>BSBK01000415.1:192500-627500 GCA_027943335.1 Chamaecyparis obtusa
CAAATAGTGGATTTCTCATTACTTGTTTTTCTTTTTCTTTCTCCATAGCTAATACACTTATCTTCATCATATCTTCTTCTCCCCATGAGTCTAAACTGGTGTATCAGGAGTCAAACTTGATAAAAATGAAATTGAGGACTTAAGAGTAAGGATTGTGATATCCATAATCTCACTCTTTACCTTCATTGAAATTTTAGCAAAGGGTTGTTCTTTAGGTTCATATTCCTTCTCTTCTTCCTATCATGTTAAGTCTTCAATTTGTACTTCTTATTGCTTAGGTGATTATTCACCACATAGAATCTCAACTTCCTCAGTGCTCACAAAGGCTTCTTCAAATTTGTCTAGATCCTTATCTATTGCTGCCATGGATATTTCAACATTGTCAATCACAATAGTGTCATCTTTTGTCTCCATTGCTTCAGCAGGTGTTGTCACTCTAGGTGCAGAATCCTGTGGACATATCATAGGTGCATCAGGGATCTCAGATTCTTTTGCTTGCTTGGAGGGAACTTGGGTTGCAGGCTCAGAGGGTGGATACATGTGTCTATCCAAGAATACTTTTTCAAATGTCTTCTTTGTTTCCTTCACAACCAACTTATAATCCTTATTCATTATTTGTAGAGTTCTGAGTTTAGTTCTTAGATGACGCTTTACCAAATCCAAAAATAATGTTTTCTCTTCAAATGAGCAAACTGGGAGGTTGTAATCAAGTGTCTTTTCTCTTATTCTCATGTCCTCTTCAATGGCTTGTCTTTTCAAAGAGTCAAGTATATTCCATACTTGATCAGGAATAATTGTCTTAAGTTCCAATACAAACTTTTTGAACTTAATCATGTGCTTGATAATCATAGAATGGATTTCTAATTTATCAATCTCATGATACTTATCATAGAGCTTTTCTATTTGATCTATCCTTACTTCATCAACTACTCTAGTTCTCAACACTTCTAGATTCAGTCCGAATCCTACCTCATGAGGTGCTTGAGTGTTTCTTCCTTTGCTTCTTGTTGACCTTGAGGATGGATGGCTTGCGGTGGTTTTCTTCCTTCTAGTATTTTTTCTCATCTCAGGAGATGGAGTGGACTCTAGATCAATTGTATTTGTGGGTGTGGAGATGTTATCTTCTATCTTTTTCTTCTTCTCCTTAGGATCATCTAATTTTTCTATTTTAACTTTAGATGAGGGTGTGCTCTCAAGTTTCATTGCAATCTTGGCTTCCCTTTCTTTATCCATGTCTTCTTGGGTAACACCATGAATTTTAAGAATGTCTTAGGTAATTCTAGATTCTTTTCTCTTTGTCGCAACACTATATAAGACAATTTCTGCTTGTCTTATCTTGTCTTCATAAGTTCCCCATCTAGGTTCATTGGGATCCTTAGGCATTGATAGGAGGACTTGTGCATAAGCTTCCATAATCTGTTCCTCTACTTCATATCCAAGTGGATGAATCCACTTTGTACTAGGCTTAACTACTTCCATGCATGTAATGTTTGTTTCCAGCATGAAGCATATAGTGTCTCTATACTTCTCCACAATCTTCTCAAGTATACTGTACCTTCTTTGCATCTTGATTCTAAATGTTTTTATTTCAAGATCCATGAAATCCTTCAAGGTACTCTTTGATGTTTCCTTAAATGAGATTTGAGGAAATGTGGGTAGGCTCTTGTCAAGATAAAGATTAGAGACTTTACCAACTATATGAAAGTACATATAGATAATCAGTGAAAAAAATCTAAATAATTTTCTTTTATCATGTTTTATGGCTCTTATGTTGTCTAATAACTATGCTTACAGGATCTCACAAAGGCTAAACTCTCCATTTTCTTTTACAATCCTTATAGTTGCCAGAATTGTAGCCGCGGATACATTGTTCACTCTATTAGCATGTTGAAACTTGTATCCAAGGATCATAGCCATGAGTTTTATATCCTTCTCCTATATGGGCTCAATTGGCATGCCTCGCTTATCACTCATGTACTTACAAGCCTGCTCAACTTGTTTTCTAACATCTTTACTAGTAGGAAGAATGGTGCCAGTCTTGGAAAGACCAGTCATCTCATGAATGAGATCTGTTGTTATGCGAACATGAACTTCTCCAATCCAAAATAGATCATCATGAATTTTTCTTAGAAGGATCTTGATCCATTCCAATTCATAGAATTCATACACAGTCACATATTCAATTATAGGGGGATTTTTGAAGTGCGTGAATTCATCCTTGAATGTCATGTCTGGATTAACCATTGTTTCTATATGCGACATTATCCTATCTAAACCTACAGGTTCCTTCTTAAAATAGATGTAGGTATTGGAAATTTGACTATACTGGTGTATATGACCATAATTAAGTGTTGTCATTATGGAAAAAAATTCATATGGAGTTTTAGAGTCAGCGCGCTTACTCATAGAATCTAAAAATGGCTAAGTATGGAAGATTGGACAGTCAGCAGAGCACCAAATGAACAAAGAATTAGTAAATGTGTGTATGACCAAGTTATGGCATGCACCCTTGAAGATAATCTTATGAGTATCTAATCATGCTAAGTCTAAGAGCGCATGATCATATGAGTTAGTATGAAGAAGTTACAACCATATGAAGTGACACAGACAGTGAGGGACAGAACAAAATAGAGCATGGAGCCGACTGTTGGTATTTTGGTTAGTGTGTATAATATTATTTTGTAAAGGCTATGCACCTATTGTATTTAGGTTATAGACATGTTAATATCATTGTATGTAAACACACTTGAGCCAATTCATTTGGAAGCGTTGTATGTAATAGGTTTAAGGCTGACCTAGTGAATAGTTTTGTTTGCGCATATAAATAAGACATGCACCTTTGTATTTGAATATGGAATGAGATATAGAGTTGATATTAGCAGAGAAGAAGTATGCGAAGAGTAGTTAGAATTTTATAGAGCTTTACAAGAGGTTAAAGCATCAGTGGACAAAAGGAACTGATCAGACAAGTAGTGTTAAAGAAGCAGTTCACCATTGGTAGATATAGTGTTTATCTAATATCTAGGAGGTTGTATCCTTCTCATTGAGAAGTGAGCTATGGCAGTGAACCACCACCCCTAACAAGGTTATTTTAAAAGACTCCTAACAGGGTCTGGCCCTTGACCAAGTCATTTTACTTAATACATTGTAAAGATCAACAACTAATAGGGTTATAAGATCTTCTAACAGGGATCATAATACTCTAGTGCAGTTCTTAGTGGGTGTCAATTCCCATAGGGGTTTTTATCTATTTGGATTTCCCCATAATCATACTAGGTGTTATGTGTTATGGTGTTTTATCTTACTTGCATTGATATTCATTTCAGTACTTAAGCAATTAAGTTAAGTTTCAAGATATCAAAAAAAGTAATAATATATAGAACATTGATTCACCCCCCCCCCCCCCTCTCAGTGTTCCCATTCCTAAAAATTGGTATCAGAGCTTTGGTCCTCTGAAGACAAGTTTAACCACTTGAGGAGATTATGGGTTCAAAAGAAATGAAACATCTAAAAAAGAATCTTGAAGAATCTCTTGAAGACCTTGACAAATCTGAAAAGGAAATTGAAGAACTAAAATTGAAGGTTAGTGGTTCTCAAGTATTCATCAAGAAACTAAGAAAAGATTTAAAGGATTGTTCAAATAGTGATTTAGGGAAAATGGTTAAAAATCTAAATGAGGAAAACATATCTCTGAAGGATCAGATTGAAGAGTTGGATGAAAAGCTATTTAACAATCAAGAAGACTATGAAGAACATGTCAAACAAAACAAGCAGTTGAATGAAGAACTGAGGCAAGCAAACATGAAAATCTTGGAGTTGGAGAACATCAAAAAGAAAGTAGAATTTGAATTGACTGAAGCAAAGAATCATATTGACAAATTGCACACAAGCAAAGATCTAATAGAGTGATAGTTGTATGCATAGGAAATTAAAGGAGATACCTTTGGTATTGGATTCAATGAAGCACAAAATTAAATAAATGATATGCAAGGAAGAATGAATGCACTAGAAGACTCTACAAAAGCTAAGAAGATTGAAGATTATACTAAAGCTAAAATAGAACCATCTAAAGATGAGCACAAGCTAGTAAACAAAAACTATTATGCCTGTAACAAGCATGGTCACATAGTAAGAGATTGTAAAGAGGTAAGACCTTTCAATGGTTATTGTTATTCATGCAATAAGTTTGGTCATAGAGATATGAATTGTAGATCAAATCAAAGAAATTAGAATTAGAAAAGTCAGAGAAATCAACCACAACAGAATGTCAAAATTCCTCAAAACATTACATGTCAGATATGTAATTATAATGGTCACACAGCTAGATAGTATAAAATGGTAACTCACATCAATGCACCAAGGAATATAAGGCCTCTAGTTATTTGTCACTTTTGTAACAAGACTGGACATATCTCAAAGTTTTTCAGATCAAAAGCGCAAAGACAAGAAAGCCCTAAAAAGTCAGAAGGATCAATATTGAAAGAATTATGAGAAGTCAAGTTTGTGCAAGCTACATAAGATGTGAACTTGATTTGGATAGAAGAAAAGAAGGATAATGTTGATGAAATATTTAAGGATGCATCCGTGATGGACGCACCTCCTATTTATGGTTAAATGATCATCATGATCATAGGGGGAGCTAGATTATCTCTAGACCCCTACATGGCTGGTATACTCACCCTCAGAGTATGCACCTTTGGATATAACTGTTTGGAGACTAGTTGATACTATATGTGAGAGCACACTACCTGATTGATAGTAGAAGTGAAGATTGGAATTCTCTGTTGAATTTTGTGTTTACGCAGAAAGCATTAATGGTAGAAAGTTGTTTTTATAACCACCAAAGATCCCTTTATCTACACATTTACATTCAAATTTGAGTCTTTGGAGAGCACAGGAGATCAAGTAGTTAAGAGTTGAAAGATTGCAGTTGGTTTATTAGCGAAGAAGTTTGAAATTTGGTTGTGAAACCCTTGTTCTGACGTGATGGTTTAGAATTCATTTGGAAACCTATATAAGCATGATCAAGTAAGTTATGGCCACCCCTGTTGTATTTGATGTTGCCGAAAGGAAAATATATGTATTTAAAAGGCATCCATTTAAGTCAACCCTAGATGATTTTGAAGGAGCATTCTCTAGGACTCCTATGGGATTTATGAATGTAGAGGACATACGTGCATATATCTACTATAAAAAGGAATCAGTTGGATTGGATAGAATCAAGTCGCACATAGAAACCATGATGAATCCAGAAAAAACATTCACTAATGAGTTTGCGCACTTGGAAGACAACCCTATTATTGACTATGCCAGAACATATGAATTTTATGAATCCAAATGGATCAAGATTTTGTTGATCAGAATACATGATGACTTGTTCTAGATAGGATAAGTCCCTATTAGAATAACTACTAATCTCATTCATGAGATGACTGGATTATCTAAGATCGGCACCATCCTTCCCACTGGCAAGGTTTTCAGGAAACTAGTAGAGCAAGCTTGTAAGTCTCGCAGTGATAAGCGCGGGATGACTATTGAGTTGATTGAGGATAAATACATCAAGCTCATGTCTATGATACTTGGGTATAGGTTCAAACATGCAAATATGGTAAATAGTGTGTTCGCAGCCACTGTTCTAGTAGCCATAAGGATTGTAAAAGAAAATGGAGACTTCAACTTGTGTGAAATCTTGTGCACATAGTTGTTGGATAACATTAGAGTCATTAAGCATGATAAGACCAAAGTGTTTAGATTTGGATCATTGATCATTTACATGTATTTCCATATTGTCGGTAAAGTGTCAAATCTTTATCTAGATAAGACTATTCCCACAATGCCTCAAATATCATTCAAGGCATCATCAGAGAGTACCTTGAAGGACTACATGGAATTGGAAATCAAGACATTTAGAATAAATATGCAAAGAAGGTATAGGATACCTAAGAGCATAGTTGAAAATTACAAGGACAACATTTGTTTCATGGTGGAGACAGACATAACTTGTATGGAAGCTGTAGAACCTAGGACTAAGTGGATCCATCCACTTGGTTATGAAGTAGAAGAAATTTTTTTGGAAGCATATGAAAAATTAATATTATCAGTGCCCAAAGATCCCAATGAACCAAGATGGGGTACTTATGAAGAAAAGACTAGACAGGTTGATTCCATCCTAAACAGTGTTGCGACCAAGAGGAAAGAATCTAAAATCACCTCTGAGATACTAAAGATTCATGGTGTCACTCAAGCTAACATTACAATGAAACTTGAGAGCGCACCCTCTTCTAAAGTAAAAATAGAGAAGGCAGATGACCCTAAAGAGAAGAAAGTAAAAATTGAGAAAAAAGATGATCCCAAGGATAAGAAGGACAAGACTATTGATAGCACTTCAGTATCTACTCCTACTATTGATCTGGAGTCCATTGAAGCATCTCCTGAGCCAAGAAAGATACCTAAGAGGAAGAAGCATACTATCACAAGCCATCCATCAGCTAGATCCATAGGAAGCTGAGGCAGAAATGTTCAAGCACCTCCTGAGATAGGATTCCTACCGAGTCTATAAGTATTTAGATCAAGAGTAGTTGATGAAGGAAGAATTGATCAAATAGATAAGTTATATGAAAAGTACCATGAGATAGATAAATCAA
Source organism: Chamaecyparis obtusa (assembly GCA_027943335.1). Taxonomy (NCBI): domain Eukaryota; kingdom Viridiplantae; phylum Streptophyta; class Pinopsida; order Cupressales; family Cupressaceae; genus Chamaecyparis; species Chamaecyparis obtusa. The sequence goes on from BSBK01000415.1 coordinate 199,145, forward strand.
AGATCCATGGTATGATTATAAAGCACATGATCAAGTTTAAGAAGACAGTTCTGGAACTCAAAAAAGTCATTCCAGACAATGTATGGAACATTATGTATTCCTTGAAAAGACAAGAAACAGAAGAAGATTTCAGAATAAGGGAAAAGACCTTAGATGATAACCTTCATGTTTTCTCAGTTGAAGAGAAAACCTTGTTGTTGAATTTGGTGAAGCCTCACCATGGAACCAAATTAATAAATTTACAGATTATGAATAAGGATTATGAACTAGTTGCTAAGGAAACTGAAAAATCATTTGCGAAGGTATTTATGGAACAACACATGCATCCATCATCGGTGCCTACAACCCAAGTACCCTCTAAGAAAGTAAAAGTAGTTGAGATCCCAAATGTACCTATGACAGGTCCACAAGATTTTGCACCTATTCCTAAAGCCAAGGAGAACACAATTATGATAGATAATGTATAAATATCCATGGTGGCAATAGATAAGGATTTGGATAAGTTTGAGGAAGCCTTTGTAAGTATGGAAGAGGCCAAAATACTATGCAGTGATAATTCACCTAAGTAGAAAGAAGATGTGCAGATTGAGGATCTAACAGGATAGGAAAAAGAAGAGGAGAAGGAAAAATAAAAGGAGAAAGAGGAGAAAAATGAACCTGTAGATGAGCTCTCTATTGAAACCCCAGTGATTGTAAAGACTGAGGTAATGGATGTTAGTCGCATTTCATTCCTTACCCCTAAGACCTCAATGTAATTGTTGTCAAGTCTGACTCTTGACATGATAAGTTTAGATTCATGGGGAGAAGAAGACCTGATTAAGATCAATGTGCTTGCAATGGAAAAGGCCAAGGAGAAATAGGTTATGAGGAATCAATTGTTTTTTGAATCAGTCAACATTCTGAATAACTTACTACCTGCAGACAAGAAAGTGTCTAGTGTACATTTAGTGGATGATGTCAGCACCATCATGACATGCTTTAAAGAAAATTTCTCAAGTCTTGAGGAGTCAACATCTAAGATAGCAGAAGATAAATACCTTAAGAAAAGATTGAATGAGCTGATAGAAAACTTTACACTTGACCTCAATTCACTAAAGGTTGGTCAAGCTTTATTGAAGGAGATTGCAGCTAAAGGAAGAAAGATCATAGTGGATTGTATGGACAAGGACAAACTAACTGCAGACCTTTCAAATAATATTTAGGAAGTTGAATAAATGATGGAAGTAGTAAGGAAGTCAGTGCTAGATCCCTCCACTGATATAAATATGTGCAATAATGTCTACCAAGGACAATTGGATAAGATAGAGAAGGTAGACCAAGAAATGGTTTAGATAAGGGATAGGTAAGCTCAGTTGAGACATGCACTTGGGCCCTCAGTAGATGTGCTAAATAAGAATATCAAGGAGATTGATGCCACTATTATGACATATGATCAAGGTCCAAATTCAGATTTGGAGAAGATGGAGAAATTGACTTATGCTTTGTGCGCCCATCTCCAAAAAGTAGATGCACTGAAGGCATTTTGGCAACAAGAAATTGCAAACCTTCAGACTGCATATCATGATGCATTATCAATGTAAGTACTTGAAGTTCCATTTTTGTGCACCTTTTTCATTAATGTCAAAGGGGGAGTAGAATATATAGTAGAAGGAAGAATATGAAGCAATATATATGATGTAAAAGGAGTAAAGTATATAGTATAAGGGAGATATAAGATATAGTATATGTTGGAAAGTTTTGTATAAAGATACAGTTAGTAACTTCACCATATTCCTTTGTTGCCATTAATAAAAAAGGGGGAGATTATTGGAAAGTTGAATATACTATTTTATATTACTATAATTAAGTATTGTCATTATGGAAACAAAGTCATATGGATTTTTGGAGTTAGCACGCTTACTCATAAGATCAAAAAATAGCTAAGTATGGAAGACTAGATAGTCAGCAGAGCACCAGATGAGCAGAGCATCAACGCACATGTGTATGACCAAGTTATGGCATGTTCCCTTGAAGATAAGCTTCTGAGTATCTAATCATGCTAATTCTAAGAATGCATGATCATATGAGTTAGTATGAAGAAGTTACAGCCAGATGAAGTGACACAGACAATAAGCGACAGAACATAATAGAGCATGGAGTCGATTGTTGGTATTTTCGTTAGCGTGTATAATATTATTTTGTAAAGGCTATGTGCCTATTATATTTAGGTTATTTGTATGTAAACACACTTGAGCCAATTCATTTGGAAGCTTTGTATGTAATAGGTTTAAGGTTGACCCAGTGAATAGTTTTATTTACGCATATAAATAAGACATGTGCCTTTGTATTTGAATATGGCATGAGATATAGAGTTGATAGTAGAAGAGAAGAAGTATGAAAAGAGTAGTTAGAATTTTTTAGAGCTTTACAAGAGGTTAAAGCATCAGTGCAAAAAAGGAACTGATTAGACAAGCAATGTTAAAGCAGCAGTTCACCATTGGCAGATATAGTGTGTATCTGATATCCAAGAGGTTGTAGCCTTCTCATTGACTAGTGAGCTCTGGTAGTGAGCCACCACCCCTAATAGGGTTATTGTAAAAGACTCCTAACAGGGTCCAACCCTTGACCAGGTCATTGTACTTAATGCATTGTAAATATCAACTCCTAACAGTGTTGTAAGATCTAATTCTAACAGGGATCATAATACTCTAGTGCAGTTCTTAGTGGGTGTCGATTCCCACTGGGGTTTTTACCTATTTGGGTTTCCCCGTAATCATACTTGGTGTTATGTGTTATGGTTTTTTTATCTTACTTGCATTGATATTCATTTTAGTACTTAAGCAATTAAGTTAAGTTTAAAGATATCAAAAAAAGTAATAATATATAGAACATTGATTCACCCCCCCTCTCAGTGTTCCCATTCCTAACAGTAGGCGCAAAAATCTTCAATGTGCATAACTCCCATCGGAGTTCTAGAAAATAATCCTTCTAGGTCATCTAGGACTGACTTAAATGGATGCTTCTTGAATACATATCTCTTCCTCTCTATGACATCAAATACCAATTGAGTTTCCATTACTTACTTGTTTCAACACTTAAGTAGGGTTCCGAACAATTTTTGAAACGTTGCGTCTGAACAAGGGTTCCACAAAAATTTTAACACTTCCTTGATGATGAAAACAACTTCAATCTTTCAACACTTACCACTTTGATCTACTATGCTCTTCAAGGGCTTGATCTTGAATGCAAAAGTGAGGATAATAGATCTCTGGTGACTAATAAATCAAATTTCTACAATTAATGTTTACCACGGTAATACGGATTGCAATAGTAAATTTCAATCTTTGTCCTTGCTATCAATTAGGTTGTGCAATCTTTCATACTACATCAACTATTAACCAAACAACTAAAACCAAAGGCGCATACTTAGAGGGTGAGTATACTAGCCACGTAGGGGTCTAGAGTTTATCTAGCTCCCCCTATGACCATGAGGTTCATTTATCTAGAAGTAGGTGTGTCCACTAAGGGCACTGACATTATCTTTCTTTACTTCCATCCAAGTCTTGCTCGCATTCTCTGTAGCTTTCACAAACTTGAGTTCTCTAGATTCATCCAATATTGATCCTTGAGACTTATCAAATCTTTCTTGTCTTTTTTCTTGTGATCTTTAAAACTTTGAGATGTGTCCAGGCTTGTTACAAGAGTAACAAATAACTAGAGGCCTTTTATTGTTCAGCGCATTGATGTGAGTTACCATACTGCATTGTCTAGTTGTGTGACCATTGTAATTGCATATCTAACATGTAATGTTCAGAGGACTTCTAACACTTTGCTAAGGTTGATTTCTCTGATTGTGCTATGTCTGACTTCTTTGATTTGATCAATAATTCATAGCTTTGTGACCAAATTTATTGCATGAATAAAAATAACCATTGAAAGGTCTTACCTCTTTACAATCTCTTTCTATATGTCCATGCTTGTTACAGGCATAACAAGTTCTGTTTACTGGCATGCATTCATCCTTAGATGATTTTGTTTTAGCTTTAGTATGATTTTCAGTCTTCCTAGCTTCTATAGATTCTTTCAGGTGCTTTCAATATTTCTTGCATTACATTTATTTGAACTTGTGCTTCATTGAATCCAATACCACTGGAATCTCATTTTATCCTTTGTGCATATAACTAAGAATCTAATAGATCAGTACTTGTGTGCAATTTTTCAATATGGTTCCTTGCTTGTGTCATATCAGATTCCATATTTTTCTTGATGTTTTCTAACTCCAATATTTTCATGTTTTCTTGCCTAAGTTATTCATCCAATTTTTTGTTTTATTTGATTAGTTCTTCATAGGCTTCATGATTGTTAGTTAGCTTTTCATCCAAATCTTCAATCTGATCCTTCAAAGATGTGTTTTCTTCATTCATTTTTTTGACCATTTTTCGCAAATCATTTGTTGAACAATCTTTTAAATCTTTTCTCATTTTCTTGATGAATACTTGTGAACCACTGACCTTCAATTTTAGTTCTTCAATTTCTTTTTCAGATCCGTCAAGATCTTCAAGAGCTTCTTCAAGATTCTTCTTTAGATGTTTTACTTCTTCCAAAACCATGATCTCCTCAAGTGGTTAAACTTATCTTTAGAGGACCAAAGCTCTGATACTAATTGTTAAGAATGGGAATGCTGAGAGGGGGGGTGAATCAGTGTTCTATAATTAATTTTTGATTCTTGAAACTTAACTCAATTACTTAAATAGTAAAATGAATAGTAAAGAAAATGAAGTATTCAACCATAACACATAACACAAGATATGTTTATGGGGAAACCTTGGCCAGAGGAAAACCCCGGTGGGAATTAGTACCCACAATAATTGTACTTTGTATTAAATGAACCTGTTAATGTTCCTTTTCCATGTTAGGATCAGTCATTACAATGTTGAGTACAATGACTTGGTTAAGAGTCTATAAGTAACAAACCCTATTAGCGGTGGATGGCTCACTGCCAAAGCTCACTGCTCAATGAAGAAGGCTACAACCTCCTGGTTATTAGATACACACTATATTTGCAAGGTGAACTACTACTTTGACACTATTTTCTAATCAATTTCTTTTGTGCATTGATGCTTTAACCGCTTGTAAAGGTCTATATCATTCTTACCGCTTGTATCATCTTAAAATGGAAGCACTTCCATGTTAAGAGAATTTAGCTCTCCGAGTGAGTGATCTATGGTCATGTCAAGCATCTTGATTAGGTCTTTTCTCAAATATAGCTTTCTCCCCCCATTCTACTTCTCTCTCCACCTGATTTCACTTTATCTTTGCATTTCCTAGCATTATGGACTTAGGTCTTGAGGTTTTTGACCTCAAGGTCAAAGTTGACCTTGAGGCTCAAAGTCAACCTTGACCCTAACCTAGGTCAAGGATGACCTCAACCCTAACCTAGGGTGGGTTCTACCTCATCCTTGACCTAGATTTCAAATTGCAAATTCCCATGATTTCTGAGTGTCAGGTTTCAGAAAGATTCTTTTTCCTGCCTCCGGGTCGGCCATTTCAGATTTCACCATGGTAAATCCTTAAATTGCATTTAATATAGGTCCATTTCTAGGGGTTAAGGTTAATTGGGATTTAATTCCCCAATGTCAGCCTTCTCTAGAAGTTTGTGCCCTAGATCACTATAAAAGGAAGCCTTCCTCTCTCATTTTCTACATCTCATTCCTTCATGCATCAAGCACTCTCAAGGAGACATTGGTGATCAATTTTTGGCAATCAAGTTCTCTCTCAAGAAAGATCAAGCAAGAATCCATTCTCAAGAAATCATCCATTCAAACATTCAAGTTCTCCATTGAAGATCAAGGATTCAAGCATTCAAGCCTTTGAAGGGATTTGGTTCAAACATGCAAGATTCATCATTGAAACCCTAGATCTAGCCATTATGATGGTGTGATCTTCCTTCAAGATCCTTTGTTCATCTTCTAAGATCCATTCATTCTTCCCTCAAGGTGGATTCCAAGCATACGATCATGGAGGTTTTGCATTTACTTTCATGGTTTTGATTTACATTTGCCATTATTTTGTTCAAGCTTTCATATCAACATACTTGATTACATTTCAAATACAATTGCATATCTATTGAATTGCATAGCTTCATTGTTAGATCTACTTCGACTACTTGCTAGCATTCTCATTTCAATTTCAATATTAAGGTTGATTCCAAACTGGGGTTTTACCAAGGCAAACCCCTCAATCAAACAACAAAAACCCTATTTTTCTTGTAGGTACATGTGCGGAACTGGGGATCTAAGATTGGATTTGGATACCCTTTTCGGTGAACTTCTGAGATCTGTGAAAAAAATCAAAGTCAACCTTCAAATATATTAATGTGTCCTTTGACCTTTTATCAGGGTCAAAGACTACCTGCTGTCAGAAAGATAAAATTTTTCTGGGTTTTCTTTGTCTAGGCATTTCCAGTCCGAAACAGGTTGCATAATTGCTTAAAACTGCACACAAACATCAGAAATCAACATTTTCTAGATCTATCCTATTTTGAGGTTAGTACTTGCCTTTCAATTATTTCAGATTTCAAGCACATCTCCTTTAAAGGGAAATATAAGGTTTTCTTCCTCTTTCATATTCTTCATAGATTGATTCAATTGTGCATTGACCTTTTGGTTGATCAATTTGGATCTTTCCTTTGGGAATTTGGATTTAGAAGTAGATCTCATATTTCCCCCATACATCCTAAGGTGGATACTATTTCACCTTATTCACTGCTCTAATACATACTTTGCATACTTTTGCTCTTCTCTATATGCCATACTTTTCAAATACAAAAGTGCATGTCACATATATACATGCTGAATAGACACAACCAAAACTAACTACTAGGTTGGCCTATAACTTAACACATACAATGCTTCCAAGTTAGTTGGCTCAAGCGTGTTTACATACAATAAAATTAACATGTTTATAAAACAATTACAATAGGTGCATAGCCTTTACAAAACAAAATGATATATGCTAATCAAAATATTATATGTCGGTTCCATGCTCTATTATGTTCTATTGCTTACCGACTGTGTCACTTAGAATTGTTGTAACTTATTCATGCTTTCATATCTGACCATGTGTTCTTAGACTTAGAATAGTAACATACTCAAAAGCTTATATCTAATGGCGCATACCAAATCTCGATCATGCACACATACGTTGATGCTCTAGTCACCAGGTGCTTTACTTTCTGCTCTATCTTCTATACTTAGCCAAATTATGATCTTCTAAGTTAGTGTCCTAACTACAAAAATTCATATGACTTTGTTTCCATAATGACAACATAAAAATTAGTCATATATACTAGTAAATTCAACTTGCCAACATAAAAAAAAAAAAAAAATAGACATGTGTGCACTCTTCATAGATCCTAGAATGAATGTACCTCTAATTTTTAATTGCAGGAGGATCTCCATCCATTTGTGCCACCATGAAGGGGTAAAAAATCATTTTTGGGATATATGGTGGATGACTTTTGATAATCCTCCTAATAATCATGTGGTACCCTTGTACTTTTTGAAGAAACTCTATTGTGAGTTGATCCTCAATGAGGTTCTGAACTATTTTAATTTTTTATAATTTCAAGGTAGAGGTGGTTGGTCCTCACATCATAGACCAAGGGCACAATGTGACCCTAATGCAGTGTTGAGACCCACTACTAGACCTCACATGGAGCATGTCACAACTCCTTCCATTGTGAGGGATACTATTGAGGTTAAAAATCTAGGTTCTATTAGCACACTTAGTCATACCCTCATAGAGTGCATGCGTCTTGTAGTATAGAGCGATATGGGTGAGTCTTCTAGGGCTTAAGTTCCATCCCATTTGTTTCAATTATGGTGATCTCTATGCACATATTATGGTGATGATATTCGATAGGAAGATAGAGATGATAGGGTCATGAGTGATGAATTTCCTAATGCAACATTTGACATTGACACAAAGGTAATTTTTTGCAAGCTCATTTAATTTATTTGATTAAATTTAATTTTTAAATGAAAGAATGACTAAATTAGTAGAATGATTGTGATCAAAATCTAGGGTCAAAGTGTTTGTGGCATTGGAAATATTCCTCTAGCCCCTTTTTCATGACACTGTGGAGTCCATGGGTATATATCTAATAAAGGATTATAATTATTACTTGTGATTAATTGAACATTATATGAATGGTTGTCTCATAACTCACTATGCATGTGCAATAGTTTTTTGGTGGACCTTCAAAATCGACACCTCATAGTGAAGTAAATCATGACACTTTCAAAGAGGTATCATTTATTCATTAGAGATGTTGTTAAAACATTTAGGGTATTCTTGATAAATAAATTATACTTTTTTGGTTTCATTTTCAAGTGTTGATATCAGAGACTCCTCCTAGTGTTCACACCTTGTTGGATCATGGTGTTGTTGCAAAAGTAGAAAGTTTTACACCACTCAGTGAGATATGGAATATATTAGTAAATTTTATTTTTTATTTTAATAGTTTATATTAAAAATTTAAATGATAGTCATATATGCAGTGTAATTGTTATCTTGATTCTTGTTGCAAGGATTTGTCACTCCATATTGTGAGTGTTCCCCTCTCATGGATGAGCATAGTGACTATTTGTGAGTGATACATAAATATTCTATTGTATGTCATTCTATAATTCAATTTTGATGTATATTTGTTGTTGATATTTATACTTGTTATTTTATTGGCTAGAGTGTTGGAAATAGAAGCACACAACTAAGAGGGGGGTTAATCAGTTGCTTCCAAAACATAAAAATCAAAACCCCTTAAGACCCTTAAAGTATTAAACCCTTATTCACTTATTTTTTGTTATTGATATGCATAGAATAAAATATGTAAACATAAATAAGTAAGAAGAAAACACCACATAACAAAAAAAATATTTGTGGAAACCCAAATAGGGTGAAAACCACGGTGGGGCTAGTACCCACAATAATTCTACTACCTTGTTAGAAGTATAGTTTATTACAATAAAGGGAATGAATAAGAATTTAGGCACATTTCCTAGATCACATTTCTCAATCACCTTAGGCACCCACCCAAGGAAGTCTCACTGACTTACAAACACAAAACGGACTACAATTTGTTACATAGAATGAACTATAAGTAGCATCTTTGTATGCTTGATTAGTTCCTTTGAAGTACAACCAGATCTATTGTTGTAAATCTTTCTACCACATGTAGAAAAATAATCCATCCTTTAGTTGATTTGAAAAAAACTCAAAACAAACCTTTGTTTTCTACAACAAAAACATCTCTTCCCCAACACACGATTTCAAACCCTCTTCATCATATTTATCAAGAACTAGGTCAACAAAACCTAATTTTAAAACATCCAACTCATAGCATCAAAATAAACAATCAATATCATTGCATGCTTTCCAAACATATCCCTGATCCATTACAAACACCTTGAGATCATAATCAAAATGCTAAAATGTTTTACCAATCTCTCATAAGTCATTTTATGATCTTTTAGAATGTCAGCCTAAAACAAAATCTTTTCTTGAATTCATTGAACTTGGTCACCTTGATCAATGTAAAAAATGTAGACTGGTAGCACATCAAGAACATAATCCTAGATCATCCTAAGGCATCATTAAAGCTCAACCAAATAAATAAATTTTCCATAAATTATTTCCCTCTCAAGAATAATGTCACCATCTTACTAAAATAATTGTAACTATCTTCTAGATTATCAGAATAAAAAACCCTTTGAATGGTAGACACATTGCAATATCCTTTACACATTCTTGTCTGTGCGACCAAAGATCTCTTCACATGTTCTTGTGCAAACTCAAACTCTGTAACTTTGTAACTCAATTAAAATGTCAGTTAGTGAAATAACTAGTCTTCCTCGAAGATGACATAAATCACTTAAATCATCATGTCGGCATCTAAAAAATTTCATGTAGCATGTAGACAACCTCTAAAACATCCCATGAGGTTCACAATTCCTCATCTTCAATAAAATTTCTACTCATCTTATCTGATCATTCTCTATTACTGGAAAAACTATATAATAAACATTCATAATATATGATAGATAGGTAATTAGTATGAACATACATCCAAACATTGTAAGAAACATATTTTCATCAAAATATATGCATGTTAACATCAATAAAAACACATCCAACTTGCCAACAATCTCCCCATTTGGCATTGATGGCAACATGTGATGAGAAAAACAAGTAATGCAATTAGATGAAGAACTAAAACTCATTGAATACCTAAATGACTTGAAGATCCATGATTAGAGATCACCGAGTACTGAAATGATATGTAAGATAATTAAATCAGTCATTATGTTGTCATTGATGTCAACTAGTTTGACAGTACTTATCATGTTAGTTACAAATATCTAAACATTTGTAAAGAGGAGAGAAGAGATGAAGAACTGAGATATCTACATAGAGGAAGATGGATATAACAGATGAGGATAAGGAATACTTTGGGTAACTTATTGATGAGTCTATGACTTCATGTTGTTGACTTGATTATGTTGCATTAATCTATTATCGAGGAGGAAGCAAAATGTACAAGGAAATGTGGTCAGTAAATGAAGCACTTCAGTATACACTGAGATAGTGTAGTGTATACCGAGTGACAATATTAATCAAGCTTGTGTTCGCTGACACATTTCTTTGTTAACCAAATATGGATGAAAGTATTAAATGCTTAAGTTTAGCTAACAGAAATTGATGAGCTAGAAATTGTTATGATTTTGAGATTTAGGATAAAGTTTGTTATGAGATCCATGGCTAAAATTTTTTGTAGAAGATCTAAAGGATGGAATTAAAATGTGTTACTGACACAACCATCAAGGAAGGTTTAAGAGGAAAAATCTATGAAGGAGATTAAGCGGAAAAATCTGATGGTTGATATGAAAACAGTTTATCTGTCTATATAAGAGATATGAGTTTCTTTATTGAAACATGTCGGAAGAAAAAAATACTGCAGATATTTTGCGTGAATAAATTTTCATGCATGCCTATTCAGACTGGTTGAAGGAGAACCAAACTGCAAAACAATACCGAGCGTCAGAGAGCTATTACCGAGTGAAAGTAAGTTAAGGAAGTGAATTGATATATTGATCAGATGATTTGTATGGGCTTAGAATAGATCTAAACATTTGCAAGACAAGTTGTATTGTAATCAGATCAACCACTATTTTATTTTAAACATTTATATAAATAACTAAGTGGACTTAATTATCTTATGTTATGCCCCTATGTCATTCAATGAATGTACATTGTTATCCTATCAACCCCATAGTGAATGCTAGTTGAACGATAAATGTTAGTCTTAGATCCTCTAACAAGGTCACACCTAATAGTGTGTTTGTAACCTTTAACAAGGTTGGCTCTTCACCAAGCTCACTTCAGAAGAATGCCATAAATTTTCCAAAAAATAACAATTGTGAGGATAGAAATTGATTCTTCTGCCCCATGGTGGGAGTCAAAAATGTGTGTGTGAAAATGTGTGATCTAAACTAACACAACACTTCAATGAATTCTTAAATAGTTAATCTAAATTAATGAAATCAAATTGATCCAAACCAAGACTAACTAAGGTGACTCTTTACCTTCTAGTAGATCCGAGTATGAGCTTACTCTCAAGTCATTGCAAACTCAGTGACAAAAATGCAATCTAAATGAAGGATTTTGAATGCAACTATATATGGTGCAGGAGCACACCTAGGCTAACCTCCATGGTTTAGTTGTTTTGGCTTGTACCTGACATTAGCCAAGTTAGGAAGGTTGTTTTTGTTTTAAGACCTTAGATGGTCCTTGCAATGTGGGCTAGGTGAGTTAGTCATTAGGACTAAGGTCACCAAATTAGCCATTGTTAGTAGTTTTTAAATTCTTAGTGTTAGTAGTTTGAGTTAGAGTCTTTAATGTGTTCTAAGCACATCATGATGTTAGGAAGATGCCTTAAGTTCATTTATGATCTTGGATCCTTGAAATATAGGAGGTTAGTATTCCTAAGAAATAGGATGATGGCATGAAGGTAAGATGCCAAATATTGTTAAGAAGTTTCCATGACAACATTTGCAATTATTGCAAATGTTGCATGCAACTCGGTTACTTTGGATCCCCTTAAGAATAGGAAGTGGAAGATCAACCAATAGGCCCTATAATCATGGAGATGGCATCTAATATCATCTAAGACTCGAATCTCAAGGTGAGAGTTATTATTGTAATAGTTTGAATATTGTAATACAGCTCTGCAACTCTGTTTCAAGAAAGAACCTGAGCTTTTGTTGTGATAGTGCCATGTAATGGATTGAAAGTCTTGATCTGGTGATTTTTTAGTGTTCTATAGGTTGTTCAAAGACTTTTTCATTTAGAAATCAAGTTGATTAGAATATTTTTAGTGTATTGAATAAATTGTTGTTGGTTTAGAGTTTACACTAGTCCTGTCCTAAATAGTCTGTGAATTCATGGCTCACGCATGAAATCTAGCCATGGGAATCTCCTAAGGATGGATGGAAATGTTAGGGGAGTCATTAGTGTATATGTATTTAGGATTAGGAGTCATGAAAGTATGGAGAGCTATTTTTACTACTAAGCCCTAGGCGAGCAGACAGTGCTTGTTTAGAGGTTTAGGATTGAAGAAAAGAAGATTTCTTGCAGGGTAGAGAGGTACTGTATGACACAGGTATAGTTTCAGGTAGGATTTAATCATATCCTAATAAACTATGAGGATTTAGTTCATGTTAATCCATTAAACCAAGCTTTGAGCAAGATTCAAACAAGGTTACAGTCAGTCCTAGAAAATAGGTCTTTTAACCCTATTAGGCCTAGATTGTAGGAAGGCAGTGTACAGATGACCTAGGAAGGAAAAACTTGTAGAATCCTTTGTAAAATAAAAAAGGGTATCCAAATCCTTGATTGGTTTTGTGAGGGTTTTGGGAAGTTTGGTCAAGAATTGGCAAAAGGCTATAAGAAATAGGCCTAATTAGGCTTCATAATGGTGAATCCTTGAACTCGATAAGGATAAGATTGAAGATCCTTCTAAATGGATCAAATTGGAAAAGATATGAATGTTTTCAAGATGATGGACATCCCTGCAAAAAAATTTGAAGATTATGAGGAGTTGGCACTTAGAGCTTTCTAAGTGAAGGTGAAGGATTGAACTAACTAAATGGTGTTAGTCTTTCAAGGTGAAGCACAAGGATTAGAGCTCTTAGAGAAGAGTTGGAATTGGAATTAGTTAATCATCTAATCCAATTAGGAAACCCAAATAGGTAAAAACCCCAGTGGGAATTGACACCCACTAAGAACTGCACTAGTGTTTTATGATCCTTGTTAGAAGATCTGCAACCCTGTTAGGAGTTGTTCTTTACAATGCTTTTTGTACAGAGACCTAGTCAAAGGTCAGACCCTATTAGGATTATTTTACAATAACCCTATTAGGGGTAGGTACACACTCTCCTAGAGCTCACTACTCATGTGGTGAAGGCTACAACCTTCTAATCTCAGATACACACTATATCTGCTGGATCAACTAGTGTTGTGACACTGCTTGTCTGATCAGTTCCTTTTGTGCACTGATGCTTTAGCCCCTTGTAAAGCTCTAACTTATTCCATCTTCACTTTGCATGTCTCTTCTCTACTTATCTTATCTCTATATCCACTTTCATACATTATTACAAAGGCGCGTCTTATATTTATATGTGCTAACAAAACAATTAACTAGGTCAGCCTATAACCGATTGCAGACAATGCTTCCAAGTGAATTGGCTCAAGCATGTTTACAAACAAAGATTTTTTCATGTCTACAACCTAATTAAAATAGGTGCATAGCCTTTACAAAACATTATTATAACTGCGAATCAAAATACTAACAGTCGGCTACATACTCTGCCCTATTTAAGTGTTCACTATCTATACCACTTTGACTGACTATATCTTCGACATATTGTCTTATCTGATCAAGGGTGCATACCATAACTTAGTCATACACATGTGTGCTGATGCTCTGATCTTCTGGTGTTCTGCTAATTGTCCAATCTTCTATACTTAGCCATATTTTGACCTTATGATAATGTGTGCTAACTCCAAAACTCTATATGAATTTTTTGCCATAATGAAAACACTATAACTAGTCATATACAACAATATATTCAACTTGCCAACAATCTCCCCCTTTGTCATTAATGGTAACAAAGGAAAATGGTGAAGTTACTTACTGTACCTTTATACAAAATTCTTTAATATATACTCTAACTTATATCTCCCTTATACTCTATACTATACTTCTTCTTTACATCATATATAATACTCCATATTCTACATACAATACTGTAATACCCAAAAAATGGGCTATAAGTTCATTAACCTTCTATATCAACAATTCGAATGAAATCAACATCAAAGTCCTAACCTAAGGCACATCTAAACATCATCAAATCATAATTGATTATCTTAAATTCTGCATCGGGGAATATTCTTAGCAATATTCCTAATTATCTTAATTATCTTTAATTTAATGATTATTTGGCGATAAATCACATTTATCCTAAGTTTGATTAATTGAATATTTTCATATTTAATTAATTAGATTTAATATCTTGCCACTTAATTATGTAATTAAATTTAATTCTATCTATTATTAATTGTATTATTTAATTTTGACAATAAATCCAATGTCTTATGAATAATTGATTAAATTCTTATTTAATTGATTAAAGCAAGTTGTCATTATTTAATAATATAGTTTTTAATAAAAGTTTGATAAAATAGTTAATTAACCCATAAATTAACTATTTTATTTCAAAAATCAGTTAAGTTGAGCATAAATCACTTTATTTATTTATTAAATCATAATTATCCATGTGCACATTCAAGGACCAGTTAAACTCAAATTGGAAAATCAATGCAAGTTGTTAGCTTTTTGAAACTCAACATCTTTTTGAGTTTTAAAGTTGATCTAAACTTCTAATTCGAGTTGAACTGTGCTTTTGCATGATTTTTGTGACTTAATTATCTTTATTTAAAAATAACTCAAAAATCAACCTAAGTTATTTGAGTGATTTATGGCTTTTTCTCATGCACCTCCAAAGCCCTGGATTTCTATAAAACCAAGGCTCAGCTCTTCATAATTCATCTCGCAAATTGCAAACTTACTCTACAGGAATCATAGCATATCAGATTTGGAGAATTTGCACAATTGGAGCTTGAAAGATAAATTTGAGGATTCGAAGCTTTGTGAGATCAATTTCAAATTCATAGCTTTCATATTATTGGTAGAATTTTCATTCTCATATCATATCATTTCTAGATTAGCATTGCATATCAATTTACATATTAGCATAGATTCATATCATTGTTAGATCAATTTCCATATTAGCATAGATTCATATCAGTTTTCATCATATTATTGCATAGAAAATACCAAAAAAAAAAATTGATTAATTGCATTCATATTTCATATCAGTTTTGCATTCAAATCCTTCATTTAGGTGTCGTCTAGGTCACTGATCTCGATAGCAATCTGAGAACATTAATCTCGCATCTACTAGAAGGCAGTAAATCGCTTGGTTAAATTAGATTTCAATTTTGCACGATTTTGATTTTTGCTAATCTCTAATGTTTTACTAAAGTGTTGTGTCTATAGATCAGGTATAATTTTCACACACACATTTTTGGCGCCCACCATGGGGCAACCCACCTTTACATGCTAGTTTTGATTTTTTTTTTAGAGCTAAAGCCCTAAAGCTTCAAAGATTTAATTTTATCTCTCAAACAGCTTGGATTTTTGGTCTAAAATGTTTTTTGTAGGTTGGACATATATCAGAAAAGCTACAATAAAAAATATAGAATTTTTTGAGATGTTTTTCATTTTTAATAATTTTTTCTTGAAATTATGGAAAAAATTAATATCTAACGCAAATCAGCATATTTTTTAGAAATTTTTATATTTTCAAAAAGCTCTTTAAATTATACAAGGGGTCCATTCTTTATATTTTAAATTTGGATGCAATATAATAGCTCAAATAGTCAATTTAAAAAAATTGGTCTATTTTGATAAAATAGGTCTCTAGGGTACAAATGAAGAGATTTTTCTAAAATTTTTACATTTTTGGAAATCTCTCTATTTTTTACTAGGGGTCTCTATTTTGAATTTCTATTTTTATAGCCAAAATCATAAAAAAAAAATTAGATCTTGTTGACTAGGTCAAATGCAGCAAAAAAAATAAAGTTTTGTGATGGGTATGCACTTATTTTTTTATATGGTTCATTGAATGATATGAGTTGTCATTTGGGTTAATTGCTGGTTATTATTTCTGATAATAATTGATTTTTAGAGCTAACCCTATGGTTTTTATAAGTTGAATATATGTTGCATATCTTGTTTGCTTGTTTGCTTGTTGGAGAGTTCGTCACTTGCATGGAAAAGCTCAATAAGAATTGCTAAAAATTAGGTAAAATCTACTAAGCGCATTGCGAGGATCTCAGGTATTCCACTTGTGCTGATAATATTTCAATTTGGGGCTTAAAATAAATCTCTCGTGTGTCTAGCTTGGGTGATTCTTTTCATGCTTTTGTTCTACACACTTGCATAATTGATACTAGGTTGTGACCCCTTAAGGATTCATTAAGTAGTCTCAGATACTTGTGATTGATCTTGATTGCTATCTTGGGTTATTGGACTCGCTAATCCACCAGCCCCTCATTCCACCCCGTGGTTGCAATCTCAGCGCCATAAAGGGGAGGGGTCAACAGGAAAGAAGCGTTAAGTGTTCCACTTGGCAACCCTTTTGTGCTTTTAGGAACTCACTTGTTTTCTAAGTTGGGGACTCATTTTCAGCTTGTGTGAGGTGTTAAGTGTTCCACCTTGTGGACTCATCTCATATTCACTTTAAGCATTAAGTGTTCCTCTTTCTACTTTTTGGGTACTTTTGGTAGATTTACTTTTTGGAAACATACATCTGTGCTCACATAGTAATTAGGCCCTATGAACACTATTCATGATTCTTGAGAGAGTGGATTCCCAACGAAATCCTTCTTGATGATAGAATCCTTGTAGGTAGGGAGGATACTTAGTGCATTTCACATTCAACTTGGTTAGTACGTCTTCTCTTATTGATCGATACATTCTCTCCCAAAAGAGGTTGATAGATCACGTGGGGTTGACATCACGAGCTTTGGTGAATCAAAATTGGTTAGTGCATCTTCCCTTATTGATTGATACATTCTCTCTCCGAAGAGGTTGATAGATCACGTGGGGTTGATATCATAGACCTTGGTGAGACAAACTTTGTCTTAGTGTGTCGAATTAATTTGCTTGCTTTGTTTGGGTTAAAAGTGAAGAGGTATCAAAACCTTGGATCTGGAGCCAAGTCCCCTTGTGGTATCATACTGTGAGTCACCTTTAGAGAGGGTTAACCATAGCGGACAATCCCTTCACAGGGCAAATTGCATTGACGAAACCTCAAGTGATAATAGCCATTTTTGCCATGGTAGTGACAGCCGCTATATAAATGTCCTTGTGGAAGAAATCTCCATGGGTATGGTTCATTGTTGGGTTGTCAGATCTCCCTAGCAGCTCCTGAAGATTAAGTTCTCAGATTGTGTCAAAACCCTGGTGCACCAGGATTAGAGTTCACCCCTTTGGATCATAAAAGTTGCAGAGTCAAACCATTACTAAAAACCCTAGCGAGGCCAAATTTTCATTTTATAAGGTATATGTGCATTATTGCAAAACATTTTAGAATGTACACAATTAGCGCTTCTGAGGATTAGAATGAATAAGTCACTTGATTGTTCATGCGCAAGGTTTCTTTTGCCCTTGTTCATTATTTTTAGACATGCTTGAAATCACATGCTTGTTTATCTATCTGGTTACTGAAAATGAACAAATTTGTTACAATCCTCAAATCTGGACATTGAAATTTACAAACAATCCGAATTTGCAAACTCAAAATTTTGCAAAAATTGACATAAAATCCTTTTTGGAGTCAAAAATCATTTCAGGAAGTCAAAAGTCATACAAGTTTTTCCAAGTGTCATTTCATTACAACCCATCTGTCGTATGATTGAGTACCCAGTGTCGTACAAGTTTCCATGCCAGTAAATTCTCAAAGTCAAAATCTTGCAATTGTCATATGAGATTTTCAACTGTCATTTCATTGCTACCCAACTGTCGTATGAGATTTTCAACTGTCATTTTATTGCTACCCAACTATTGTATGAGTTTTGCAACTGTTGTTTCATAGCATACCCACTGTCATACGAGTCTGCAGAGTGTCGTTTGGGAAATTTTTGAAAGTTGTCAAAAAATTGTCAAAATTGCCAGATATTTAGCTTTTTCAGCCTAATTTCAGAATCTGTCAAATGAATCACTGTGTCAGGAATAGAGTAGTAGCTATTAAGAGTCCAATAATTTTCCTAAAGTGGCCTTTAAATTTGATTCAGCCTTCTGTTTAATCAATTTGAGTCCTTATCATCCTGTGTCAAAACCTTGTCATAACTATCAATCTTCGATCAATCATCAAAATGACTAAGTGTTGTGATATCTTGTCCGCTATCTTTTGGGAACCTACCCATACATCCAAGGCATGGTATCCTTCATCCACATCTAATCAAATTTTCAAATCAATCAAACCTTGACAAGGTTGCGTCATCTGATCATCTTGATTCAATTCATTCTTTAGTTATATGAATCTTATTCTTTTGTTTCACTCAAAGTTGATGGTAGAGACTAGAGCTTCCTCTCACAAGAAATCTATCACCACTCTCCAAACTCCAACTCTTGAGCAACTCATCAATTTTGGTCTTTACAAGGATGACGGTCTTGGCAACTATCGATTGAAATCTGGTTACATACCTCCTCCATCAACTCATGGAGGTACTCAACATACCCCTCATCAATCTAATCCAGGGAGTCCATGAACTCCTACCATGTCTCAAGCAGGGACAAATTTTGGCTCTCAAAGAGCTCAATCTCAACATGGTGCAGATCAAGAACCCACACCTGAAGAAATTGCTCAATATCAAAATGATGATAACTTCAAATGAATGATGAAGCATTTCTTGAAAGAAGATAGAGAAGCATACTTTTTACAACTAGCTCATCAAGGAGCTAAACTTCCACCCAACTTTAATGTTGAAGACATCATTACGCATGAGGAAGAAACTCCACTCACAGCTATGATGAAATAGATACATGCTTTACAAGTCAAATTTAATAGCCTTGAGAAAGAAAAGGAACCCAAAGAGTTCTCCATGGAAGCTCTATGCCCTTTTCCTTTTGACAAAAACTTGGATATGCCACCATTTCCAAAAAGAGTGGAGATGCCAAAGTATGATAAGTATGATGGACACTTTGATCCTCAAGATCATGTTAGAGAGTTCTCTATGCAATCCATGGAATTCATGCATGAACTAACCTATCTGATGCATCTTTTTCCTAGATCTCTGGGAGGAGCATCCATTCAGTGGTTTTCAAGATTGCCTTCTACTATCAAAAATTTTGAGGAGTTGATCAAATTGTTTTACTAGTAATACTCCTACAATATTCAGCACCCAGTCACCATGATCGATATATGTAATCTCAAGCAATATCCAGGGGAACCATTCCTAACATTTCTCAAGAGATGGAGGAAGAAGTTCTCTCTATATGCCAGACCTATTCCAGAAATAGAAAAATTGGAAATCTTCATCAACAACCTTGTTTTAGAAATCAATTATCCTCTACAAATGCAAGATCATACATCTTTTGACAAGATGGTGGATCATGCTATCAAAATAAAAAAAGTGCTTGTAAAAAAAGGAGAAATCACACTTCAAAAAGACAAGTACAAATCAGGATTCAGTTCTAAAGACAAGAACAAAAATTGGAACAAGAACAAAGGCATCATCATAGATGGCGTTGTTGACACTATCCATGCCCCATCAAAGGCACCAGCCTACAATCTCACTCTTGGCACTCAAGCCATTAAAGTGTCAGAACAAAAGTCTTCTCAACCATCTCAAAGGAAGCCAGAATTCAAAAAATGGGATAAACATCAAAAATTTACTCCTCTAGGAGAGTCTTTAGAATCAGCTATGAAAACTCTACTGGCTGATAACATCATCTCTTTACCACCAATCCGACCGAATGCTCAGGACCCCAAACCAATATGGTGGAAGGAAAATGAATTCTGTGATTTCCATCGGAGTAAAGGTCACAAAACTAGTAGTTGCTATCACTTGAAGCATACCATTCAAGATCTGATCAATAGTGGAGACATCACAATTGACAATCCCATGAGCAATAATGATCATATAGCATTCACAGAACCATTTCCGAAACATGGTCAAGAAGTTTCAACTTCTCAACCTAATATGGGGGCAAAAGTCAACTATGCCTACCCTGGAAATAATGTTGTCATCAATATGGTTGAACCATGTCTCTCTAAAAATTACAATGTCATCACAATCATACGAAGAGACAGAGATCATTCCTTAGCTAATGCAGTTACTCGATCACAAGCTCAAACGCATCTGAAAGGACAAATCCTAGATTCATCAAATGTCTCTAAGATGCCATTCAATCTTTCATCTACTTCTAAATAGAAGGCTACTTCCAAATCTTCCAATCCAAAGGATACAAGGCCTACATCTTATAGCATTGTTCAACAACTCCAACACACTAATGCAGAAATCTCCATGTTTGAGTTGCTTCAAATATCTCCAGCTCATAGAGCCATTCTCGATAAAGCTTTGCTCGGTTCCAATGTTCCTAATGACCTTGATTTAGACAGGTTCCAGACTATGGTTGGACATCTTACATCTCCGCAATATATCTCCTTTTTAGATGAAGATGACAACTCCTTGAGTCACCCACATAATCAGACTTTGCATATAGAAGTCTTGATCTAGAACCGTAGAGTCAAACGTGTGTTGATAGATGGGGGCACTAGCCTAAACATTTGTTCTTACAGCTTGATCACACAATTGGGATTTTCAGAATTGGCTATTGATCCTAGAAAGAAAATAACTATCAAGGCCTATGATGAACAAGAAAGATCTTCTAAAGGCACCATTGTCTTACCTATCAGAGTGGGTCCAATTATCAAAGATACCATATGTCAAGTGCTTGATCTACCTTTGGCCTACAATGTCCTTCTAGGGAGACCATGGATACATGAAATGCAAGCTATTCCTTCTACATACCATCAATGTTTGAAGTTTCCTTATGAAGGAGTAGAGGTTACTATCCGCACAAATCTGAATACAACTTGCAACACCTTGAAGGAAAGTGTAGATAAGCTTGTACCTAATAACAAAGAATCTTCCATCGAACCAACTAAAGAAGCATCCACATCTAAAATGGAAGATCTTGCAAAAGAGGTTAATATCAAAGAAAATAGTATGGGAGAATATACTATCGAGCTAGTCTTATCTTTGACATCTCTCCCTATCTCGCCTAAGTCTTATGGGCAATCTTTGAAACAATCCAAACCAGACTCTAAAGAACCTCTTGAAGTATATAAAAAGAATTTTGTAGCAGAACAAGTATCCAAGCAAGAATTTGAAGAGGATGAGGCTGTGCTATCATGGTTGTACAAAGATGAACATGAATCTCAAGTTGTTCAAACTGGTGACTCTGTAGTCTCCAAACTCCCTTCCAAGCCATATGGTCTAGGAGATAAATTAATAGCTAAGATGGGCTATTCAGGTCAAGGACCTCTAGGAGTCAGAGGAAAAGGTCTCGTGGCACCTCTCCCACATACTGGTAGAGAAAATAAAGATAAAGTCAGCTTAGGCTTTAAGAAGAAACCCTATCACCTCAAAGGTAATTGCTCCCATGTCATAGAGAAGATCACACCAGGGAAACCTCTTCTTAAGAAAGAAGAAATAGAACCATCAGATAGTGATTCAGACAGCTCAGAACTCATCCCCTATGAAAAATTGCCTAAAGAGATCAAAGACCTTCTTGATGATAAAGATGATCCTATCAAGAGAATTAATGTAGTAGAAACACAAGAACCTACTATCAATCAAGAGATAGTTGTAACACAAGAACCAGCTAATCTCAAAAACAATCAAGAAGAGGGAAGTGGTAGTGATTCTAAGATAGATTCTCATGAGTATGAATACAAATCAGAATCTGAGGGTAACCCTTCTTGGGGTATTCACCCTAACTTTACTCACGTTCTAAGATTTCCTAGAGATCCTGAATCAAAACATTAATCTAATGACTATGAATGGGGAGTCATCCCAGAACTAGATGATCTTATCACAGAAAAACATGTTGATGTTATTCACCAATATGCACCTCAAACCAATGTAATTCTAGAGTGAAATGATGAACCTATCGAGTCTGATCCACCTATCGTTGAATTGGACTCCCACGATGACATTGAGCCTATTCATGAATTGGATGTCTTAAGTTGTAGTATCACCTTTGAACTCGAGCGTCAGGTTAGGACCAATGATGACAGATCCATATCTATAAACACTATCTCCCAATCTTTCCCTACTTTGACTATCAAATATCCAAAACTTATTGATCAAACCTCCATGAATCCGAGCCATGGTATTTATACCTTCCTAAATGACTATGCCCTTGCTTGCTACCTCAATGTAGTTGAGCCTATGAGTACTTCCATAAGTGAATCAAGCGTCAGCATGACCGAGTTGGACATCAAATATCTTAGTTAGAAAAACAAGAATAAAAAGAAAAAGAAAAAGAGTTCTGAGGGTGAAAACCACTTTATGGCAGTCTTAGAACCTACAAAAGTAAAAATAAAAGACATATCCAAAGGTGAAAACCTCTCTGAGGTGCCTAAGGATGAGATATTTGATGTCCTTTTGAGTCATTTATAGGACAGATCTCCAGTTCTAATTGAGCCCACTCAATCCATCAATTTGGGTACAACAGAGGAACCACGATTGGTACATGTCACACAATCATTATTAGAAAAAGAGAAGCAAAAATTTATAACATTCCTAACAGAGAAGAAGATCAACTTTGCATGGAAATATTTAGATATGCTAGGATTGGATCCTACTCTTATAATGCATCATTTATCTATTGCTCCAAATGTCAAACCTGTCAAGCAAAAATTGAGAAAGATGCATCCTCACGTTGAACTCTTGGTAAAAGCTAAATTAGAGAAGCTCCTGAATGCCGGATTCATCTGAGTTATTGACTATGCAGAGTGGATCTCTAATATTGTACCTATTTCTAAACCAGATGGGTCAATTAGAGTGTGCACAGATTTTAGAGATGTGAATAGAGCATGCCCTAAGGATGACTTTCCACTACCTAACATTGACATGATAGTGGACATGACTGCGGGTTTCAAGATGTATTCCTTAATGGATGGTTTCTCTGGATATAACCAAATAAAAATTTCTCCAAAGGACCAAGAGAAAACTGCTTTCACATGTGCATGGGGCACCTTCTGCTGGAATGTCATGCCATTTGGGCTTAAAAATGCTGGAGCTACATATCAAAGAGCAATGACATCTATTTTCCATGACATGATGCATCAAACTATGGAAGATTATGTTGATGATACTTTAGCAAAATCTATGATCATAACTAAACATCTAAAGGACTTGAGCATGATCCTAGACAAAATGGAAAAGTTTAGTCTCCGACTAAATCCTAAGAAGTGTGCTTTTGGTGTCACTTCTGGAAAGCTCTTAGGATACATAGTTTCAAAGAAGGGTATTGAAGTTGATCTGGCTAAAGTCAAGGCTATAATAGAGATGCAACCTCCCACAAATATCAGTCAAATGAGGACGTTGCAAGGAAGATTTCAATCTATCAGAAGATTCATATCACAGCTAGCAAACATATCACAGCCTTTTACAAAAACATTACATAAAGGTGTGACCTTTGCATGGAATGAAGAATGTGAGAACAACTTTAACCATATCAAGAAGTATCTATCAAATGGGAAGCCATTGATCTTATATGTCTCCGCAATAGCCACATCATTGGGGGCATTGCTAGCGCAACATGATGAAGAGAAAAAGGAAAGAGCCATTTATTATATAAGCAGAACATTGGTGGCATATGAAAAGAACTATTCTATGATTGAGAAAGCTTGTCTCACTATGATCTTTGCATCACAGAAACTAAGACACTATATGTTAGCTCATACCATGCATCTAGTAGAAAAAATTGATCCACTAAAATACCTACTAAGCAAGGCTGCCCTCACAGGTAGACTGGCTAAATGGGTCATGCTTCTAAGAGAATTTGACATTGAATATGTTGAAAGAAAAGATATAAAAGGTCAAGTTATTGCTGATCAACTAGCAGATGCACCCATGTTTGATAACACACCAATGCAAATGGAATTTCCAAACTCCTTTATTATGCACCTATCTTCTAGAGAATGGAAATTGTTCTTTGATGGCTCCTATACACAGAATGGATCTGGAGCAGGCATATTGTTCATAACTCCTCAAGGATACTCCATCCCAAAAGCATTCAGACTAAAGTTCCCCTGCATAAACAATATTGTAGAATATGAAGCCCTTTTGAATGGTATGAAGATAGCAATTGAATGGAGAGTAACAGAGCTACACATTCATGGAGACTCTCAACTTGTTATTCATCAAGTCAATGATGTGTACCAAACTAAAGATGAAAAGCTCATTCCTTACAAGAGAATGGTAGATGATCTTAAGAAATATTTCATATCTATCACATTTGAGCAAATTCCTAGAACGGAGAACAAGGCTGCCGATGCAATGGCAACACTATCTACTTTATTATAGCAGCCTGAACATGAGCTACACTATGAGTTCTTGGTGGAAGCACTATCTTATCCTGCATATGACTCCCCCAAAACCCACATGATCTGCACTGTTGTAGGTCATGATTCATCCCGATATAAACACCTATTTTCCTATCTCCAGGACCAAATCATCTCCAATATCTTCAACCAGCATGAAAAGAGATACCTTATCTGTAATGCCTCCCGATATGTCATCATTGGTCATGATCTATACAAATGAGGTCTAGATGGTACGCTACTTAGATGTTCAGAATAGGAAGAGTCTCAACGTGCATTAGAGGAAGTCCATGATGGTATTTGTGGGTCACACTCAAATGGTTTAACACTAGCTTGAAAACTTATTAGGGCTGGGTACTATTGGCCTAAAATGGAGAAAGAGGCTATCAAATTTGCTAAGAATTGTCAAAAGTGTCAAGTGCATGGCAACCTAATTCATGCTCCAGGGAGGGATCTAATTCCCTTTACAACACAATGGCCTTTCCATCAATGGGCATTTGATCTTATCAGGATGATTCATCCTCATTCTTCTAACGGACATACCCATATCATCATAGCCACAGATTATTTTACAAAAGGGGTAGAGGCGGTCCCTTTGACACAAGCAATAGGGAAACTGATATCTATGTTCATATTGAACTATATCATATGCAGATATGGGATACCTCATTCCATAATCATAGATAATGGTGGGCAATTCAGGAATAAAGACCTAGATGATCTATGTGCCAAATTCAAGATCACCTAACATTGGTCTTCTATCTACTATCCACAAGGGAATGGCCAAGCAGAGGCTTCTAACAAAAATCTATTAAAGATCTTGCACAGAACAGTAAACAAAATTGGCAGAGATTGGCATCTCATGATTAATCCAACTCTATGGGCCTACAGAACAAGTATCAGAACACCTACAGAGGCTACACATTTTTCTTTAGTTTATGGGTCTAAAGCAGTACTACCTATTGAGGTTGAAATCCCATCACTAAGAATCAGGATGCATGGTCTAGTAACTGATGATGACTACAGAGTGTCTAGGTTGCAAGAACTGGAACTACTAGATGAGCATAGACAAGTAGCATATGATCATCTCAGAGTATATCAGAAGAGAATGTCTAGAGGCTACAATAAGAAAGTCAAACATAGAGAATTTCAGGTTGGTGATCTAGTCTTGAGAGAAAATCCTAAAAATCAATCCCATTGAGAACGCAAGGGGAAGTTCAAACCCAACTGGCTGGGTCCCTTTGTCATCACTACTACTTTTGGCTTTGGTGCCTATCAACTCTCAGTGACTAAAGGAGAATAGCTCTGAGAACCAATCAATGTTCTCCATCTGAAGAAATTCTATGCCTAAGGCATTCAGTCTATGGTAAAATGTCTTGAAAAAATTATAAAAATCAGAAAAAGTCCTGAAAAAATGAACATCTTGGTGAAAACCTAGCAATAGGTGCCTTGATGATTCACAAAAAAATCAAAAAAATATCAAAAATTCAAAAAAAAATTGAAAAAAATGAAAAAAAAGAGAAAAAGTGCCTTGGTGAAAACCTGAAAACAGGCACCTTGGTAGCAAAAATAGAATCTCTACCAAGATGGTGAAAACTTGGCAAACGGGCACCACTTGTTTCAAAATGCTCCATCTATCAATTCAATCTTGGTCTTTCCCAGCTTTTAGTCTTGCTTTAGTTTGTACATATCTCCCGGTTTGTTTTTGCATTTCCAGTTTTCAATAAGTCGGTTTGTCCACAAATCTGCTCTCAAGTGTCTGTATCCTATCAATGTTCAAACTTGGGGGAAATCAATGTCATATCCTATGGTCTCTCATGTATCTGAGACCTATCATATCTAGACAGAGTCCTTTGAAGCTTCATGTGAGTCAGTTAGTCAATCTTGTCTCCAGAAAGGATTTTGCATCTACAACAATGCAACCAAACATCAAAATAAACTGAAAACAATCTGTGCTTTTCATGCTTTTATCTCCTTGTATGCTTACTGATTCACATTGAGATTTTTGCATATTGTGTCCCTTCGAGCTCTTCGATGATGTCCTTTACAGGATTTAGAGAGTGATGACTGGGGGCATAATCTTTTCTTTGTCTTCTACTTGTATGTGAAAATCTAACATCTTTGGAAATTTTGGATTGAAATGGTGTCCGACTGTAAGAGCCTCTATCTCGAATTGGATGGCCATGCATACCTCGACCATTGATACCTGAAAAATTCAAGGAATTTTGATCTAACTATTGTCTTTTTGAGTGAGTTCTTTCTCCTACTGTGAAACGCGATCTTACCTAAGGATGTGAACGATAAAGGGTCACTACGGGTAATTCACACTGGATTTAGAATGATCTCTTAGCTGTTTGATGTGTTTTTCATGCAAGGTGTATTCAGGTCATCATGACATTCATGTTTTGATGCTTATACAAATTGCTATATCAAAATGGACATGATATTTAGGTCATCCTGGCATTTATGCCTTGGTGCTTATATCTAATCTGACATTCCGAAAATAAAATCAATATTCATATATCCATGGTTGTTGACCAGTGGGTGTTGTATTAATTCTTGTGCATACAAATCAATATTCATATGTCCATGGTTTCATAGCTAGTATGCATTGTATTGATTTATTCGGTTACCTAAAAGTTCAATGATGATATCAAATCAACATATGATCAGTGACTAGGTCCTAGGTCTTAGGTTGCATTTCATTTTGCATGTCTCATTGCATTTTGCATGTTGCATGATCTCACAATGACTAAATGAACTTCAATGCTTAAACAATTCTTCAATGACCTCTTCCAATCTAACAAGAGCTAAATCCCACACGAAGGTTCCTCCAATGAAATAGCAAGTAGAATCCTTTTTCGGGATCAAAATTAAAATCTGAGACTGTTTATATTATTAACTACTTGCATAATCAACCTTCAATCATCACAGAAATCTAGTATTCAACTTAACTGATTATCTTACATCAAACTATCAAAATTTCAACTTGGTCAACTATGGTCAACTCATGGTCAAACCTAGTCAAATTTGGTCTTTTGGACCTCCAAGTGATGTAGAATGCATTCCCAGACGTGTTTAACCACTTCTCAAATCAATTCACATGCTTCTAAACCATATCACGCTGACTTCTCTTGTCAGATTTCAATTTTAATCCCAAAGGGTGCATGGTATTGCACATCATTCAAAGTCTGTAATCAAATTTGAAATTATATCTTCCTTAGTAATCAAGACAACAACCACGTCTAGTTACTGATTAATCAAAAGTCCTCATCACTCAGGGCAAATCTATCATCACTTGGGGCATATCAGATTCGTCGATCCATATCAATCTGGTATCCTCCTAATCTTGTAAACTGTATCAGTTTTTGCAACCATCGGATCATAGTGTTCTTTCCTTGGTTCTTCGGCAACTAAAGGATTCGGATGTGATACTTGCTAGTTCTGCTAAGACAATCAAGTCTAGAACAACTCACTCACTTCTTAGCAATCCTAATGTTTGGAATCAGGCGTTTTGACACTTTTTTGCAATCATAGGTTCATTTGCTGTTATAGTGAGCATTATCTTTGGTCATTTGGGACCTATTATCTCCATATCAAATCAATATCAATCAGCTTCTGTCTCATATCAATTATCAATTTCGAATCAGTTTCATATCTCTATCAAACACAGACTGTCTTTAAACCACTGCGCTTCGCACAGTAATTCAAAGAGGGGCAAAATGTAATACCCCAAAAATGGGCTATAAGTTCATTAACCTTCTATATCAACAATTCGAATGAAATTGACATCAAAGTCCTAACCTAAGGCACATCTAAACATCGAATCATAATTGATTATCTTAAAATCTGCATCGGGGAATATTCCTAGCAATATTCCTAATTATCTTAATTATCTTTAATTTAATGATTATTTGGCAATAAGTCACATTTATCCTAAGTTTGATTAATTGAATATTTTCATATTTAATTAATTAGATTTAATATCTTGCCACTTAATTATGTAATTAAATTTAATTCTATCTATTATTAATTGTATTATTTAATTTTGACAATAAATCCAATATCCTATGAATAATTGATTAAATTCTTATTTAATTGATTAAAGCAATTTGTCATTATTTAATAATATAGTTTTTAATAAAAGTTTGATAAAATAGTTAATTAACCCATAAATTAATTATTTTATTTCAAAAATCAGTTAAGTTGAGCATAAATCACTTTATTTATTTATTAAATCATAATTATCCATGTGCACATTCAAGGACCAGTTAAACTCAAATTGGAAAATCAATGCAAGTTGTTAGCTTTTTGAAACTCAACATCTTTTTGAGTTTTAAAGTTGATCTAAACTTCTAATTCGAGTTGAACTGTGCTTTTGCATGATTTTTGTGACTTAATTATCTTTATTTAAAACTAACTCAAAAATCAACCTGAGTTATTTGAGTGATTTATAGCTTTTTCTCATGCACCTCCAAAGCCCTAGATTTCTATAAAACTAAGGCTCAACTCTTCATAATTCATCTCGCAAATTGCAAACTTACTCTACAGGAATCATAGCATATCAGATTTGGAGAATTTGCACAATTGGAGCTTGAAAGATAAATTTGAGGATTCGAAGCTTTGTGAGATCAATTTCAAATTCATAGCTTTCATATTATTGTTAGAATTTTCATTCTCATATCATATCATTTCTAGATTAGCATTGCATATCAATTTATATATTAGCATAGATTCATATCATTGTTAGATCAATTTCCATATTAGCATAGATTCATATCAGTTTTCATCATATTATTGCATAGAAAATACCAAAAAAAAAAAAGATTAATTGCATTCATATTTCATATCAGTTTTGCATTCAAATCCTTCATTTAGGTGCCGTCTAGGTCACTAATCTCGATAGCAATCTGAGAACATTAATCTCGCATCTACTAGCAGGCAGTAAATCGCTTGGTTAAATTAGATTTCAATTTTGCACGATTTTGATTTTTGCTAACCTCTAATGTTTTACTGAAGTGTTGTGTCTATAGATCAGGTACAATTTTCACACACACAAATACCCCCCCTTTGACATTAATGACAAAGGTGCTGAAAAAAGTGTATCTACAAGTACTTACAAAGAAAGTACATTCGGATAAGCAATCTGCAAGTTATGGATCTCTTGTTTCCAAAATGCTATCAGTGCATTGATAGTCTATAGATGGGCGCATAAGGCACATGTCATCTTCTCCATCTTTTGGAAGTCTATACTCAGACCTTGATCATATGTCACCATAGTGGCATCGATCTCCTTGATGTTTTGATTAAGTACGTCTAGAGAGGGCGCAAGAGCATTCTTGAGTTGTGTTTTCCTTGCCCTTATCCTAGAAATCTCTTTCTCAACCTTTTATATTTTATCTATTTTCCCTTGGTACACATTATTGCACATGTTCACATCAATGGAGGGATCTTCCACTGATTTTCTTACATTATCAATCATTTCTTTTGCCTCCTAGATTTTCTTGTATAGATCTGCAGTTAGTTTATCTTGGTGAATGCAGTCTACAATGATCTTCCTTCCCTTAGTTGCAAACTCCTTCAAGGATGCTTGACCAACCTTCAATCCACTGAGGTCAGGTGGAAATTTTTGAACTAGTTCACTCAATATCTTCTTCATATATTTCTCTTCTGCAACTTGGGATGTAGATTCTTCCAAGCTAGAAAAGTTTGTCTTGAAATTTGTAAGAATGTTTCTAACATCATCAACCGAATGAACCTTAGACACTTTCTTGTTTGAAGGTAACAAGATGTTTAGAATGTTGACTGATTCAACAAATAGAGGGTTCCTCATCACTTGCTTCTCTTTTTCTTTCTCCATAGCAAGGACACTGATCTTAATTAGGTCTTCTTCTCCCCAAGAGTCCAAGCTTGTGGTGTTTGGTGTCAAACTTGACAATAATGATGCTAAGGGTAAGGGAGTGATAAGAGTGTTGTACATCACTTCTTTCTTTATTCTGATTGGTATTTCAACAAATGGATCATTTGTTGGTTCACTATCTTTCCCTTTCTCCTCTTCTACCTTTTCCTTTTCTTTTTCTATCTCTTTTTCTGTCTCATTTTCATCTTCTTCACCTGTTAGATCCTCTATTAACACTTCTTCTTGTAGCCTAGGTGAATTGTCACCACATAGATTTTCAACCTCTTGTGTGCTCACAAAGGCTTCCTCAAATTTATCCAAGTCATTATCTTTGTGATGCAGTGAAGGATGGTGGATCCAATGAAGGATAGTCCAAACCTTGCAGCCATCAAAATTACACAGCGGAATAATCAACACAATAGATAACACAAAATTGTTCCCAGTAATTTGCATTAACATGCCTGGCTGTAAGGCCTTCCAGGTTAGGGCCAATTACAAAATGAAACAATTCTACAAGATCCACAAATAGATCCAATACAATCTCAACTAGTTCAGCTCTGAAGACAATCAAAAGTTGATGGAAACCTTAAGATAGATCTAAACTTGAGCTCGCAAGCCTCCAAGTAATCTCCTTGTTCCCAAGTATGCAAACCCCTAGCTTTGCTACAAACAACTATCAAATATCAATCTGATTTGCAAGATCATGGAAGAACATTTCTGCAACTTTGCCAACTTCAGCTTCATTACCTTAGATCTGACTCACTAAGTCTTCTTAGTCATGAACTTCTCTGATCTCTCTTCCCTAAACATCTACCCAAACATCCTATAAATACTAATCATCAGCCACAAGTCAGCTAGATGAAACCATTAAATCCCCAAAACAAATAATTAAATGCCATACAAGTTGACTTACAAATGTATACAAACATTTAATTCAGCATGTCGGCCTATAACAATAGTTACCAACAATAAATTCACCAAGTCGGCTCAAAAAATCACATAGAACTCCAGTCAGTAAACCAGAATTACCAAGCGACGGTGAATTAACCAAGCATGCTAGGCATCATTGAGCACCAGTGTCGATTGAGCACCGCAGGCATGACTGAGTAACACTTTCACCGAATGCCAGGAACTACCGAGCTCTTTTAGTGACCAACCTTCCTTCAATGACCGAGGTCATCAGTCAAGGCTGCAACTGAGTAATACCGGCCAAAATACAAACACCCCATGCAGTTTCACCAAGGGCAAAGAGTGCCCATGCCTTAACCTTGGCTACCCCTGCATCAAACACCCCAGGTTCTAAAAGATGTTCATATGTAAGAAGAACATCTTTTAGGATTCAGCATGTAAATCCCAAATTGGTTCCTCACATACAAGTCCTCCACCTTTTCTTCTTGCAAATTCTTCCACTTTAGTGTCCTCTATCTTTTTCTTGAAAATGTATAGGTCAGTTCTCCATACTAATCATTCATTTTCTCTAGATCCACAACCTCAACATGGCTACCAATACTTAGGCTTCTCCTATCGAGCATTGTATCCATCAAAGGCATTAGTGAAAACTTCCTATCATCCTTCTCAACAGTAAACACATTTCAGACATAGTCATAAATAGCTCTGCAATCATATTACCAAGGTCTACCGAGCAATATATCACAACTATTCATCTTCACAATATCACAAAGCACAAGATCCTTGTACTGGCCAATCTGAACATCAAAAAAGCATTGTTCTCTTACTTCCAAAGCATGAACATCTTGTAACTATCCAAGCCTATAGGGACAAGGATGCTTCATTCTATTCAAACCAAGTTTCTAAACCAAGTCCTCAACAACAAGGTTATCAGTACTACCACTATCAACAATAACATCACAGAGTTTACCTTCATATTTGCATCAGGTCCTAAACAAGTTATTCCTTTGATAAGGTTCATCCTTTGTACTGAGCAATGTTCACCGAAGTAGCAAATTCTCTGATTCAGGTTCATTCTGAATGTTCTCATTCATAACAGCAGTTCATCGGTCAACCTTCTTATGTGTACACTCAAAAGAATGGTGTCCTTCCTCTCCATAGTTATAGAAAGTACCCTTAAATATAACTCTACTTGTCTTCTTCTTTGGTTCTATAGGTTTCTATTCATCTTCTGCATCAGTCGGTTTATCATTCATCGAGTGATCAATCTTTTCCTTCCCTCGGGAGTTAGCAGGTTGTTTCCTCTTCAACTTATCTTCTGCCTTCAAAGAATACCGATAAGCATCTTCAATAGAATCAATCTTCATCATACCAAGCTCATCCTAAATATTGAATCTTAGACCATTCACATACTGAGCTACCTTTTCCTTACCAAGCTCTCAGTGTCTAGACTAAATAGTATATTTGTAGAACTCTTCAGTATAATCTTCAACAAACAAATCCTTTTGTTTCAGATTCTACAACTTCTTAAACAAGTCAAGCTCATAGTTAGCTAGTATGAACTTAGCTTTCAACTTAGTCACCATTAACCTCCACCAATTGAACTTTGTTTCACCTTCATCTTCTCTATCTCTTTGTAGTTCTTTCCACCAAAGAGCAACATGTCCTTTCAACTTTGTCTGTGCTAATCTCACCTGAAGAGGATCTTCAATTTCTTCCAGCTCAAAGAAATCTTCAAGTTCACCAATCCAATCAATTATATTGTTAGGCTTCAAAGTATCAGAGAAAGTAGAAACTTCCATTCAGTAACTACTGCTAAACTAAGCTCCAGATCTATGCAACTGAGTAGTTCTTTCTTCACCAGATTTGTTCCTCCAGTCATCACCACTAGATCTAGAAGTTTCAAATTCTTCAGCAGCTTCTTCATAACCATCTTCAGTACCAACATTTTGAGGTACACCAGCAATAGCTCTCATGATCTTGGTGACCATGTCATTCTTCATCAATTCTATCTCAAATCTGACATCCGATCTGACTTTATCAGAAATCTTTGATTCCATAGCATCACAAAGATCTTCAATAGCTCTAGGGTCTAATATTCTCTGAGGCATCCTTAAAGATAAGAAAAACCATTTGCAACAAACCCTCACCAACCACCTTGTGGTAATCTCTAAATTGTGTACAAGTCAGATCTCAACCTGCAATCTTGCAAACAACTAGGGCATAATTTCACAAGTTCAGTGCTTCAGATCTACAATCCAGATTGCACACAATCTCTACTTCAATGGGATCAACTTTGCAAGATTAGCCTTGCTAGGTTAACCTTCAAGATCAACTATCAGCTCCAATAGGAACAAACTTCAGCTTTGATACCACCTGATGCAATGAAGGATGGTGGATCCAATGAAGGACAGTCCAAACCTTACAGCCAGTAGAATTACACAGTAGAATACTCAACACAATAGATAACACAAAAATTATTCATAGTAATTTGCATTAACATGCCCGGCTATAAGGCCTTCTGAGTTAGGGCCAATTACAAAATGAAACAATTCTGCAAGATCCACAAATAGATCCAATACAATCTTAGCTAGTTTAGCTCTGAAGACAATCAGAAGCTAATGGAAACCCTAAGATAGATCTAAACTTGAGCTTGCAAGCCTCCAAGTAATCTCCTTGTTCCCAAGTATGCAAACCCCTAGCTCTACTACAAACAACTATCAGATATCAATCTAATCTGCAAGATCATGCAAGAACTTTTCCACAACTTCACTAACTTCAGCTTCAAAACCTCAGATCTGACTCACTTAGTCTTCAAGGTCATGAAATTCTCTGATCCCTCTTCCCTAAACATCTACCCAAACATCCTATAAATACTAATCATTAGCCACAAGTCGGCTGGATGAAACCATTAACTCCCCAAAAAAAAAAATTAAATGTCATACAAGTTGGCTTACAAATTTATACAAACATTTAATTCAGCATGTCAGCCTATAACAATAGCTACCAATAATAAATTCACCAAGTCAGCTCAACAAATCACATAGAACTCTAGTCGGTAAACCATGATTATTGAGAAATGGTGAATTAACCAAGTACGCCAGGCATAGCCGAGCACCAGTGTCAACCGAGCACCGCAGGCATGACTGAGTAACACTTTCACCAAACACCAAGAACTACTGAGTTCATTCAGTGACCGAGCTTCCTTCAATGACCAAGGTCATTGGTCAAGGTTGCAATTGAGTAATACCAGCCAAAATACAAACACCCCATGCAGTTTCACTGAGGACAAAGAGTGCCCCTGCCTTAACCTTGGATACCCCTACATCATGTTGGCCTCCATTACTATCTCTACATTATCAATAAAGATTGTGTCATCTTTTTGTGTCTCAGTCATGGGCGCAGACTTCACTATCTCTGTAGGTGTTACCACTATAGGTGTCGAATCTTGAAGACATGTTACTAGTACATTGGTGGTCTTTGACTCCTTGGCTTCCTTAGAGGGCACTTGAGTTGAAGGCATAGTAGATGGGTACATGTGCCTATCCAGAAAAACTTTCTCAAAAGCTTTTTCAGTTTCTTTAGCTACCAACTCATAGTTCTTATCCATTAAGTGCAGAGTTCTTGACTTAGTTCTTAGGTGCAGCTTCACTAGATCTAACAATAATGTTTTCTCTTCTAGGGAACATGTAGGGAGGCTTTCATCTAGAATCTTTTCTATTATTCTTAGATCCTCCTCAATAGCCTATCTTTTCAAGAATTCCAAGATATTCCACACATTGTCCAGAATTACTATTTTAAGTTCTAGGACTATCTTCTTGAACTTGAGCATGTGTTTTATTATCATTCCATGGATTTTTTATTTATCAATCTCACTTTATTTCTCATAGAATTTTCCTATCTGATCTATTCTACCTTCATCAATAATCCTTGTTTTCAACACTTGAAGACTAGGTCTGAAAACTACCTGCGGAGGTGCTTGAGTGTTCTTTTTCTGACTTCTTGTTGTCCATGAGGATGGGTGGCTTGCACTAGTCTCGTTCTTCCTCTTGGTTATTGACTTTTACTCATGAGGTGATGTACCTTTGGGTGTAGGAGAGATAACATCCATTTTACCCTATTTATCCTTTGGATCATCAGTCTTCTCAATCTTAACTTCATTTTAGGATCATCATTTTTAGCTTCCACTATGGATGCGCTCTCAATCTCCAAGGCTATATTTTCTTCTCTTGCTTTGTCAATATCTACCTATGTTACACCATGAATTCTAAGTATCTTAGATGTAATCTTAGAGGCTTTTCTCTTAGTTGTTGCACTATTCAGAACTACATCAACTTCCCTTGTCTTTTCTTCATAAGTTCCCCATCTAGGTTCATTAGGGTCCTTAGGTGCTGAAAGTAGTACTTGTGCATAAGCTTCCAAGATTGGTTCTTCTACCTCATAACCAAGTGGATGGATCCACTTTTTCTAGGCTCAACTACTTCCATACATGTTATGTCATTTTCTACCATAAAACAAATGATGTCTTTCTATTTCTCAACAATAATTTCTGGTATCATGTACCTCATCTGCATTTTGATCTTGAATGTCTTCAGTTCTAGCTCCATGTAATCCTTTAATGTTCTCTCAGTAGATGCCTTAAGAGATATTTGAGGCATTGTAGGCATACTTTTGTCTAAGTACAAATCTGAGACCTTTCCAAGTATATGGAAGTACATGTAAATGATTAGAGACCCAAACCTAAATATTTTGGTCTTACCATGCTTGATGGCTCTAATGTTATCAATCAATTGTGTGCACATGATCTCACATAGATTGTACTCTCTATTTTCTCTAATAAGTCTAATTGCTTCAAGAATAGTGGCTGCAGACACACTATTCACCCTGTTGGTGTGCTGAAACTTGTAACCTAGTATCATAGACATCAATTTGATGTCTTTCTCTTCAATAGGCTCAATTTTAATACCACACCTATCACTTTCACTTCTAGACTTACATGTTTGTTCAACTAATTTCCTCACATCCTTTCCCACTGGAAGAATGACGTCTGTCTTAGAGACACCTATCATTTCATGAATGAGTTCTCCTATGATTCTAACTGGCACTTCACCTATCTAGAATAGGTCATCATGAATCCTACTTAGTCATTTCTTGATCCACTCAGATTCATAAAACTCATATGTCATAGCATAATCAACAATGGGATGGTTTTCCAAATGTGTGAACTTATCGAGGAATGTTTTGTCTGGTTTCATCATGGACTCAAGGTGAGACCTTATCCAATCAAGTCCAACTGGTTCCTTCTTATAGTATATACACACATGAATGTCTTCAACATGCATGACACCCATAGGGGTTCTTGAAAATGCACCTTCTAGGTCATCTAAGGTGGACTTAAAAGGGTGCCTTTTGAAAACATATCTCTTCCTTTCCGTGACATCAAATACAATAGGTGTAGCCAAGACTTACTTGGTTAATGCTCCAAATCAGTTTTCAAAGACTTTTGATTTGTCACGTCAGACTAGGTCTTCGCAACTAATCAATCACACTTCTTCATTGGTAAATCAAGCTTCAACACTTCACAATCCAATGGCTATGGCTCCTATGGTTTCCAATCGCTCAAACTTGAATGCAATGAGTGATCTATAAGTTTCTATAGACTATAAAGTGAATTTCTACCATTAATGCTTGCCACATAAACCAAAATTCGACTAAGAATTTTTAACTTCCATCCTGCAATCGATCAGGTAGTGTGCTCTTCCACATAGCATCAAATAGTCTCCAAAATTTTAAATCCAAAGGTGTATACTCTGAGGGTGAGTTACCAGCCGTATAGGGGTCTAGAGCTAAATTAGCTCCCCCTATGACCCTGAGGGTCATTCATCCAAGTGTAGAGGGTGCATCCATTGAAAATGCATCCAATACATACTCATCAACCTTATCCTTCTTTTCCTCTGACCAAATCAAGCTCACATCCTCTATAGCTTTCACAATCTTGACTTCTCCTTCTTCATTCAATATTGATACTGTTGACTTTTTAGGGCTTTCCTGACTTTGTGTTCATGATCTACAAAACTTTGAGATGTGTCCAACCTTGTTACAAGAGTGACAAATAATTGGAGGCCTTAAATTCCTCAACGCATTGATATGGGTTACAATTTTACACTGTCTAGCTGAGTGACCATTATAATTACATATCTGACACATAATATTTGGTTGATTCCGATTTCTCTGATTATGCTGAGTCTTGTTCTTCTAACTTTTTCTACAATTCATGACTCTATGACCAAATTTATTTCATGAATAATAGTAACCATTGAAAGGTCTTACCTCTTTACAATCCCTTGCTATATGTCCATGTTTGTTACATTCATAACAATTTTGGTCTACTAGCTTGCGCTCATCCTTAGATGGTTCAACATTGTCTTTAGTCTAATTTCTAGTTTCCTTGGCATCTGTAGTGTCTTCGGGTGCTTTCATCTTTGCTCACATGTCATCAATCTGATTTTGTGCTTCATTGAATCCAACACCGATGGTATCTCCTTTAAGCTTCCATGCATATAATTGTGACTCTATCAAATCAGAATTGGTGTGTAATTTCTCAATCTAATTCTTTGCCTCTTTCAACTCGGATTCCAACTTTTCTTTGTTGTTTCTTAGCTCCAAGATTTCCATGTTTGCTTGCCTCAATTCTTCATTCAGTTGAAGGTTCTCTTTGATTTTTTCATCATAAACTTCTTGATTATTAGTTATCTTTTCATCCAACTCTTCAATCTGATCTTTTAGAGCTGTGTTCTCCTCATTCAGCTTCTCAACCATTTTTCCCAAATCATTGTTTGTACAATTTTTAAAATCTTGTTTCAGTTTCTTGATGAATACTTGTGCACCACTAACTTTCAATTTTAGTTCTTCAACTTCTTTCTCAGATCCGTCAAGGTCTTCAAGAGCTGCCATAAGATTCTTCTTAAGATTCTTTTCTTCTTCTTAACCCATTGATCTCCTCAAGTGGTTAAACTTTTCTTCAAAGGACTAGAGCTCTGATACCAATTGTTAGGAATGGGAACACTAAGAGGTGGGGTGAATCGGTGTTCACTATATATCTTTAGATTTCTCAACTCTTGAATCTTAACTAGGTTTCTTAAGTACTGATATGAACATCAATGTAAACAAGATAAATAATCACAAAACATAACACCAATATGGTTATGGGGAAACCCAAATAGGTAAAAACCCCGATGGGAATTGACACCCACTAAGAACTACACTAGTGTTTTATGATCCTTGTTAGAAGATCTGCAACCCTGTTAGGAGTTGTTCTTTACCATGATTTTAGTACAGAGCCCTTGTCAAAGGTCAAACCCTATTAGGAGTCTTTTAAAATAACCCTGTTAGGGGTTGGGACACACTGTCCTAGAGCTCACTACTCAAGTGGTGAAGGCTACAACCTTCTGATCTCAGATATACACTATATTTGTTGGGTGAACTGTTGATGTGACACTGCTTATCTGATCAGTTCCTTTTGTGCACTGATGCTTTATCCCCTTGTAAAGCTCTAACTTATTCTATCTTCACTTTGCATGTCTCTGCTATGCTTATCTTATCTCTATATCCACTTCCATACATTATTACAAAGGCACATCTTATATTTATATGCGCTAACAAAAAAATTAACTAGGTCGGCCTACAACCAATTACATAAAATGCTTCCAAGTGAATTGGCTCAAGCATGTTTACAAAAAAAGATGTTTACATGTCTACAACCTAATTACAATAGGCGCATAGCCTTTACAAAACATTAATATAACCGCTAGTCAAAATACTAATAGTCAGCTGCATACTCTATTCTGTTTAGGTGTTCACTGTCTGTACCACTTCAACTAACTATACCTTTGACATACTGTCTTATTTGATCATGTGCTCTTAGACTTAGCATGAATACACACTTACCAGCTTATCTTCAAGGGCGCATACCATAACTCGGTCATACACACGTGCGTTGATGCTCTGATCTTCTGGTGTTCTAGTAATTGTCCAGTCTTCTATACTTAGCCATATTCTGACCTTATGATAATGTGCGCTGACTCCAAAACTCTACATAAATTTTTTGCCATAATGAAAATACTATATCTAGTCATATACAATAGTATAGTCAACTTTCCAAACACAATTATGGATATAGTATCAAGACAGTTAGAAGGATCTAACTCATGAAGTACACCATGACCTAATGTTGGTTTAGAGTGCACATTAGAGTTTTGGCATAATAAATTTATCTTGAGACCATGGTATGTTCACTTGGAGTATGTGATCTAGTAGGAGGTGATGTTTAGATCATGATATCTTCATGGGTTCATGATTTAGTTGATTGAAGGTTTGATAGTGGTTTGGTGAGTTCTCTTTATATTGAGTGCACTAGTTATATGCATGAGAAAATTCATGAGAGTACAAAGATACATTTGGAGCTTAGCATGAATTGATATTTTTTTTGTACTCATGGATACATGGAGACTTAGGTGAGGCTAAATTTCTCTTGAGATGAGATACATGTTGTTGAGAAGGTTACTCTTTATGAGATTTCAACAAAAAGTTGAAGGAGCCTACACCTTGAATGGATGTGAGTTCAATAGAGACTTATGAGTATATTGTTCTTAGATGAGTCATGATGACTTTCATATCTTGGAGGATAATTCTCATTCCCCACTTTTGGACTACTTGGAAGTTTATCACTTGAGAGGTATTGCCCATTTTATTTCAAGTTCTTTATGATTTTAATTATTTTCCATGGATCTTGATCTATGGTTAGATGGTTCTGCATGATTCATTGTGAGAGATATATAGCATGGTTATCTCCTTGAGGTGTAGTTTCATTTATGATGATAGTAGGAGATGGTAGTGGGATGATTTCCTAAAATGGGAAATGGAGTAGCTCGATCTTCTTTGAGAATCTTACTTCCATGATGTAGATTCATGATATTATGTTATGTTCGATCTCTTGAGGTTGAATGGTTTTGGATGTTATTGTGTATTTTCTATTAAGGTTGTGAAGGAGATCATACTTGGAACAGTTGTCATTTAGAGGTGTTTGTAGAAAGACTTATGATTTGCAGGTTCTCTCTTTGGTCTTAGCTATCTTCTTGGATGTTTGGGCTCATATAACATTGTTTTTTGAGATCTTAGGTGGAGCTTTGTTGATTAATATTTTTTGGTCATGTTTTATCACTTGTACTCTTTTTTTTTTTTTATGACATGGTGGTTCCTTTATCTCTTTCCTTTATTGGATATAGAGAACATGGAAGATTTGTGGAGATAGGATGAGAGAGATGTTTCTTGTAGCACATTTTTTGTAGATTTTGTATATCTTTTTGGATGGTCCTTGGTACTAAATGGTTACACTTTCTATGTGTTGTGATTAGTAGACTTTGTATGCATTTGATCTTTTGAATTCAACATTACCCAAGTAGTGGGATTTCATCTATGTGTTTGGTCTTCATCGAATGGTTTGCACATGGAGCTTGAGGTTGGAGTTTATGGGTTAGTTATGTTGGTGGCATGAGTTTGATGATGTTGGATACCTTTGAGGTATGGGTGATTGGATGGGTTAGCATTTTTTGTGGATGTTATTTTTAATCTCGTGGTTTTATCAGTTGGATCGGAGCCATAAGTTTGGTTGTTATTTTGGTTGATGTTTTATCTTATTTTCTGGAAGATTAATTCATAGTTGTGTTGGGATTTCAAGTCGATGTTCTTGATGCTTATGTATAGTTCATGATCATAGTGGAGTGGTGACAGTATTATGTAACCTTTTTTTATCACTAGGATCTTATTCTTGTGTTGTTTGGACATATTTCTAAATGGAGCACAAGAGCATGTGTTGATAATTATGTGGTTTCATGGATGGATGTGATGATATATTTCCATCAATTTAACTCCTTAGAAGTTAATATTGTATACTCTTGATAGGTCTTCAACAAGTGGGATAACTTTGGGATTAAGGTATCTCAACCATAGAGTCCTAACATGTTGAATTGTTTAATTAATATATTTATCTTAAAATATTAACTTCCCATGTTGTCATTCACTTTGTGGGACCTCTTGGTGAAGTTTCATCCTACATGGAAGGTGATGAGATGATATATTCCTTATTTTCTAGGAATTTTGCACCCACTTGGAAGATATTAAGTTATGGGAAGGTATTGTCATATATTTCTATTTGGTGTGGAAATTGATTTGATAATTTCCTATGTTGATTAAAGAGTCTTGGTTGGGAATTTATATTGTGCATTGGATTTGTATCTTAGAAATTGGAATTTATAGTGGAGTTCAATTTTGACAAGGGGTGTGAGGTAAGGAAGGTTCCTATTCCTGGTCATGATAATTTCTATGTTAAACTTTCATTGTATTTGGAAAGATGACTGTTATGGATGAGATAGGTGTTTTTGCCTTGGAAAGTTGCTATGAGAAACGTGTCATGGAGTTAGAAAGTTTCTTACATTATCACACAACTTTCCTCTTATGCATTGAAGATGGTTTTGGAAACCATGAAAACCTACCTCTTGTGTTGAGCTCTATATATGTTGGTGCCTTTGTTTCTACAGATAAAAGAGAGAGAAGAGGAGTTTATTTTATAGGGTTATGTTGTTGGATATTCTCTAGGATGGAACAATATGTAAATATCAATGTAAAGGCTTAGAGCCTAAAATTGTATTGTAACTTATTACTAAATAATACATTGGCTCAGTGTTTTGGAGTGTGGGTTTTTTTACCTAAAAGGGTTTTCCCAACATATATCTGTGTTTTCTATTATATCTCATTCTTCTAGTTCCATGATTCTAGAGTATTAGTTCTATATGTTGTAATCCTACTAAAATCTCTTAGATCTGTAAATTTTAATCACTTTCCTTTAAGGTTTTAATTGTGGTAAATTAACTATGTGTGTTTCTTCTTTATGGCATAGTAGTATGCACTTGTATGAGTTTGTTGGAAGTTATTAAAGAAATTATTAGATACTGGATGTGCATGCTAATCTCAGACTGATTTCTGGGATGCCCTCATTTCCCTTCAAGGTTAAAGTTTTTTAAGTTGCATAAGTTTTGGGACAACTAATTCACCCCCCTCCCCCTATCAATTGTATGCTTCCCTATTTCCATCAATACAGTCTAATCTATGTACCAGTAACAACCACTACTCCTATAGGGTACTCTAATTAGTCTCCATCTATAATAGAATGATCCAATTTCTATTTTTCCTCCACACAATAGCAAAAATAATAATTGTTTCCTTCTTCATTTTCTTCAAGTGCAAAAATAATAAAAACCTAGTTTGCAATGATACATGCATAATGATGAGATTAATTTAATGAATAATTAAGATAAAATACTAAATTTGAAATTATTTATAGGTGGAAATTTTACTTAATTGCACTATATCAAACAAGCAATCAAAGTCAATTGATGTTTCCATATATTTTAGTTGTAGTGTTGGTGGGGGTCAATATGTCTCAATTAGGCTCAAAGATCTTGTAAACCATTTGTCAACCCACTCCATTGACTCATCCTCATTTCAAACTTCATATGTACATGACAGAAAAAATCATGTCATATGGCATGTGTAGATACTTCATGAATTTGGATTAGAGATTATAAAAGAGTGTAGCTCACTTGATCCTTTTAGTGTACAACAATCCTTGTATCTTTCAATGTTAGTTTCATCTATGAACCAAAAAAAATTGTGAACCATAGACTCACCTTCATTATTTTGACCTATTATAGCATTACACCACTGAACAATAGATTTTACATCTAACAAGTTTTCTTTGGCTTTGTACTTTAATTATTCATGTGTTGAGACTCTTTTGATACATGAAATTACATTGTCATGCTCCCCCTTTCCATGTCTGGCCTCCATGAAATTCCACATATACTAAATGCTAGTGATCCTATGCATCTTTCTCAACCAATAAAATATCCAGGAGTTTTTGAATTGTGATGCATAATTGTCTAACCATATGATATGTTGATGATATGATATGCCCCTACTAGCCAAATAACTATAGAAAAGATGAAAGAAACCCTACACAAACTATGTAGAATGTGTGTGATCAATTCTACTATAAAAATGATACTCAATATTTTCATGTTATCCTTTTTACTATCACATGAATGCATGGATGTTATATGCACAAATATAGAAACCTAATGAGAGTTGTAGTACACCTCATTTTTTGGTTGTAGTGTGTAATTATCTATGAAGTGAACAACTAAAATGATGATATCAAGTGGGAACATGTTGTTGCATAACTTGAATTCAAAATCCAACCATTGAGCTCTATGAGTATGTTTTGCATACTCATACATTATTTTATCATGAAAAACACCGATAAAATGATACAATGGAATCTTTTCAATGACCAATTCACATCATTTTTCTTCTTCTCCATCCTTTAGATTTTAGGCCATGATCTTATATTTT
Source organism: Chamaecyparis obtusa (assembly GCA_027943335.1). Taxonomy (NCBI): domain Eukaryota; kingdom Viridiplantae; phylum Streptophyta; class Pinopsida; order Cupressales; family Cupressaceae; genus Chamaecyparis; species Chamaecyparis obtusa. The sequence goes on from BSBK01000415.1 coordinate 243,206, forward strand.
TCAAATCCCACTTTTTCATTCATAATTGCATGTGCACCCTTCTTATGTTGATAAATTGGAAAATATTGCAAGCCATTGCAATTAATACACATGTCATCCAAGCATGAGAGCTTTTAAAATACTTGACCATCCACTCTTTCATATAAAATGCTAAATATCAAATCCATTGAAGATCTAGTTGGATCCTTTGTTGGAATTAGGAGAGATAGGTACTAAGAGGGGAGGGGTGAAGCAGTGCCTTCAAAAAATTTAGTTGTAAACCTTTTAGATCTATAACTATAAACAATGATAACCGACCAAAACAACTTGAATCTAACTACATGAATCAATCATCCACTTAACTTAAGTAAGTAAACAACATGAAATCACTATCACAATCACATGACACAAGTATTTTGGTAACACAGAAACCTTTGTAAGAAGGTAAAAACTATGGTGGGGATGACACCCACAAATTCTTCACTACTGCAAATAGAAAAGGTTTTCTTGTTAGGGCTACAAGTTTTGATCACTTCTGGTGATCTCACCCTGTTAGGAGTGACATGTTAGATCAGCTAGATCTACCTAGTTATAGGATTTTAACAACACTAATGAAGTGTTCACTCGGTTAAGAGATTTACATAAGACTGTTAAGTCTACTTTGTTAAGAGATTTTATCCAAAACTCTATTACAATTGTCAGAAAGTAATAGGTAAATATCTACTATTTGACACTCAATTGTCTGATACAGATCTATAAACTCTGATAAAATATCACCTTACTTGTGATGAATCTCTACTCTGAACTACTTGGTAGCCTCTGCTGATTCTGCTCAATTTGAATTCCTCTATACTCGTTTCTACTCTGTTAACTGATAGACTTGAAGATAGGCAAATGCTTCAAGTGCTCCATGATTCATATATCAGCTCAGTGTTCAAAAATGATGTTAACACACAAATATATAGTGTTCTATTTTTAACGCTTTAACAAAATTAGGTTACACAATATAGTCATAACCCTAAGATCTACGGTGTACAATAATAACCTAGAACAACTATTACAAAAGATATACATTGCATTTAATGAATATCATTACATTAAATGTTCCTCGATCTTGGCAAAAAATTTTATAAACTATTGTAACTATTTGCATAGAAGAATGTGCCATTCCTGATTACTATGCTATTTCATGTGATCCTCAGTAAACACTATGTAAATTTATTGGTGTATATTGCAATGCTCAGTGTTTACTGTCTATTGGTGTCGGTGTCTACTGGTGCTCGGTAAATTGTCTACTGCTCGGTATATAGGCTTTACCGACTAGTCTATTCTTCTTTATGTTACCGATTAGCTCAATGTAAGTAACCAGTTGATATCCTTACAAACCTTTGGTACTAATGATAGCCTTAAAAAACTCAATAGAGATAAAAATCTCCCCCTTTGGCATTAGTATCAAAACTTTGAATGTATATTGACAAAATTTTCTATATAACTTATATCTCCGCCATATACATATACACATCAAAAATTTCTAAGTACTAAGTACTCCCCCTCGGTGCATGCTCTTGGTAATATATGGTATACATAACATCCATGTACATATTTGGCATATTAGCTTATACATTGTTGTCCCCCTTTTTGATAGTAATGCCAAATACAAAATTTAAGTAGTATACTCACAACTTGTCAAAAATTGGTTGATGGGTTTTCTTCACTGACTCCAAGAGGTTTTCCCATTCCTCTTTCAAGTTGGTGAGAGAAATGTGCTCAAGATCGACTTGTGCATGCATGTCAAAGATGTTATCTAACACCGAAATTTTTGGTGTTGCAACTAATAGCTCAGCTTTGACAATATGTGCTTCAAAAAATTTCAAGTACGGAATGAGTGCAGTTTGCAACTCAGTAACTTGATCTGTTAGGTGCGCTCCTTGTTTCTTCAAATCTACTATCAACCACCAGAGTTCCTAAACTCGGTGAATGTGCTTTAAGAAAGCATTGGGCTTGGTTATAGTTGCATTTGTACTCAACTATATTCTTGCTTCCAATCCTTCGATCTTTTCACTGACTTCAATAGTGAAGGTGTCTGTAGTACAAAGTTTCAATAAATATTGACAAATTAACTAAGTGATGGATTTCATTTCAGTAATTACCTCAGATAATTTGACCTTCTATAATACCACTTCTAGGCTGATTTTCTCTGCTAATTTGTGTTGTATCCTAGATTCTGCCCTTTCTTCAATTCATTTATTGGTATTTGTGTCTGGGGCATTGATCTTCTTAGCAAGTGTCGCAAGTTGATCTATGATAGGCATATCCTCATCAATATTTATCTCAGGTACTACCTATTGGAGGATATCTCGCACATCGGTTAATACTTCTTTTCATTTGTGTTATTGCTTCAGCTTCTCTTGCGCTACCTTCCTTGAACATAACTCCCCATATTTACTCAAGTCTTCAGGGCTTAAGGTCCTCGGGTCACAATTTGGGATAGTGATCACTTCATCTAGGGTGACCGACCCTTTTCCTTTCTTCTTCTTCTTTTGTGCTAGAGGTGATTTCTTCTCAAAAATAGCAAGAGTTTTATCTCCAGTCTTCGGAGTATCCTTCCCGGTTGACACATGTTCTTCCTTCTTCTACTCCTTGGTAGTTGTAGTCTCGGTTGGTATAGTAGGAGTTTCAGTTGTGGTTTCAAGTGGGATTACCTCTGTTTCCTTTGGTTCTTTTGTTTCCTTTGCTTCAGTGGAAGGTGCCTCTGTATGTGTAGGCTCATCTATATTTGCAGGTTTCTCTATGTTTTGATCCCCTATGATGTCTTTGTTTTTCTCAGGATCTGAGCCGTCAGGTTGTACTTGGGAAAGAATTTCAACTACTTCTACAAGTACAGGAAGTTCACCCGGTATATAGTGATGTAAATATACATTCAGTGTCTAGTGCTTCATCTTTATTTGGTGCAATATTTACATCTTCATCATCTTGGTCATCAGGATCACCATTTGTGATGTCTTCAATGAGTACATCATCATCAATTTTCTTCTCCAGTTGAATTTCAACTATATCTGGTGCATCCTGTGAAACATTTATTTCTTCCTTGTCCTTGGTTATATCAATTGCCTCGGTAATTGATATACTAGTATTCTTTGATTTCTTTGCTATTCCCTCATCAATACAAATACCTTTACCTTTAGAATTTTGTCTCTTCTTAGACAGGTTCAAGAATGCTTCTTGCTCAGCTTTTTCTTCAGCCTTCAAAATTGATGTCCATATAGAATCAGTTGTGATATCCATATCTGCTACATTGTCATCCATGATCATTAAGGCTCTATTCTTGATCATAAAGTTTTCTTGGTATTTGGTCAAGTATTCACTAACTTCTCCAAAGCTTAAATGTGTTGTTGCCTGAACTAGAGAGCGTTCTCTCTTTCTCTTCTCGATGTCTAGTGCAATAGCCCATTTTTCAATAATTGTATCATCAAATTTCTTCAGTAATGCACAGGAAAATTCCATTGGAGCTTTCTTGAATTTTATCATCATTTGGATGACAGCATCTTCAATCTTGGTTTGATCTTCTTTTGACATTTTGTCAAATTTGTCTAGTAAGGGATCAGTGAGATCTCCATGTTCAATTATATCTTCAATGATTTCATCTATTGTTTCTGCCTTGTTACTGACCACTTTGAATTGATTAACATCATCTTTTGTCTCTATATCCTCTGGATCTTCCTTATTTCTTATGAATTTTCTCCTTTTCTTTGGTGCTTCAACCACAACCTTGTTCTTTCTCTTAATGTATTTCTTTGTTAGTGTAGCTGCTCTTCTTTTTGTTACTTTCTCTGCTTCTTCCTTATCGGTAAGTGGTGTTGTAGTTGACGATCATGTCTTCATACCTTCATGTACAGGTGACTGCTTCTTTATAGGAATTTTAGGTGGACGAACTGGTGTAGGATCTACTTCTTTGTCAAACTTGATTTCCTCACTATCATATGGTTTGTCAGCTAACTGTAACTGACCTTCGGTTGCCTATTCAACCAGTGTCCCTTCAGATGTGTTAGAACCATCTCCATATTTAGCAGTGAGATTTTTCTTCATCTTCTTTACCTTTCTAGTTATTTTACCGATCTCAATATTTGTTGAAATTCTAGATTTTGCCTCTTCATATACTCCGAACCTAGTGGCAATGGGATCTTTGGGTAGTGCAAGCAGTGCATTGATAGATTTTAGTGTGAAATCATGGTTTATTTCATATCCCATCGGTGCCAACCATTTTATCCTAGGTTCAACTACTTTTATCAAGGTATAATCGGTGTTTACTACAAAACTTATGTCATTCTCAAATTTTTGAACTAATTCCCTCAGAATTCTGCTTCTTTTATGCATTTTAGATTGAAAATCTATGAAGTATGCATTAAACTCTACATACTTTGGTAAATAGAGGAATATGCATGCAAGTAGAGATCCAAACTTACATGTGTTAGACTTGTTTTTCGTTATGGTCTTCATATTCTCCTGAAGTTGATGAAATAGTAACTCGGCAAGATCAACCCGGTAACCTTTTACTACAATTTTGTGCACCATGTCTACTGCACTGTAGGGTATGTTGTTGAGTCTACTTGATTGAAATAACTTGTACCTGATCACATGTGCTGCAAATTTGACTATTGGGTCCTTGATTGTTAAAATCTTCAATTCCTGATCGTCCCATTGTGCTCCAGTAAATTTCTCAACATTTGGTCATAAAGAACTATGGAAAGCCTTAGCTTTGTCAGTTGTAGGGAGCCCAGTAACCCTACTGATTATTTTCTTGTTGACCTCAATCAGTTTATCCAGTCAGCATTTGTCATCATGATACCTACTCAAAATGATTCTGATCCAATATGATTTAAATGATTGTGGAAAGTGTATAAAACATGATAACCCTGATTCCTCAATCTTCTTGTAATCTGATTTCATTTTTCCATCGGGGCCATAGAGTAGTTGATATGCTGCAATAATTTCAAAGTCTCCAACTTCTTTGATTTTGCAATAAATATAAGACCTTACGTCTTCTATCAATAAAACCCTTTCTGGTATGCTTGAAAATGTGCCCATTGTATATATTTGTGCTGTGACCTTAGGATGTGGCTTAAACTTAGGTTCATCAAAATTTTCCCTAACGATTAGATTAACTTCCTCTTCAACACTTTGAGTTTTTCTTGCAAATGATGTAGATGCCATAAATTAATTCTAGGGTTTTGACAAGCAGCAGGATAAGAAGTGTTTGATCACAAATGAACTTACTCAGTATCGTGAAGAGTGATGTTGGTTCGATCTAACGTAGCCTTGAATCCTTGTGAAAATATTTTAGCTCGAACTCTACTCTTTGAATTCTTCACTCTTCGAAATTGCATTGTAAAAATGAACTCTATTCCCGTGTATTTGTAGACTTTTGATGTTCCTGCTCAAACTTTCATGCAATAAATTCTTGATCTAACTTTCAGTACGAAACAACTGTCAGCTCGGTGACAACTAAAATTTTCATCTGCTCAGTTAACATAGAATTTCTTCATCGGTTGATACATGTGCTCGGTTAACCTTAGATAGTGATTACCGATGGGTAACCAACTCTCAGTCTCTCTTTTTCTGACTGTATAACATTGTTAACTCATGACAACTAAACCATAGTGCATCTTTATTCATGCTGATTTGGTATAAGAACATTATGCATAAGGAACTGTATGTAAAATGTGATCTTTTGAAATGTCAGTCCCATACATACCTATTTCACCTTAAGTGGAAGTACCGATGTCACCCAATCCAGTGGATGAGGTTTCACTAACAACATTAGTTGACTCAGCATTCTCATTAAATACCTTCTTCCACATAGTGTTTCTTAACTTCATGATATCTACAATAGTATATCCACTTTCAAATATATGGTTCTCTTCTGGTGCTCAATCTCTGCAGTTCTTGCTTAAATGACTGATCTTATGGAAGTGCATACAAGCCATCCCAGTGTTTGTCCAGCTTCTTGATTGTCCAATCTGACTCTTTCTATAACAATTTTCTGCAATGTGTCCATATCTACCACATACAACACAGTTAGTCCATGTATTATAATCCCAAACATAAGAGTTACCTTGTCTCTTTGGTTGATATGGCCTATGTTGTGGTTTCTCCTTAGGTGTCCAGACTGCTTCATTTTTGCCTTACAGTCTCATGTAGTGTGTCCATGCTTTTTACAAGTATAATATATTTTCTCCATAGTGGTATTATTAGCAAGATCATTTTGCTTAGCTCTACACTCATAAGTAGGATGTCCAAACTTACCACAGTAATAACAATATCCATTAAACTTAGGAGTGACAGGAGGTTTACCTTGTGCTTTGCTTCTACACACATTAGATGTATGTCACAATTTGCCACAGTGATAACATGTCAACACTTTAGGTTTCTAATTTTGACTGATGTTGACTTGTTCAGCTTGTTGTGATGTTTCTCCTTCATCGGTGTAGCCTATACCGACTTTACTTCCAAATCTTCTCTGATTAGTCAGAAAGTCATCAATCTTCTTAGAGTTGTCCTCAGCAAGTTTCTTCATTTCATTTTGCTGCTATTGATTTTTCACTTCATTTCTCATCTTCTCATTCTCTTCTCTGAGTTTTGCAACATCTTCTAGTTTCCTTGACAATTCTGCATTTACTCGGTTTACCTCTTGATTCACAGTCATCATTTGATTAGTTACTTGGAAATGTCGGTTAGTGAGTCTTTGTATCTCACTCTCTTTATTTTGAAGTTATTCACTCATCTATCTTCGGTCATTAATTGCCATATTTCTTTCTTGCTCGGCTTGTTTTACTTTGTTCATTATTTCTACCATTCTCACCATCTGAGATTCTTGATCGATTTGTAGTGCTTTCACTTGATTAGTTAAATATTGATTCTTTTCAAATAGATCAGTGATTATGCTTTTAGATCCATCAGAGATGCTTCCAAAACTAGATCCAATATGCTTGAATATGTCATCAATAGGTTCTTCATGGTAACTGATATCATTCTGTAGTATAGCTAGGTTCTTCCTTTCATCCAATAATTTCTTCAGTCCTTCCTTGGCTTTCTTATACTATTCTATAAACATTTTCATTTGTATCTTCTAATTCTCAATAGTCTTGTCAAGCTTGTATCTCTCCATGACTTAGATCTTTACCATTCAGTGGTTAAACTATTCAATACGAGAACTGAGCTTTGATACCAATTGTTAGAATTAGGAGAGATAGGTACTAAGAGGGGAGGGGTGAATTGGTGCCTTCAAAAACTTTACTTGTAAACCTTTTAGATCTATAACTGTAAACAGTGATAACCGACCAAAACAACTTGAATCTAATTGCATGAATCAATCATCCACTTAACTTAAGTAAGTAAACAACATGAAATCAATATCACAATCACATGACACAAGTATTTTGGTAACACATAAACCCTTGTAAGAAGGTAAAAACTATGGTGGGGATGACACCCACAAATTCTTCACTACTACAGATAGAAAAGGTTTTCCTATTAGGTCTACAAGTTTTTATCACTTCTGGTGATCTCACCCTATTAGGAGTGACATGTTAGATCGGCTAGATCTACCTAGTTATAGGATTTTAACAACACTAATGAAGTGTGCACTCAGTTAAGAGATTTACATAAGACTATTAAGTCTACTTTGTTAAGAGATTTTATCCAAAACTCTATTACAATTGTCAGAAAGCAATAGGTAAATATCTTCTATTTGACACTCAATTGTCTGATACAGATCTATAAACTCTAATAAAATATCACCTTACTTGTGATGAATCTCTGCTCTGAACTGCTCGGTAGCCTCTATTGATTCTGCTCAATTTGAATTCCTTTGTACTTGATTCTACTCTGTTAACTGATAGACTTGAAGATAGGCAAATGCTTCAAGTGCTTCGTGATTCATATATCAGCTCTGTGTTAAAAAATGATACGAACACACAAATTTATAGTGTTCTATTTTTGCCACTTTTACAATATTAGGTTACATAATATAGTCATAACCCTAAGATCTACGGTGTACAATAATAACCTAGATCAACTATTACAAAAGATATACATTGCATTTAATGAATATCATTACATTAAATGTTCCTCAATCTTGGAAAAATGTTTTATAAACCGTTGTAACCATTTGCATAGAAGAATGTGTAATTCCTGATTAGTATGTCATTTCCTATGATCCTCGATAAACACTGTGTAAACTGATCGGTGTATACTGCAATGCTCAGTGTTTACTATCTATCAGTATTAGTGTCTGATGGTGCTCGGTAAACTATTTTCTGCTCGGTATATAGGCTTTACCGACTAGTCTGTTCTACTTTATGTTACCGATTAGCTCAATGTAAGTAACCGACCGATATCCTTACAAACCTTTGGTACTAATGACAATGTTAAAACACTCAATAGAGATAACATCCTTTATGTCACATTCCTAGAAAATAATGTTAGAATGCAAATCTATTAATATATGTCAATAATAATCATAATGATTAAAAATTTTAATATGTACCTTACAACAATAATTTGTGCATGTGTGATTTATCTTGACATAAAAAGGCTTAGCCATTTCAAAATATCTCTGACTAATTTTTTTGATGAATAGAGACCTTTTCCATTAATATAAAAATGGATAGAGTACACTATTCATAAAAAATAGGTCGGGAGATACAAGATCACCCCGCCAAAGGTCACATGGAAAAAGTCAAAAGCATCAACTATTCATCAAAGAAAAATAACCCTCAAGTAGCCAAAGTAGTTTCAGGCAAGGGAGGAGGATCCTTGTCATCCGAATTCCCCCAAACATTGGGGACAGGGGACGGCTCTAGAAGAGACCACCCATCTTCATCTTATTTATCCTTCAATTCTCCTTTCTCCCACCTGGGAGAAACAGAAAGATCTAGGTGAGAGAATTTATCAGAAGTAGCAGGAGGCCACAAAACATTTCCATTAGCAGGAAGCCAGCCAACATCAGTAGTAGGAATGGGATAAAAAGACCATCCATCAACCAAACTCCGACGAGGGGGATGTTAGAAATCTATTGGGAAATGTGATATTGAGAGGGAGCTGAATCAGATATCACCTATTAATCCATTTTAACATTACTGAAAAACTTTCATAGCATTATCACATAATTCATCAATGTAATGAAACTAATAAACTAAACATCATTCATGAAAGTACTCATAACACAGTAACTTGGTTACCCAAAAACCCTTGAAAGGTAAAACTAGGGTGGGGATGACACCCACAAATATTCACTACTGTAGTATAAATTTTGCTTGTTAGGGCTACAAATTTGATCACAAAATAATATCTACCCTGTGAGGGGTCTGCCATGTTAAGAGCTTAAAGACTTATACAATCTACCTTGCAAAAGGATTTAAAACTTACAACTAAGTAAGAACTCGGTTAAGAGATTATATAAGGTCTGTTAAAATCACTCTGTTAAGAGATTTACCCTGATACACTTATTAGAATATCTCAGTACCTAATCTTTCAGTCTGCACTATATGTTGATTACAAATCTTCTGCTTCTAGTATTGATTTGATCTTATCTATCAATTTTATCTTTGTTATGTCCTTCATTGCTTTACTCTGTTTCACTCGGTCACTGAAATATATTAGAATACTTCACTGATCTGAAGATATTCTCTCTTTCCTTTCACATCCACACACACATCTATTAAGGTTTAGATCTCATATTATATAGACAACCGAATTCCTCCAAGTTTTGAGATCTACAATCCAGATTAACTCATTTTTCCACTTAACCTTTCCCTAATTCTGATTAGCTTCAAGTGTTGCATAGGGATCAATGATTATAAAATAGAAGCATAATCACCTCTGTGATTTCCTCAAAAAATAGTAAACAAAATAAGAATGTCGACCAAAACATTTTACCTCAGTGATTGTGCCATAACAAACACATATGTTAATTTTGGCTTGCTCGACATTCGATATCTCTGGCACTCGACATTCACTGTTCTTTATACTCTGGCACTTGACATTGTCTTCTTTACATCACTCGGCAAAAACTCACTCGATTAATACAAAAGTACTCGGTGACCATTGGTTTACTCTATAGTGACTACTGCTCAGTATATGTACATTACATGAGTTAGCCTATACATGATGACTCGGTCACAGTGATGACCGACCAACATTGCCTAGATAATGACTAAGTGTAAGACACTAATAGACAACAAAACTATAGGGATCTATAATCTCCCCCTTTAACATTAGTGGAAAAAACACTTTGTCATGACATTTACAATACATTTACAAGAGCACTTAGTATTAACAGAATACTCCCCCTAAGATATATACATGTACAAAACTAATTATATCATACCATTATGTTCTGCTTCCGCTCTTTGATTATGTTGCCTCCCTATGTGCCTTGATATGTCATTATATTATTTCCCCCTATTTTTTGGCACTTGTGATTTCCTTGTAGTAGGAAGCTTGCAATGTTTCTCCAAAAATGGTTTGTGAAGCATCATAATCATGTGTAATGTAGAGTCCCAACCAGATGTAGCAACTTTCAGAATCTCTAATTGCACTTCTAGCTTGGTAGCTAGGTTGACTATGCTCTCGGCGGTAGAAAGATGAGGATCTTTCTGTAATAGGTCCTTAGCCTTCGCTAACTCTCTTTGGATGACCTCCGAGTGAGGTGTCAACATTGTTTGAATAGAGAGTAGATGAGCCCTTATCTTACCATCATTAGCCATCAACTCAGCTATCCTTCCTTGAGAATGTAGAAGCTTGGCATAGTGTTTAGAGCTGGAACTTGCATCCAAACTCAATGAGTGACCAATAAACTTTATATCTAGTTTTAGTCTATCTACCAGCTCTTGTTTATCCTTGGTAAATTATTCTACATTGCACAATTTCTTGTACAAATATTTTACATTCAGTACAACTCCTTCTAAATCTGATATTTGGGTAGAAAGTTCTACCTGCTTCACTATTATCTTGGTAGAGACCTCATTCAGTACCTTTGTCTCAAATTTCCTTTCTGACCACTGCAACAACTTATCATTTTCTTCTCTTTCATCATCTATCACTTTCTTGACTATGTGGATAAGTTGTTCCAGTATGGGATCAGAGTCATTAACATCTGTCATGTCAAAAGCATCAATGAATATACCTTTTATCTCATGCAGAACTTTCTTTTGTTGATGTTCTCTTCTCAATTCTTCCTACCTTCTTTTCTTCTTTAGTAAGTCTTGCAATATCTGCATCTTTTCATATGATAAGTTATCTATGTCCCATTTCAGAATCACAATAACTTCTTCAAGTGTCACCTTGGGTGTAGAAATTTTCACCTTCTTTTTTTGTCCCTTCTTCCTCGGTGTATTCCCACTCGACATCTTTGCAAGAGCTTTTATTGCCTCTTGCTCCTTAGGCTCTTGGATGTCAATATCTTTTACCTTCTCTTCTTTTCCCTTATCCTCCACATGAGGATTTACAATCACTAGTGTAGACTGATCTACTTTTTCTTTCTGTGACTCCTAGGAAGATGTAAACTGAAGTGCAGTTGCCAACTGATCCTGTGCCTAGATAGTGTTAATACAGGCTAACATGTCAACTATAACAACTTGGGGATTGACAAGGGTTGTGTTGACAGTTGATGTGTCATCAATTTGTGGATAGTCCATGACTTGTAATAGCACAGTGTTACTACCCGGAAAAGATGTAGCGTGTTCTTCCTTGGCTTGTATGTCTTCCTTGGTCAATACCTAATTCTTCACAGGGGTATCCTCGGTGATGTCAACAATAGTTATTTCAGGTAAAATCTGACATTTCTCTTCCTTGGGAGCTTCTTTCTCCTAAATATGTGGATCATTTACATCTTCTTTATTATCTAGCTCAGCACCCTTAGATGTGCTAGCATCCTGTGGTGCACTCTTGTCAATTAACAAACCAAAAACAATCTTCCAAGTCCTAAGACTTTCCTGAACAACATCCTCAACCTTATGTTGAAGGATAGAGTAAGCTCTAACCTTAGGAATGAATTTGTTCCTATACTATTCCACAATTTCCTGAATACTAGCAGGGGATAGATCTAGTGCAACTTGAGCTAAAGTGCTTTCCCTTATCTACTTCTCGATCATTAGGGAATATTCCTATTTCTATGCAACGCTCTTAGATAGCTCATTAGGGATCAATTTCCAATTTGTATTGGTAGCATCTTGAAAGTGCAGAGCATCTCAAGTATAGCTTCTTCAATTTTCTCCTTATCTCCTATGCTCATGCTCTCAAATCTTATTTGTTTCAAACCTGCGAGTCTAGCAAAATTATTGATGGTGTGGCATATTTCATCCACATTCAGTGCTATTATCTGTACTAGTAACTTCTTCTTCTTAACTTCCTCATCACTCTATGTTTCCTCATCATCTTTCTCTAAAATAAGTTTCCTCCTAGGCTTCTTCCTTGTCTCGCTTGGCACTGCCCTAGGCTGAACAATCTTCCTTTTTCTTGATGCAGGGGTTTTCTTTTGTGGCTCAGTAGCTATGACTGTAGAGACTGCTCTTGTTCTTGGCCTAATAATAGGTGATGAAATAGCCTTAGGTTTTTGCACTTTCTTTCTCATAGGCACATCAATTACTACCTTCTTGCCTTTCTTCTCCACTACTTTCTCCTCTTCTTCACTCTCACTGGATTCACTTTCTTTGTCTTTTCCTAGTCCTTGTGTTAGTTCAAGAGGTGCAACTACCTCTCTCTCCTATCATTTTTACTAGGTTCTTTACTATCTTTTTCCTCTTTCTCTCCCTAGTAGCAGGATTCAATCCCATGGTTATCTTGGACTTAGCCTCCTCATATGTTCCAAAGTAGGGAGCCTTCTGATCAATTTCCTCAGCTAACAGGTTTGTGATTATGGCTATGGTCTTGTCGATATTAACCTCATAAGGTAATGGCATTAGCCATGATACCCTCAGCAAAGTATCTTGTGCATATGTGAAGTCAGTATCTACTAAGAAACAAATGTCTTGATTGTACTTTTCAACAAGAGATACAGGAATCCTACTTCTCTTCCTCATTTTCTTCTTGAATTCCACAAAGTAATTTTCCATTACACCCTCAAAAATCTCTCCTATCTAACTGATAAATTCATTAATTTGAACTGTGATTGGCCTGTTCTTATCCCAAATTACTCTGCCAAAAGTAGGAAAACACTTCTGAATGTAAAAGAATAAATAGATGAGTAGGGAACCGAACTTACACATAGAATTCTTTGCTTTCTAGATAGAAGTAAGGTTCTCGGCAAGTTAAGTCAGTTGGAGCTAGGAGAGGTCATAGGTATGGCCCTTCTTGATGATTTTCCAAGCCTGGTCCACTACCATACATGGGACGTTGTCCAACCGACTAGACTGATATAATTTGTGTGCAATTACTCTCACTACAAATTCAATCTTTGGATTAGTGATAGTGGAGATTGTCATTCCACGCTTATTCCATACTACCTGAGTGTTTTCCTGAATCTCCTCCTTGCTTAAACATCTCATAGTTTTATTACCAGGGAGTATAGGGTATCTAGTTACTCAGTGAATCATGTCTTTTTTTATTTGAACTGGTCCATCCTCTAGCCAAATTTGCATGTCATGTACTCTACTCAGTACAATTTTAATCCAATCCACTTTAAAATTTTGTAGAAAATCTAGGGCATGAACTAACCCTTGCTCAGCAACCTTCTGGTGTTCGAGCTTCAACACCTCGTTGCTGCACAATTTTTCATATGCTTCCCTAATTTCATAGTTGCTAATCTCTCCAATTTTGTACATGTAGCATGACCTAATGTCATTTACCATTAAAACATTTTTTAGAACTGATGATAGAGCTCCATTAAGATCTCCCATGATCACGCTCTCCAGAATGGCCTAAAACTTCTATGGCTTACTCACCTCATTCCTTACTAACTAAACATTGAAAACCTCCTTTCCTTGTTTCTTCATTGCAGCTGATGAAGATGATTCCATTAATCTCAACTAAAAATTCATGAAAAAAGATTGTACTCGGTAGGGTACCTTTGCGCAAGTGTTCTACAAATGATCTGCCGATGACACATTGTTAAGATTTTGAAATCGCTCTTAAGCTCTAAGAGAAACAGGTTACACACTCTCTGAATCTCTCAAAGAAAATTTCAATTCACTGGTGAAATGAAATGAATGGTAACATCCCACTTTATAGACTTCAAACGGTTGGATTAGGGCTTCATAAATGTTTCGTACACATTCTAGGTGGAATACAATTGTCTCGGCAATCTTATGTTAAGCTCGGCTAACACAAGCTTGGCATACATTGATAACTCAGTCATTTTATAGTAAAGCACTGATGCTCGGCATCAAAAATGAATTTTTCCACTTTGCTCAAATATTTCCTAATGCATCTCTATATATGCAAATATGGACTTTTCTCAACATATGTTAGGAACTAATATAAGATAAACATTTTAAGACTCAGTTCCATACATACCTATTTTGCTTAGTTCAAAGTAGTGTGATCACCTGATCCATCAGATTGGGTGACCTTAGGTACATTGGCTTCACTAGTGCTTCCTTCTTCTTTATTCTTCCATGTTTTGTTCATCTGATTTCTCAATTTCTCAATGATATCTTCATTCTTTCTTTGATCATTGCTCGGTATGGGTGATCTACAGTCTTTCTTTAGATGACCTATCTTGTTACATTTGTGGCATAACATACTTCCATTCATCCAAATTTTAGATTTCCCCCTAAAATGAGTCTTCAGACAATTTTCTCCAATGTGCCCATATTTTCTACAGTAATGGCAATTGTACCAAGTGTTATAATCCCAGTTGTATGAGTTATCTTTCATAGGTGACTTAGTCTGTTCATTTGATGATCATTTGGGTTTTGATCTACATTCAAATGCTCTATGTCTATACTTTTGACAATTGAAACAGTGCCCTTGAAATTTTGGTGAGATAGGTGGATTGTTGACCTTAGACCTGCATTCTTGTGCCTGATGTCCAAGTTTCTTATAGTTAAAACAATGTCCATTAAATTTAGGCTTAGGATCATACTTACCATGTTTGCTTCTGCAGATGTTAGTTGCATGTCCTAGCTTTCCATATTGATGGCATGTAGGCTTGTTGTTCTTTGATTTATCATTCCTTTTCTCTCCACTTTTTGATGATTCTCCTTCCTTAGTGGATGATGATTGCTCATTTAGTCCAAGTCCAGATCTATCACTAGATCTTCTAGGTGACCTTAACAGTTCTTCAAAGTATCTTTTAGCTTCATTAGGTTTTTTCATCCTTTAATTTATTTCCTTTTCAGATCTCAATTCATTCCTTAGTTGATTATTTTTTGATCTCAGATTGGTGATTCCCACATCTCTCCTACCCAATTCTTCATTAACTAGTAGTAGTTGTTTTACCATGTCTAAGTGATTGTTAGTCAACCTTTGCATGTTACTTGTCCTTTCATCAAGTCTCATTGATATTTGTCTTTTGTCTTCTTTAGCCATTGCCTTGTCATCTTCAACTTTCTTTTTTTGCTCAACTACTTCACAAAGTCTAACAGATTAAATTTCTTGTTCTCTCTTCAGATTTTTTATGTCCTCATTTAGTATGTTATTTTTCTCCAATAGCTCTTTTATGGATTTTTCACTTTCTGTAGAGTTCCCATTATCAAATAGTTCAGTGGTATCTTCTTCTTAATATTGTGATTCATTTTGCTGAATAGCAATTTCTCTTCTTCTACTTAAGGATTTCTTCAGTTCTCCTCTGGCTGCTTCAAGTTGTTGTAATGCAAGTTGAACATCAATCTTCTGATTCTCTATAATTTTTCTCAACTTATAAACCTCCATCTCAAGATCTTTATCTTCAAGTGGTTAGACTTTCTATAAGAAACCCTAGAGCTTTGATACCAATTGTTGGAAATCTATTGGGAAATGTGATAATGAGAGGGGAAGTGAATCAGATATCACCTATTAATCCATTTTAACATTACTGAAAAACTTGCATAGCATTATAACAGAATTCATCAATGTAATGAAACTAATAAACTAAACATCATTCATGAAAGTAATCATAACACAGTAACTTGGTTACCTAGAAACCCTTGAAAGTTAAAAATGGGGTGGGGATGACACCCACAAATCTTCACTACTACAATATAAATTTTGCATGTTAGGGCTACAAATTTGATCACAAAATATGATCTACCCTGTGAGGGATCTACCCTGTTAAGAGCTTAAAGACTTATACAATCTACCTTGCAAAAGGATTTAAAACTTACAACTATGTAAGAACTCTGTTAAGAGATTACATAAGGTCTGTTAGAACCACTGTGTTAAGAGATTTACCCTGATACACTTGTTAGAATGTCTCAATACCTGGTCTTTCAATCTGCACTGTATGCTGATTATAGATCTTCTCCTTCCAGTATTAATTTGATCTTATCTATCAATTTTATCTATGTTATGTCCTTCATTTCTTTACTCTATTTCATTCGGTCACTGAACTCTATTAGAATACTTCACTAATCTGAAGATATTCTCTCTTTCCTTTTTCATCCACACACACATCTATTAGGGTTCAAATCTCATCTTATATAGATAATCGAATTCCTCCAAGTTTTGAGATCTATGATCCAGATTAACTCATTTTTCCGCTTAACCTTTTCCTAATTTTGATTGGCTTCAAGTGTTATATAGGGATCAATGATTACAAAATAGAAGTGTAATCACCTCCACAATTTCATCAACAAACAGTAAACAAAATATGAATGTCAGCCAAAATGTTTTACCTCGGTGATTGTTCCATAACAAACACATATGTTAATTCTGGCTTGCTCGGCATTCGATATCTCTAGCACTCGGAATTCACTCTTATTTATACTCTGGCACTTAGTATTGTCTTCTTTACATAACTTGACAAAAACTCACTCGGTTAATACAAAAGTACTCGGTGACCATTGGTTTACTCTGCAGTGACTACTGCTCGATATATGTACATTACATGACTTAGCCTATACATGATGACTCGGTCATAGTTATGATCGACCAACATTGCCTAGATAATGACTAAGTGTAAGACACTAATAGACAAAATAATTGTAGGGATCTATAGGGGAGAGGTAGAAATATGCCTCCAAGAATATTTTCTACTAGAGGAATGGAAAGAGTGCTGAGACTGAGGGGTCCGAGAATGTCTGGTAGAAGAGCTATGACCATAGTGGTAGCTACAGGGTAGAGTGCGATCGACAGAAAGAGAATCTGGTGGCACTCTGGTAACCGTACAAAGTGGATTTCCCTAATTCTCTAAAACCTCCTACAGATGCCCCACCTCAAGGGACACTTTATTAGCTTGTATTTAAATTTTCATCATGACATTATTGCATATACAAGCTTTAGTGTACATAGAAACATTAATATTAAGAATGTTGTGAGAAAAAAGGATAGAATTTCTATCTTTCCAAAGAGTGAACAAAATCTCCATCCTAAAAACATGCCAAATCTGGGCGTACCAAAAAGGAATTATGGGTGAATCACTCAATAAAACCATATGCCAGGAAAATGGATCTGGCTGAAAAGGCTTAAAGAAATCATGAATCTAGCTCCAATATTTTTGAGCATAGCGGCAATACTAGAAAATATACATGAAAGTTTCTAGGAGGCCACAGAAAGGGCACTGAGGATCAGGGACACCCAAATGTCTAAGCCTGGCACCCAAAGGAAAACCTTGAAAGATAACACACTAAGAAAAATGAGCAATTTTGGGTTCTGAAATAGCAAACCAAATTGTGATAAACTGTAACCACCAAGTCTTCTGAGAGGAAGACACATGCCAGTAGTAATTGAGAGTGTCAACCATCAATAGATGGGGCACCAACCAGGCATAACCCATGTTGGTTTTTTAGTTAGTGAGAGGAGTCCAAGGATACCACTTCCAATCCTTCCACCATGGCTTGACATATTAAATGCCAAGCTTATGCAGCAAGTGAGGAGGTAAGGAAAAGACCACAAATTCAAAAGTCTTTTGATCTAGGTGAGATATCCTAAATTGTGCCTAAAGATCTTCCCAAGAATGGAGGCTCATAGTAGCTCTAGAAAATAGGTCCTTGGGGGTTCTAATGCCACATTTGTGAAAGAAAACAGCACGGATACCTTGGATCTTAGCAATAGGAAACCCTTGTTGTTGAAAAAGAGGAGACCACTAGATATTGTGCTAGTTGAAAGAGAGACCATCTCTAAAGCCATTTCCATCTCATCTAAGCCAAGGTTTAATATCTTCCCACACTCTCTAGATGCTTTTAGAAAAAAATTACCTTGGATTTGAACTGGGTCTTTCATTATAAGAAGGGTGTGAAATCCAATCCCCTTCTAGGTCGGTATGTGAATAGGAAATCTAGAAGAGATGCAATGTCTTAATAGGATCTTCCATGCTTCATCCCTAAATAAGGCCCTAATAATCTATTTAGAAGAAATGGATAATCTTTTTTTCTAGGTGGAGAGAAGGTCAAGACCACTAGAGTCCTTGGGAAGGCAGAAAAACTCCCAATCAACTCTGTGAAAATGATGAGAATCGGTTCTAGAGGCCAACAAAAAATCACGTAACAGCTTCTCTAATTTCATATAAGAAGCTTTAGAGGGAACCCAACAAGAGGAATAGTACACATGGGTAGTCGCCACAACCTTAGAACAAATCTAGAATTCACTAGCCAAAGACAAAGGCTTGGTAATCTAGTAATCAAGTTTTTCCTCAATTTTGGCCAAAAAAAAATTTCACAAATCAACTGGCGAAGGTTGGATGAAAAGGGAATGCCCAAAAAGAGGAAAACCTATCCATGATGAATCTACTTCCAGCCATACTAAGACATCTAGGGAGGAGCTGGAAGGAAGAACTTCCTATAGCATTGTGTCTTGTGCCATTGAATGGTTGAGCCAAAGGCTAAACAAAAAGTGTCAAGGCATTGAAGAGTAGCTTTGACATTGTCCTCATCCTCAATAAGAGTGAGGAAAGAGTCATCAATGAATTTTCAATTGAGAAGTTGAGAAGGAGACTCATGCAGGGAAATTCCTCTTACTAGACCAAAAGATATGGCATTAGTGAGTAAGTATCCAAACCCTTTAGCAGCAAGAACATACAAAGAAGGTGCCAAAGAGAAACCTTGGTGAATAGATCTAAAGAGACTAAAAGCTTTAGACTGGAGACCATTGATAGTTATGCAACAAGAAGCATCCCAAAATAGAATTTAAGCTGATTAGATAAATATGAGGCTAAAACCCAAGGCTTGAAGCATAGCCAAAATGAATGGCCACTCACTGCGGTCATAAGCCTTGGAAAAATCAATTTTGAGGAAGAGGGTATTGTGGCGAGACTTCCAAGCCCATTCCATGCCTTCCCAAACAACAATAATGTTTCCAAAAATGAATCTAGATTTGATGAAACTATTTTGTTTAGGTCAAACAATCAATGGTAGGATATGATAAATTTTCAAAGCAAGAAATTTGGCATTGAGCTTGTAAGATACATTGAGAAGAGTAATAGGTCTCCAATTGTAGATAGCCTTAGGATCTCCTAGCTTGGGAATGAATTTGATATTGTGCATGTTGATGATGTCCCCTAAAGAATGGGAGTGAAAGGCCTCAAAGTAAACCTTATGAAGATTTAGGCTAATGATATCCCAAAGAGCTTTGTAAAACTCATAATGCAATCCATCACACCTAGCGGATTTATCATCCACCAAATAATAGATAGCTTCCTTGAGATCTTTAATCGTAAGGAGTTGATCACAAAAATACTGTTGAATCTCAAAAAGATGATGAGGAACCACAACCAAATAATCTGAGAGAGCCTAGTCTCGAGTAGGAGAGATTCCTTGCACAGTGAACACCTACTCATAATGTCGAACAAAAGCTTGAGTAGAATTATGAAGCTAGGTAAAAAAGGACTGACCCTCCCTGATATTTTTTATGCCAACAATAGAGTAGCGAGATCTAGGAGCCAAAAAAAATTATTTTGAGGATCGATCTCCAACTTTTAACCAATGAATACTGGCCTTGATCTAAGCACCATGAGTAGAATAATCATCTATAACTTACTTCTTATGGAAAATCTGAGCAAGCTGGATTTGCAGGTCAACATTGGATGGATCCAACAAAAAAGCTTCAGAGGTTGTATAGATCTCTTTGATGGTAGCATCATAAGCATGTTGGTGAAACTTAGAATGTTTCCTACAATAAATGTGTAGGAAATGTGTTGTGTAGGTGATGGCATCATTCCACTACTTATTCTATCCAATGGGCTGATGGGGCCTAGGCTCCAAGTTCCAAATCTATTGTATGTGGGCCAAAGTAGATTGATGACTCAATAAGGAAGTGTTAAGAAAGAACTGAGTATTGGGAGATCATGCATTATCTATCTACCATTCAATGAAAAAGGAAATGGGAAAGTGATTTGATAGGGTCACATCAATAAGGGATGTGACAGGCAAGTCCCTCTTTTCAGAAAAAGAGAAAAAAGATTGCACCGAGATGATGGCACAATCAAGCCTTTTAAAAATTATGTCAAGACCTACTCTAAAATTAGAAAAAGTATGCCAAATCCCACTAGAATGGTGGCAACCAATATTGGAATAAAAAAGGCCCAATTTATTACACATGTAAAACCAGTCTTCTCTCTCCAACTATCCATCGAACAGGAAAAATCTTGTCTTTGTCATATGCCACCTCAACCATATTGAGATCCCCAAACATGATCCAGGTTGTAGGTGGTAGGTGGTAGAGAATCCACAAGCCATATCCATAAATGAGATTATTCAAAAGCATCATTGGGAGCATAAACATTAACTATCTCAAAAGAATGATTATCAATTGAAAAAAAAAACCACACAACTCTCTACATGGAGTCAGATTGATGATTAACAAGAAAATAATGTCAATGAGGGGAAATGAGAGTAGTAAATCCACCTCAACCAACTTCATGTTGAGAAGAAATACCAAGGATAGCCATCCAAATAACATGGCATGCAGCCTGAATCATAAAACCAACAATTTTCACTTCCTAGAGACACAAGAAATCTAGGCTAGAAGCAAGTTGACGAACATCTTTTATAGAATACTTTCTGGGTAGGTTTGTAAGACCTTGGACATTCCATGAATGAAATTCATGAGAAAAATTATTTAATATCATATCCTTCCACAAGAGAGGAGAAACTATTATGCAAAAACTCAGAACTATTGGTGAAGTGAGGAGACTCATCTGAGATAAGTCAATGCTTCTCTAAAAAGCCACCATCCTAATTCTCAGCACACCTAGAAGGGCTCTGAGAATAATTTAATGTTTGAGAAGTAGATATGGTTGAGGCTTCCTATGGAGTGCAGACCAAAGGGGGTTGAGAAATACTCACAGCTACATCATTCCCTTGCTATTCAGGGTTTGAAATGGATGACAAAGACATGACTTTGATTGGAAGCTCAAGAGGCTGGGGGGACAACCAAACCACCACTCATCTTCAAAGAAGTTGAATTTTTTTCCTTACATCCCATATTAATCCATTATTATTTTTTTAGCTCCTCCTTCTTTATTCCCTCTACAAGATGGGATCCAGTATCCTTAGGAGGGGATTTGGTTCTGGTAACTGCCAAATGGCAATCCTTAATCTTGTGCTCCACCGATTGGTACTGATAATAGGTGTTTGGAAAGTTCAAATAAAGAACCTTATCAGTAAAGGTGGTGCCTCCAACTTGAATCTCAATGGTTTCTTTAAGATCTCATGAGAGATTAACCTCAACACAAACCCTTTTTTGAGGGCGAGCTTAAAAAAATGGTCATGTTCAAGACATGCCACTTTTCCAAGTGTTTGCACAATGGTTTTCATGAAAGGCCAACAAGGCAAGGGGAGACTAGGGAACTCAACCCACACATGGACCCTTAGCTTCTTTTCATTTGAGATGGAAAAGTCTCAAGACCAACATTGGAAAACCAAAAGGGAAGACCTAACCATCCATGACCCACAAGTGAAAATAGATTCGACATGGGTAGAGTTGGAAAACCTAAACAAGAAAAACCCTTTGGTAAGGCTTTGAATGCCATCAATCCAAATGCCATGAGGAGTCCAAGATTTAGAAATCCATTCTTTTAGCATGCTTTTAGGAGGGGTTCTACCCACAAAATAACCTATCAAAGTATGTTGTTCTAGCTAGACACATGCATAATCAAAATCATGTACAAGAAGAATAATGTTAGGAGATGGCATAACTCATGAAACGCTTTCAGGAAAAAATTTTGGGTCTCTTTCTCAAAAGTACCCCATACTCCCACATAGGATATATTTAGCATTCATTCCTAACAATTATTGTTAGAAAGTAAATTCCACCAAGATAACTGAGAGAGGGGGTGAATAAGTTATCAGATAAATACAACTTTTATCACCATTGATAGATTTTAACCATATAAAGATAAACATACATAGTAACACAATAACATAAGATATGTTGACTAGGGAACCTCTTGATCAAAGAGTAAACCCCGGTGGGAATGATGCCCACAAAAGATGCACTAATATGAAAATTCCTTGTGAGAGGATGGACTTAGTTAAGAGCCTTATGAAATAAATTTAGTACATATGAGTCCCTATTAGGAGACTTTGAATCCTTGTTAAAAGATTCTATCCCTGTTAGGAGTTTATAGAAGACAGAAGGACCCACTGCCCAAACAGCTTCAAGGGAAAGATCACTAAACATACTGTATAAGTAATCTCTATATTACTCAATAGAATAATACCAAAAGATTATTGATCTCAACAACTTATCACTTCTCCTCTGACTATGCCAAACCACACTAGCTACTTCATCAAATCTCAATACCAGATCTCTGTACTTCGCAAATCCTCTTACAACAAATATTGCTCAATTCCATAATTCACTTTCATACAATCTCTCATATCCTTATTAAAATAAAGAAAAAAAATCTTCCCTTATACCACACTCAAATAATTATAAATGAGTCGGCCAACAAGGCTTAACCAATTACAAAATAAAACTTCCACACATTACATAATATTTTATAATTACATAAAACTGTCGGCTTCCAAATAAGATAATTCTTCACTCGTGCAACCTCTAACTTTTCTGTCACATCCACATCACTATCATCATGTCTTCATCATCTGTACAACCTTGCATGACTAGATTCTATCCTGATTAGGAGATATCATCCAGCTTCCACAAATTGCTTCTCAGGAACACTGCCTAAATACTGATTTCACTGAATTACACATAACTATCATGAATAGATTAATTTTGGTATACACTCTTGACCACAATCTCAATACATAACATAAAGTAAGTCCTTAACTCTACATAGCTTGATCTTCAATATCCCACATGCACTAATACAAACAAGGTCTGCTTCTCTTCTAATCTCCAGTAGATCACTGTGTTGACATCAATGACAATCACAATCATGAATGCAAAAAAAACTGCTATAGAATGGCTATGAATACTCCCACATAGGATATATTCAGCATTCATTCCTAATAGTACCATGATTATCCATCACCGCTCCAACACCAGAAACAACTGTCAAGCTAAAGGTGGTTAGAGCCATTAAATACCTAAGCTAATCCTACAGTAAAAGAGGTATGAAAGGATAGAAAAAATGTAGAATAGAAAAGCGCAACACTAAACCCTAGCAGAATTTGACTAATTTTAATTTTCAGGATACATTTCTACAAATTTAACAAAAAATTGTTCTTGAGATGATTCCAAAAAATGTTTAAGATGTGGATCACGGATTTTACCACCAATCCTCCTTACTACATCTCTTTAATTAGGAGACACGTACTCATGTTTTATTCTTCCAAAATTCTTTGATCAACTATTCCAAAGCTTCAACAATCTCTTTATCTTTTCATGGTAGTCTACTTGAGAATTCCCATAGCTCATTTCTATTTGGATCCTCCATTCTTTGATGCCTTCCAACGAATCTCATTAGAAAATTCCAATTGTCGATGTTAGTACATGTTGTGTGACATTACTATCTTTTGTGTGCAATTTATAACCCACACTCTCATATTCTCACATTTGGTTTTTTACAATAAATTTGACACTTGAATCATCCATCATTCTTATCCCAAGAATCTTCATAATGGGCCTAAATTTCAGATTTCTCATCATTTAAATAAATACTTGACATCTTCCTATCACATTTAAATTCTCAAAAAATAATCTCCAAATACACTTATCATATCTTTGACAAGTGCAATCAAGAATCTTATCAACTATTGGTTTCAAAATATTAGTATCAATATCAATCAAATACTTGGGCCTTTTATACAAAACTCTAGGAGCTGTTCTCAAATTTTGAGTGTGCTCAACATAGGAACATCAACAATATTATGGATGGATTTCATAACTTAAACCAAAGATGATGTACCTTAAAAATGAGATATTAAAGTAAGTGTACTTTCAACTTGAGATGTGGAAAATGGACCCTCACCAACTTGAGATGTCATTAATGGTGTGCCTTCAACTTTCAATGTTGTAAGTAGTGTGAATTCAACTTGATATAATGGTGTGCCTTCACCTTGAGATGTATAGCATGGTGTTCCTTCAACATGATAGGACTGTGTGTCTTCACCTTGATATGTAGAGCATGGTGTGCCTTCAACTTGAGATGTCATAAATGATGTGTTTCGAGATTATTGAGAAGATGTTGGTATTATTTTCATTTATGTCAAGAATTGTGTACCAGTTGTATGTCTATATCAATTGTTTTTCATTTGTTTGTGCTTTAGTATTGTGCAGATCAGATTCATTCTATACAGTCTTCTTTTAGTAAAGGATGGTCATGATGGACATCTTTATTCTAGTTATTAAAATATATCTTTGATTTTTTGTGAATGGAGTAGTATGAATTTTTGGATGGATATATGTGGTTGTTGTGTTACGGATTTCTTTCAGGTATCCCTTCTCTGCGTAGACATTCATGTAGTATATCAAATGTTTTTCTAGTATAAAAGGTATAATAGTTATATTTAGTTGTTGGATAGGTTCTATTTATTGGTGGCTATATAATTTTTGTAGATCAAGACATGGTCTTGGTTGTGGAATTTCCATCATCCATAGAATATACTTATATTATGGTTCTCATGATAAGTAATGCACCCATCTATGACCTATCTTTGGGTCTTATGGTAGCATGGTATGAAGTTTCCATATGTATGACCTATCTTTTAGGTGCAGTGCTATCTTATTAAACTATATTATAATATATTTTGTAACTCAAACTGATATTTTTTTGGCTAGGCCTTCATATTTTATGGCTAGGTTGACATATGTATTTGTTGTATCATATGTGTATTTGTGTGTGTGTGGAAATCATTTTGTATTCTACATGGAGAGAGTGTGAGTTTTTTGAAGTTTGCATGATGTGAGCGTGATTATGCATCATTAGTAGTGATTTGTGCAAGTAGAAATAGGAAGACCTAAGGTTATTATGAAGACAGAGTCAAGACTTGCAACATAAGGAAGTGTTCAAGTTTTGTAGAAGGGTTAAGAAGTTTTGGAAGAAGATCTATAGCCGGATCTACTAAATTCAGATTCTACTATGGTTTCAACTGGAACAGTTTCATGCATATGCAGATGAAACTATATCCATTCACATTTTTTTTGTAAGCCATTTTGTTATAAATCTTTTGTATCATAGAAGTTATCCCAACCAGCAGTAAGAAAATCAGCAATGATACCCTTGTAAAAATAACCTTAATGAGTGTCACCTTGATCATTGTTTACTTTTATGAGAATTAGTTTCTCTATAGTCTTTCCCATCTTCATTTTCCATGGTATATCTAGTGTCATGGTGTTTACTATTATTTATCTTTCAATTTTTTATCATTCTTAATTATCTGAATGATTTATGATTCTAACGATTCAACAAAGTTTGTGAAAAGTGTTTTGGAATAACTAATTCACCCCCCCCCCCCCCCAACCCTCTCATTTATTTTGAAAGTCCAAAAATTGGTATCAAATCTTTGTCCCTTGCAAATAGAGCTTAATTTCTTGAGGAGATCTTGGATGTTTGAGCAGATGGAAGGATAATACTATTCTAATGAAGATTAACAGATCATGATGGATGACACTGATAACATTGAATTAGAAAATGAGGAGATGAAACAAAACATTAAGGAATTGAATGTATGTATCTCAAAGATAAGGGAACGGATCTAAATATTCAAAGCTATACACAAGGAAGTAAACTAGGAATTGAAGGATTCAAAATAAAATTTGGCGAATATGAAAAAAATAACTGGATGATTGCAAAAACACTGAAGATTTTTTCAAAGATAATATAGAGAAAAATATGGAAGACTCAAATAAGACCAAAGGAGATCTAAAGGATATCATTAAACAAAAAGTGGAGGTATGACATCCCTATTGGGAAAAAAATTATAGATACTTAGGGTTTATGGAGAATAAGGAGGATGCTTGTAAAGTGTATTTTATAACATTGTTGATGAATATTTCTTCTAGTATAGTTGTGTCTAGTGTAGTGCATGTTAGCCATTTTGAGGAGGGTTCCTCATCCATTACAAGTGAATTAGAGGTTGTTATTGACAATTCCCCTCTTGAACTAAAGAGAAGGAAAATTAGTGAAAAAGGAAAAGAAATTATCATTATTTTAGAAGAAGATGGTGACAAAGAAGCATACGACAAGGAAGAAGAGGAAATAGAAAATGATGATGTTTCTTCATCAGATTTTGGATATGTGGATTTAAATGTAGTTCATAAAATGTTTGAGGAAGGAGAGTTTGACAAGATTTGCAATATTTGGTCTAGTTTCTCTTTGGATAGAAGAAATGAGATATAAACTATGTTAGTAGAACATTTGATTAGTAAGAAAATTGTTGTTTCTGATGTATTTGGTTTTCTATGAGATGATTTGATAAATATTGTTGAGAGAAGAT
Source organism: Chamaecyparis obtusa (assembly GCA_027943335.1). NCBI lineage: Eukaryota > Viridiplantae > Streptophyta > Pinopsida > Cupressales > Cupressaceae > Chamaecyparis > Chamaecyparis obtusa. Next base: position 270,160 of record BSBK01000415.1, read on the forward strand.
TGTTGTAGGATGATGTGGATTACATAAATTTCAAAGAGGTAATTAAGAAAAAATGTATTGATGTTACACAAATATTATCTAGACTGATCAGTGAGACAAAATATGCATAGAAGAAATTTCTGATATTTACCAGTATTATCTCTGGTGACCTTTCGTAATTGATAACTTCAAAGGAAGGATTGAGGTAATTGAGTTAAACTTTAATGAATTCATTAAAATCTATGATTACTTCAAAGATAAAGAAACTAAAGGATTAGAGTTGGTCATCTTTAGGTTCAGATGTTGCATGTACAAAGACAAAGACAACAAAGGACTATGAGCATTGGTTCCAGTCCAAAGACTAGACTTCATCATTTAACATGTTAGTGCATCATGGCAGTTTGTGTGCATGGATGAATTTAGTTGTGAATGGGTGGAAGAGGAATCTTCCTATTATCAATGAAAGGGATAAGAAGGTTTTTCTTATAAACTTTTTTGTACTTATTTAATTATTTAAATATATTGTATGGTCCTTTTCCATTGTGAAAAAAAGTGGGGAGATAAATTTAGGAAAGAAAGACTAAAAATTCAATATCTAACTCAAAAGGATTTTATGGATATTTTACAATTTTTCTATTTTGTTGTTTTTCTATCAATTCCAAAGGGGGAGATTGTTGAGAGTATTGAGAAGATATTGATATTTTTATTATTGATATAAAAACTCTTGCACTAGTTGTATGTATATATTGGTTGGTTGTATGTTGGTTGTGCTTTGGTATTGTGTAGATCAAATTCATTCTATACAGTCTTTTTTGGTAATGGGTTATCATGATGGATGTCTTTGTTACAGTTATTGAAATATGTTTTTTATTTTTGGTGAACGAAGTAGTATGAAGTTTTGGGTGGATATATGTGGTTGTTGTATTTTAAAGTTCTTCTAGGTGTCCCTATAACCTAGATTTTCATGCAATATATTAGATGTTTTTTGTTATAATTGTTATATTTAGTTTTTGGACAAGCTCTATTTGGTTCTATCCATCAGTGGGTTCATAATTTTTTTAGATCAAGACATGGTCTTGGTTGTGGCATTTCCATCAGCCCCAAAATATAGTTATCTTCTAGTGCTCATGCTAAGTAATGTGCTTATCCTATCTATGACCTATCTTTGGTTCCTATGGTGGCAATGTATGAAGTTTCCATATGTATTACCTATCTTTTAAGTCTGAAGCTAGTGACTATAATATAATATCTTTTGTAACTTAATTCAACATGTTTCATGGTTAGGCCGGCATATGTATTTGTTGTATCAAATATGTGTGTGTGTGTGTGTGTGTCAAAATCATTTTGTATCTAATGTGGAGAGAGTGTGATTTTTCTGAAGGTGCTATGATGTGATCATGATTATTCATCATTAGTAGTGATCTATGCAAGAAAAAATAGGAAAACCAAAGGTTTTTGTGAAGACAAAGTCAAGACTTACAATAAAAGAAAGTGTTCAATTTTTGCAGAAGGGTAAAGAAGTGCCAGTAGAAGATCTATAACTAGATATTCTCCATTCATATACTACTATGATTTCAACTGGAACTATTTCATGCATATGCAAATGAAGCTATATTAGTTCACATTTTTCCTATAAAATAATTTTATTATAAATATTTTGTATCATGGTAGTAAGCCCAACTAGCAGTGAGCCTACTTGCAATGAGAAAAGAGACAATGATCCCTTTGTAAAAATCACCTTAATCGGTGTCACCTTAACCAGTGCTTACTTTCATGAGAATTAGGCCCACATTTTTATATGGTGTATGATGCCAAAATATTTTCATGCACTGGAAGACTTCATTATTCTAATATATTTAGTGCATTACATATGGTGCATTCCTTATATGGTGTGTGACATATGTTAACTATGCAAAAATGATCACTATCTCTTAATCCCTAACCCCTAAACCCTAAGACCTCCCCCTTTCCCCCTCTCCATATTCGTCTCTCTCTCTCTCTCTCTAACCTTAAAGACTATAGCCTGCACCTCAAACCCTAAGCCCTCTCCCTCTCTCATCCTCTCTCATTCTATCCCTCTCTAAGTTCTAATCCCTAAATCCTTAACCCTTAACCCTATACTAATCTCTAAACCCTAAGCCCTCAACCCTATATTATTCTCTAAACCATAAATATAGGGATTAGTGTTTAGGTATTAGGTTTTAGGACAAGTATATGTTTTAGAGATTAAGTTTTAAAATTTAGGGAGTATTATAGGGTTTAGTACTTATGGATTAAAATTTAGGGAAAGGGAGAGATAAAAATAATTAGAGATGGGGAAAGAGGGATGTGGAAAGGGAGAGTAGGGAGAGAGGGAGAGAGTATGAGAGGAGGAGATAGGGGGATGGAAAGAGGGGAGAGGGGTTTTAGGTCTTAGTCCTTATATTTTAGGGTTTATATCTTAATCCCTAAGCCCTAGACTCAAATCCATACAACCTAAGCCCTATGCCTTAAAGCTTATACTAATCCCTAAACCCTAAATTCTAAGCCCTAATCCCTAAACCCTAAAATATAATCCCTAAAAAATATACTAATTCCTAAACCATAAATCCTAAGCCCTAATGACTTAGCCTTGTCTCTCTCATCTATCTCTCTAACTATAAAAACTAAGTCCTAAACCCTAAACCCAATACTAATCCTTAAACATTGAATATTAATCTCAAATCCCTTGAAACTCTCTTGCAATCTCCCTCTATAATTTTAAACCCTAAGCCCTAAGCCCTAAAACCTAAAACCTAATCCCTACCCCTTCCTCCCTCTCTCTCTACCCCTCACTCATTCTATCATAATCTAATCACTAAACCATAAACCCTATCTCAATCCATAAACCTTAAATCCTAATTCATAAGTCCTAAACTCTAAACCACATACCCAATTTAACCCTATTCCCTAAAATATATACTAATACCTAAACCCTAAATCCTAATCCCTAAGACCTAACCCTAATTCATAAACCCTATACTAATCACTAAAACCTAAATAATAAGTCCTAAGCCATTTACCTTCTCCCCCCATATCTCTCTCTCATTGTAAACTCTAATCCCTAAACCCTTAGCCCTATCCATTCCTCCCTATATAAGTCATAGACCCTAAATCCTAAACCTTATCCTAGTCTCTAAATAATAAATCCTAAGACCTAAGCCCTAAAATCTAAGACATACTCCCAAAACCCTCTACTAATCCCTAAGCCCTAAATCATAAGCCCTAAGTCCTAACCCTAATCCATAAACCATAAATGCTAAGCACTAAAACCTATACCAATCCCTAAACCCTAAATTCTTATCCCTAAAACCTTAACCCTTTCTCACCCATCTCTTTCTCTAACTATAAAACCTAACACCTAATCCCTCTCCATCTCTCTATCCCACTCTAATTATAGCCCCTCTCTAAGTCATAAAACCTATCACACTCTCCAAACCCTAGATCCTAAGCTCTAAAATATAATTCATATTCTCTAAACCCTACATGCTAAACCCTATACTAATTTATAAACCCTAAATCCTAATCCCTAAGTGATAAACCTTAAATCCTAAGACCTAATTGCTTGACCCTCTCTCCCCCATCTCCCTCTCTCTAACTATAACACCTAAGTAAGTCCTAAGCTCCCTCCTTCCCCCTCTCTCTCTATTCATCTCTTATTATATACCTCTCTAAGTCCTAAACCCCAAGCCCTAAGCCCTAAACTATAATACATACACCCCAACCCCTACACCCTAAACCCTATACTAATATCAAATACCTAAGCCTAATCCATGAGCCCTCTCTAAATCCTAAATCCTAAGCCCTCTCTCTCTCTAATTGTAAACTCTAAGCCATGAACCCTAAACCATGTCCCTTCTTCTCTCTCTATCCTTCCCCTTTCATTTTATCCCTCTCTAAGCCCTAAATCATAAACCATAAACCTTATCTCACTCCTTAAATCCTCGATCCTAAACCATAAAGTCTAAGCCATATGCCCCAAACCCTATTTTTGTAAACTATATACTAATCCCTAATCTCTAAATGCTAAACCCTAAACCCTAATACCTAAGTTCTAAATCCTAAACCCTAAGATGTAAGCCCTCAATCATAATCCCTAAGAAATAAACCATAACCCCAAGCTATAATCCTAATCCTTGTTCCCTTAACTCCCTCTACCCCATATCTCTCTAACTGTAATCCCTAAGCTTTGTCTTCTAAACCCTAAGACCTCTCCCTTCCACCTTCTCCATTCCCACTCAATGTCTCTCACCCTCTCCCTTCCCACTCTCCCTCTATTTCCCTCTCTCATTATATCTCTCTCTAAGTTCCAAGATAAACCCTAAGCACTAATCCCTAAACCCTATGTACTAGTCCCTAAACCTTGAATCATAATCCATAAGATTCAAACTATATGCCCTAAGCTCTAGGCCCTAAACCCTATACTAGTCCCTAAACCCTAAATCCTAAGCCCTAGGCCCTTGAGATGATGAATATAGGGTTTATCACTTAGATTTTATATTTTAGGGACTATTATAGGGTTTAGGGATTAAGGATTAGTATAGGTCTTAGGGATTAGGGATTAGTATAGGGTTTAGGGCTTATAGAACACAATTTAGGGAGAGGGAGAGAGAAAAATGGAGAGAGAGGGGAAAGGGAGATGTGGAAAGGGAGAGGGGGAGAGAGGGAGAGAGTATTAGATAGGGAAAGATAATGAGAGAGGGAAAGAGGGGAGGGGGGAGGGGAGAGAAGGGAGAGAGTTTAGGGATTAAGGATTATATTATTTGGTTTAGATCTTAGATATTAGATATGGGGATAAAGTGAGAGAGAGGAAGAGAGGTAGAGGAGAGGGAAAGAGAGAGGGGGAACACATATTTACCTAGGTAAAGGGATAGAGAGAGAAGGGGTGGAGATGGGGGAGGTGGGGGAAAGAGGGATAAAGGGGCAGGGAAGGAGAAGAGAGTGGATATATGTGGGTAATAAAGAGAGAAGGGAAAGAGGGATAAAGTGAGAGAGGGGAAAGAGAGAGGTTAAGGAAGAGAAGGGAAAGGGGGAGGGAGTGAGAGGGGAAAATGGAGAGGAGGAAATATAGAGAGAGATATGGAGAGAGGAAAATATTGATAGAGGGGAAAGAGACATGGGGAAATGGAGAGGGGAGGAAGGGAGAGGGGGAAAGACTGAGAAGGACCTAAGAGAGGTTGAAATAGAGAGAGATAGTTGAAAGGTATGGGAGAAAGAGAAATGTGGTATACAGGGATAAATATATGGGAGAGGGGATAAGGTAGGGATGTAGAGAGTATGAGAGGGTGAAAAGGTTAGAAAAGAAAGGAGAGGGGGGAATGGAGAGGAAAAGTGATGAGGGAGATGGGGAGAGAGGAAGATCAATGATGGAGGAGGAATGAGAGAAGGGGAAAGGGAGAGGGGTCCAAAGAAAAATAAATAAGGAAAAGGGATATGTGGGAGAGAGGTTGAGGGGGGAAGAGAGGGTGATGGAGAGAGGGGGAAGGGAAAGGGTGAAGGGTGAGAGAGGGGGAAGGGAGAGGGGGAAGGGGGGAGGGGGATGAGGGAGAGAGGAGAAATTAAGATAATGGATATGTTTGGAAGAGAGGAGAGAAGGATAGAAGTGAATGAGGTGGGAGGGAGGGGAGAAGGAGAGAAGGGAGTGGGGTGAGAGAGAGAGGGAGGTAATAGAGGTAGAGAGAGAGAGAGGGCACATAAAGAAAGAGGCTAATAAGGGGGAGGTTGAGAGGTGGAGTTGGAGAGGCACAAATAGAAAGGTGAAATATTTATAGAGAGGAATAGATTTCAAAGACCTAATTGGAGAGAGATAGAAGGTTGAAATGAATAGAGGATGATATAGGGAGATATAATAATAAAACATGGATGGAGAGATGCACATAATAGTTCAAAAACCTAAATTATAAGTTTTAGTAAAGTTGGGAGACATAAACAAAAGGGTACAAAGTGGCTATGTCAAACATATGGATAGCACCATATATGGCACATGCCATATGGAGATCATGTTTTCATATGGCACACACTATATATGACACATGTCATATTGGCTACCTTGGGAAATGCAAAGCCTTAGGCTTGGATTTTCCTTGGGCATCCAACCTAAAGGATTGGATGACTCTAACAAGATTGAGAAATGTTCTTAGAAAGCATACAAAAAATTCTCACATTTTTTTCCATGCTCACTGCCAGGTTTGGATGTGGTTCAATGTAGACAAATGAAATGTTGTAATTTTGTTGATCACTATGTTAGCTATCTAAACATATAGTTTATTTTGAATTTTGATTGTGTTAATTTTTCCATCTCTAATTTCTTTTGTAGGAAGGTCCATTTTTTGTCAAAAACCAACGTTTAGTATCTCTATCATAGATTTTGGCTTGTTTGTCAAAAATTTTTTTTTTTTTTTTTCAGGAACTAGACTTCATTCTACACACCTAGAAAAAAATAAGTTTTGATTTTTTATTAGTTTTCAACAATTTAAAAAGGGGGGCATGCTCAAATACTCCTAAGTTTATCATTGGAGTAGGATCGATTTCTCTAGAGGGTAAGAATAATACTAATAATGTATTGCTTATTGATGGACTTAAGCATAATTTGTTGAGTGTTAGACAACTTGTAGACAATGGTTATCGATTTAAGTTCATTGATGTGAAATGTTCTATTAGAAGTAAGACAAGAGATTTGATCGCATCAAGTACTAAATCAAGAGGTAATGTATTTGAACTAAATACATATGAGGCTTCTTGTTTTGTTGCAAAGATTGATGACAGTTGGTTATGGTATAGAATATTTTTTCATGTGGATTTTGATAATATTGTGAAAGAAAGTATGAAAAATATTGTTAGAAACCTACTGAAGATTGTGAAACCATCTAACACCATGTGTAGAGAATGTGTAATGGGGAAATAGACTAGAAGCAGTTTTCAAAGAAAATCTTATTCAGCTAAAGGGAAGTTGGATCTGGTACATATAAATATGTGTGGTCCTATAAGAACAAGATCTTATTATGGTGAGAGGTATTTCATACTTTTGTTTATGAATTTTTAAGGATGATGTGGGTTTCATTTCTTAGAGAAAATTCTAAATCTTTTGACAGGTTTAAGATGTTTAAATAAAAAGTACATAATGAATCTGGTTTAAGGGTAAAATATTTGAGACCAGACAGAGGTGGAGATTTTACTTCAGATATGTTTAATAACTAATGTGAATAGCATGGAATATACAAATAAACATCATCTCCTAGGACACAACAACTGAATGGGATTGCAGAGCAAAGAAACAAAACTATATTAGATGTTGCTAGAACTATGTTGCTAGAAGGAAATGTGTCATATGTTCATTGGAGAGAAGTTATTGGTGCTGATGTTCAAATATAGATCAGAGAAGGTAAAAGTAAGACTCCTTGTGAACTATGGTTTAATCATACTCCTACTATCAAATATTTCAAAATATTTGGTAGTAAATGTTATATCAAAAGAGATGATGAGATAGGAAAGTTTGATGCTAGAAGTAATGAAGTAATTTTCCTTGGTTATTCCACTAAGAGTATGCCTTACAAATGTTTCAATCTGAGATTGAGAAAGATAATTGAAAGTGCTAATGTAAGGATTGATGAGAATTTCCAGATTCAAGATAGAGTATATGATTACAGTCAGAATTTAGATAACATAGAAGTTGCTACAAATCAAGAAGAACCTTGTGAGGTTGATCATGAGATGGAGATATGTTTGAATGACTCTACTAATGTTAAAAAGACACTGAGGTATGTAAAGAAGAACCATCCTGAAGATCAAATCATTGGTGATACTAATAAAGGAATGATGATAAGATCTAGATTAAGGAAGAAATTTGTTTGATTTATCAAGTTGAACCTAAAACTACTGATGAAGCATGTAGAGATGAATCTTGGACTAAATCAATGCAAGAAGAATTGGGAATTGGTTCCTAGACCTAAAGATAAGAATGTGATAGGAACTAAATGGGTTTTCAGATACAAAATGAATGAGGAAGGAATAGTTGTAAGAAATAAGGAAAGGATAGTTTGTAAAGGATACTCGCAACAAGAAGGCATAGACTTTAAAGAAACATTTTCTCTTGTTACTAGGCTTGAGGTAGTAAGACTATTTCTTTCTTATGCTACACATAAACACTTTAAAGTATATCAGATGGATGTGGAATCTGTATTTCTAAATGGAGATCTAGAGGAAGAAGTGTACATTGAACAACCTGATGGATTATCTTTGATAGAGAATGATGATATGGTCTATAAACTAAAGAAATAATTGTATGGATTGAAACAAGCACCTAGAGCATGGTATGCAAGATTGGATAAGTATTTACTGAGTCTTGGTTTCAAAAAATGTAATGTTGACAGTAACTTATACTTAAGAACTAGTAAAGAAGGAATCTTAATAGTTGATTTTTTTGTGGATGACATTATTTTTGGAGGCAATGATGAAATGAGTAAGAAATTCTCTAAGGAAATGGAAAATGAATTTGACATGTCAATGATTGGTGAGATGAAATTTTTCCTTGGGTTTCAAATTAATTAGAATAAAGATGGTATTTTTATTTCTCAAACAAAATATCTTAAGAAAATGTTAAATAAATTTGGAATGGAAGATTGTAAACCTGTTGGAACACCCATGGTCACTGGTAAAAATCAATGATTGGAGGCCTACAATATCTAACTCACACCAGACCAAATATTGCCAATGCAGTTGGAATTGTGGCGAGATATCAAGAAGATCCTAAAGAGACTCACCTTGTTGTAAAAAGGATATTAAGATATTTGAAGGGAACATTTGAGTATGGCTTATGGTATGATAACTATGATAATTTTATTTTGCATGCTTATACTAATGTTGATTGGGAAGGAAGTGTGGATAACATAAAGAGAACAAGTGGAGGTGCATTTATCCTTGGGAAAAGATTAGTTTCATGGTTAAGTAAGAAGCAAGACTGTATAGCTCATTCTACTATTGAATTAGAGTATGTTGTTGCTACTATAAATTGCACCCAGATTTTTTGGATGAAGCAAATGATGGACATTGGGATAACTTTTGAAGAGGATGCGGTTATACATTGTGATAATACTAGAATAGTGAATATGTCAAATAATCTAGTTATGCATTCTAAAACTAAACATATTTCAATAAAGTATCATTTCTTAAGAGACAAGGTTGCAGAAAAGGAGATCAAATTGGAGTATATCAGTACAAAGGAACAAATAGAAAACATATTTACAAAACATTTTCCAAAGGATACCTTTAAATATCTCAGAGGTATCTTGGGGGTGAAAGCCCCTCCTTGTGATAATTAATTGATGTAGGAATGCATCATTCAAGTGGCTTTTAGATCGATAAGATCTCTAGACTTTATGCTTGGATCCACTCCTTAGGGGGAGTGATCGTAGGAAGAAAATAAAACACCTTTGGGTGATTTTGTACCTAGTTGATGAGATGATCAGAGGATAGTAATGACACCCTTTTCCATTGATGTCAAAGGGGGAGAGATTCAGGGAGAGTTGAATTGAGGATATTGGTAAAGTTGCATTGAGAAGAGTAATTTTGGGTTGATGGATTTTCTCATATGTTGCCATCAATGCCAAAGGGGGAGATTGTTGGAATTGGTTCAGTAAGAAGTTTTTACATTCATGGTTTTTCATTAATGTCGACATATGTTTCATATAAAGACAGATAGACTAGTTATCACCGGTGTATGGATGACTAACAGAAGTGTATAGACACTATACAAATGTTTTAGAACATGTGAAGATGGGAAAGTGTACAAGGATGAGATATAATTTTATGTCTAAGGTTGCATGGATTAATGTTACAGAAAAAATGAGTTACAATTATTTTAGTAAAGAATAGGTATTGGACAGTGACAGTGGATAGTGACAGAGTTGGTCTCTATATTTCTGAGATAACTTGGATACGAACATGAACTATGACCTGCAAGATCAAGGTGTGTTAGAAGACATGTTGGAGAATGTTTCTTATGATTTTTGGGTCTCTATGTTCTTGGTGACATCAGATGAAGCGCATGGTCTTGTGAAGACCTATTTGTGGCCGACTACAGTGGTGTAACATGTTTAGAAGATGGCAAGTATGGATTTTGGATCCTAGAGTATATTTGATGAATCGTAATTATTGTTTACTTGTGTAAGGTACCATGTGTATCTTAGAAAGGGTTTAAGGTACCATGTGTATCTTAGAAAGGGTTTATTTTATTATTTTCTCATTAGGTAATTCTTAACAGGCCAGCCTAATTGACTATTATAATAAGGGTATAAAGAAGAGTTGTTTCTTGTAAAAATAATGGAGCCAGTTCATTGGATTGTACATATACTATACAGTTGTATCTCAGATAGTGATTCATTAAGGTGGATTTAACCTTCTTTAGGCAGTGTGCCTACTATTTCTCTTGACTCTTAATAGGGTATGTCCTTTAACAAGGACTATGTAATGTATGCATTAACAAGCTCCTAACATGGTTAAATCTTTTGACATGGATACTATACTTTTAGTACATTATTTATGGGTGCTAATTTCCACCAAAGTTTTACCTTTAACAGGGTTTCCTCAACAACAAATGGTTGTGTTATGGTGTTATATTTAATGTGTTAATATTCTAATTGAGTATTTGGATTATAGAGTTTAAAGTTCAATAATTTGTCTCACAACTGATTTACCCCCCCCCCCCCCCCCCTCAGTTGTGTTGGTGGATTGTTATTCCTAACACAATCCTTCCTTGGATGTGTAAATGATGGAAGTAGAAGAATGACTAAATTATGTAATAGATCTTTTTGAAAAGTCACTAAAAACTAATATAAATAGATTGATATGAACTGATATTAAGATGAAACTGGTGAAAATGGAAATCAAAAGACACAATGCACTTAATCCATAAATTTTAATTAAAAATATCAAGGAAAGGTCAAAACTTGACATGTGTTGAGGGATAGGTCCAAAGCGGTAATGTGTTCCTGACACTTTCGGATGAAACTTTCATGGAATCTGCGACAATTCCTATATTTCCCAAAAAAGATCTCATGGATCTGTAACCTATTCCTGCACACAAAAAAATGGGAGAAGAAGGTTAAAAAGGGGGTTTGCCTCAGCCAAACCCCTATTTAGGAATCAACCTTGAAATTAAATGAAAAGAAAAGCATACTATCATCTTGTAGATGCTAGATCTAGAAAATGAAGTATATCATACCTTGTAAATACAATTACTTCTTTAAATGTGATCAAATATGTTGATGCAATAGCTTTGACTAAACATTAGAACCCAAAAGGAAATCATGCAAGAAAAAACCTTATGAAGTAGATGTTGTAACTCGCAAAAATGTAAGATTACGGAGAAGAATTGAATGATGGTAGATGAATGTAGATCTCCTTCCTTGATAGAAAAATCCTTTTCTTGGCCTCTAATGGGGAAATAAGCTAGATCTATGGAATAAAAACACCTTTATTGCGTGAGAAGAATGAAGACTTGGATGCTTGAACTTGATGCTTCTTGATATCTTAAATTCTCACAATAGATCATGGATCTCAGGAATGCATAATATATTTCCTTCCTATAAAAAGAGGGTGTTTATATATATTTTGCATCATTTCAGGGAGAACTTAAACCTAAAGAGGTCAACCATGGATCTTAATTCCCCTCCCAAATCCTGGCATAGGGATCAGGGCCAAAATTGGGCCCAATTCCTTGTGGACATGTCACCAATGGTGACCTATCCCTAGATGAATGGGCCCAAATTTGATTTGGGTGCCAGGGAGATAGAGTAGGTGCAAGAAAAGAAAGGACATTTCATTTCGGGGTCAGAGAAGATCACAAAGGCCAAAAATAAGTGGATAGATCCTGGATGAGGAAATGAATTATGGTATTGGATGGAAAATGAGAAATAATTCCAAGAAATAAGGACTAACCTTGAGTTAAAGAAAGATTAAAAGAGGTGGAGGACCCATATTTGAATTTAAGAACCCTTTAAGTGCTATATGTGGTTCTACCATAGAAAATACACTAAAGTAGGCATAAAATGATCCTAAAATTGAGCATAAATTAAGTTCTTATAATTTATGTTGACTCACCTCCCTCCCCCTAAAAATATCTAAAAGTATTAAAAAATTGGTATCAGAGTGAGGTTCCTAAACTAAAAGTCTAATAGTTGAGGTAGATCATGTATTTGAGCACAATGTTTAAACTCGAGAAAGATTTGGAAGACATGGAACCTAAAAGATGTAGGATATTAATGGAATAATGGATCTTGAAGGAGAACTAAGAATTCTCTTGATGATCTGGAAGATGTTAGGAATCTATGCAAGAAAAGCATAAGAAAGCATAAGATAACATAGTCCATCTAAAGAATCAAGTTGAAGGAAAGAAGACTATTGATAATTTGGAAACCAATTACATGATGAATTCAATGAACACACTAAGCTTGAAGAAGTTGCTACATTAAAGAAGGAGTTAAAGAATGCAAAGAACACATTGACAAGGGATTAAAATAAAAAAGCAAGAGTGATTTTATTGATGAAATGATAGGATTTTAGATAGCATTTACAGACAAGGGAGGTCATGGTTTTGATAAAGAATAAATCTCTACGACCCCCAAAAAATATGACAAAGGCAAGGAAAATTGTTAGGATTAAGTGATACTGAGAGGGGGGTGAATAAGTATCACAACACTTTAAATTATTTCTTAACCAATTAGAAAACAACAAAGTCAATACAATAACCTAAAATAAGTATGCACACAGACATGTATTCATAACACCATATTTTGTTCTCGAGGAAATCCTAGTTAAGAGAAAACCCCGGTGGGGATGATACCCACAAATATCTACACTATAATATAGAGACCCTATTAGAAGTCCTAGCCATGTTAGGAGTTGAGTATTACAATAGGAAGGTCCTTGTTAGAGGACTGATAAACCCAATTAGGGGTATACAAAAGATGTTCTTACTGCACTTACAAAATGGTGGACTTCCTGTCTTGATTTACAAAGAGATTACATATAATGTATATTTGAGAACTCTTATTTCAAATCCATGTAACCTATTCTCAATTACCTTTTAGAATGCTTTGCTTTGCTCAAACACACATCCATAAGTTTTCCATACTTCATTCCATCTTCACAATCACATATTACATCATATACTTATACCTGATTGAGAGTATAGTAACTAGATCTACCTTTAATAAGAATTTGCAAAACATAATTCAAGGTTGGCCACATAATATTAAAACACGTGACCTTACATACATTAATATGGAACTATGTAGGCTATACATACATGATCAATACATAAAATAACACAACATAGGTCAACCAATACCTATGCAACTTCGCAAGCCCTGATGCTTTGGTCTCTACATGTATCTATACTCAGAGAGTTGTATCTCTAAACCCATGCATCCAAAATATGTGTGCTCACACATAGAGCTCTGTCATACATCAATACATCATCCTGTAAAAATTTGAGTATTTTTTTAATCCCATGTTTAGTGAACCACTTTTTTGATGGTTTGATATTTTACTATTTATTGGTGTTTGGAGATGGATTATGGCTTAGGTTATTTGGTTATTTTGTAGGTATTTCTTTCTTTTAACATTGCTTCATTTTCTATGTTATTTGTGTTGTATAAGAACACACCCTTAAGATTTCATTGTAACTTATATTGATGATTCAATTTTATTTATAGACGGGTGTTGAGAATTCTAACAAAATCAATGGAAAATACCTCACGAGATTTTTTAATGTGCTTAGATGGAACCATGATTCATGTGTTCCTTTCCTTTTTCTCATCAGTCTGCATGTCTTCTCTCCCCCTTTCCCTTCATATTTCTCTTGTGAGAGGCTGAGTCTACATTTTTACTCTTAATCCTTGCACTTTCTCTTTCCTGATGATGGATCACAGAGTGTGATCTAAAACGTTGATGCTAAAAATACTTACACAATCGAATCCAGAAAACTTACTTTGCATTACCATGATTCATCTATTCAAATTTAATTTTGTTGATAGAAAGATGTATACAAAATCTAGTAAATATGGGTTAATGGTCTTAGGGAAATTAGAAAGCTTTATAGAGAACTCATTCATACCATAGACCATAAAACATGGTCCAAGCATACTACCAACCTCATAAATTGCACAAGAGAAGAATACAGTATGAAATATGTTGCAATAATTGACAATACATGAGGATAATAAGAAACCTTGAGTGGTAAAGCCTCCAAATATATTCATGTATAATAAAAATTTCAATATGATGATCACACACACATTCATCATCCCCTATGGTATATTCAATTAAAAATTATTTCATTTTGTGTGTTTCTTATTGCTTATCTTCATTTTCAATGTCTATAAAATTAACTTAGGCTCTGAGATGGGTCTTCATTTAACATCTATCTCAAGTAGCACCATCTATTTTAACTTTTTGTATTAATTAGCTTGTTCCTATATTTCTTTGCCCCTTATTCTCTGTATGGTTAAAGAGTAACAAATATTTATGTTGAGTGTGTTCACCCATTTCTCTATCCTTTGGACATTGCTCCAAAAAATATGTGAATGATGGGAGATCATACCTTTGTAGTAATTATAGTGCCTCTCTCATTTGTAACTTTCTGATAGGATTATTCTAGTTTTGGTTTTTGCATTGTGTCATTGGATGTTTATTTTCTACTTATTTCCCTTGAGTTCTTATCTTATGTTCCAATTTAATTTGTGTTTTTTTATATTCATGGCCCAATGTTGTGCATGTACTGCTTTATAGTAATCACGATTATATTTTTCATTGAGATGCATGTTTACATTTCTTGTCTTCATCATATCAACCTCAAAAGAGAACAATCAATGTAATGCCCAACTCTCCAAATGGACTAATGTTGGGCCTAATTGGTTATTCCTCAATGAATTTGAGAAGGATTGGAAATGGTGCCTAGTTTGTATGTTTAGACTATCAACACTAAATTCATCCTTTTCATTTTGGTGAAACCAACATAGTTTATGTAATTTCTGATATCAACCATCATTCTAGTATTATATCTACACTTAACAACCTTGTGCCCAAATTTTTTGCATGTATAACAATAATAATTGAAAGATTGAATATTCCTACCATTGTTTACATTCACAAAACCATTCCTCATCATTGTACTTCTGCAATCATTAGTTTTTTATTGCAACCATAGAATTGACCATTAAATAGTTGATATATGATTTGGCTTCTACATTCACTAGCTTTATGTCAAAAATTGATACATGAAAAATAATTACCATTGAAAGATTGAGAATACTTGGTAGAGTAGGAGCCAACTTCTTGAATTCTTCTTGTTATGGAAACCCTTTTCATCTTCATCTATCTTCTAGGATTCATCCTTGACATTTTTGTTGGCAAGTGGTCAACATTGGATTGCATGTATGTTATCATTTATGGAAACACTTATCCTCATGATCACCGCAAGACACAAGGACATAGTTTTGATAGGCAGTAAAGTGAAAAATGCCTAAGTCCACAATTAGTCACAAGTGAACAAATACAATATTGTGGATTGAGAAGATGCTAAAGGAAGAATTATGGCATGCAAAGTTACAGGATGATGAACTATTGTATGAAAGATCTCTATGTGTGAGCACACATGTTTGTGATGCATGGTTTCAAAGATGCAACTCTCTGAGTACAGTTACTAGTAGAGAATGGAGCATCAGGGCTTGTGAAGTTTCATAGGTATTGGCTGACCTATGCTTTGTTATTTTATGTATTTATCATGTATGTATGACTAAAATAGTGCCATTTTAATGTATGTAAGGTTGTGTGTTGTAATATTATGTGGCCGACCTTGAATTATCTTTGTAAATGTCTATTAAAGGCCGACCTAGTTACTATACTCTCAATCGAGTATAAGTATATGATGTAATATGTGATTGTGAAGATGGAATGAAGTATGGAAAACTTGTGGATGTGAGTTTGAGAAGAGCAGAGCAATCTGAAAGGTAATTGAGAATGGGTTGCATGTATTTGTAGTAAGATTTATCAGATATACATATGTAATCTCTTTATAAATCAGGACAAGAACTCCATCATTTTGTAAGTGCGGGGAGCACATATTTTGTATACTCCTAACCAAGTTTATCAATCTTCTAACAAGGACCTACCTATTGTAATACTCAACTCCTGACAGGGATATGACTCCTAACATGGTCTCTATATTATAGTGCATATATTTGTGGGTATCATCCCCACTGGGGTTTTTCCTTAACCAGGGTTTCCTCGAGAACAAAATATGGTGTTATGAATACTCTTGTGTGTGCATACTTATTGTGGGTTATTGTATTGACTTTGTTGTTTGCTAATTGGTTAAGAAAGAATTTAAAATGTTGTGATATTGATTCACCCCCCCTATTAGTATCATTTAATCCTAGCAATTGGTATCAAAGTATCAGACCCTTGGAAGAAAAGCCTAATGACTTAAGGGAGATCCAAATGGATTTTAGCAGTCTGAAGAAGAAATTTGAAGCAACATTGGAAGATCTTGATCAGGATAATGTAGATAATATAGATATGAAATTCAAGTTAAGAGGGGAAAAATATTTCATCAAGAATCTCAAGGAGAATTTGAATCATGCAAGAAGTTTGAGGGAAGAACTTGTCAAAATCCAAGGTGAACCAAACAAGGAATAATCTGATTCAGAACAAGTTGAAAATCTTAAAGAAGAAAATGAAGCAATAAAGGATGAATATGAGGACTCAAGGTTACATGTGGCTAAGAAGCTTGATGAAGAAAATAATGAAAACAAAAAAATAAAAAATGAGCTACAATTAGCGAAGAAAAAGGCAACAAGACTTAAATTGCAGTTGGAAGAAATGAAAGTAAAATATCAAAATATTGAGAAATACAATATCTTGGTGACTGGAAAACTTGAAGAAGCAAAGGAACCCATTAAGAAACTTCATCAAAATAGTTTGAAGATTGATGAGTAGGTTAACTTGTAGAAACTAGTTGGAGATAAGACTGGAGTTAGATTTATGGAAGACATATCTCAAAACAAGGATCATGTGTTCATCAATGTTGACTCACCTAAGAAAGATGGATCAAATACTAAAGAATCTAAGAAAGAGCAAACCAAACCATCAGATGAAAGGTGTCACAAATGCAATCAAGAAGAAAACATGGAGCCAAGTTGTAAAGATACAAATAGTAAAAGGTACAAATAGTAATAAGCCATTTTCTGGTTATTATTTTAACTACTATAATTATGGTCATAAGATGAAAGAATGTAGAAAACCAAACATGAGATCTAGAAGGCTAAGTTATTCTAACTTGAAAAAGAATGTTGCAAAAGAAAAGGAAACTAGTAAGCCAGAGGAAACTACGAAGGTAGATGAGAAAAATGTCAACCAACATGATGCAAACAAACTTGAGGAAAATGAACAAGATGTGAAGAAACCTAATGGAAAACCTAAGATGATTGTTTGTTATAAGTGCAATAACTTTGGACACATTGATAGGTTCTATAAATTGCAAATTGACTATAGTCAACTCAGACCTAAAAGAAAAGTTACATGTTACAAGTGCAACAATGATGGACACATTACAAAGTATTGCAGATTCAATGGTCCAGTAAAAAGGATGCCCAAACCCTTGGCAAGGAACAAAGAAATTATTAAAGATTAGAAAACCATTAAAGAAATGAAAGAAGAATACAAAGAGAAGTGGGTCAAGAGTAGTGACCTAAAGAAAAGAAATTTTGAGCCAAAAAAAGGAGCAACAAACAATCAGGGAGACTCAGTAGACTCTACTAAATCTTCGCATGAGGTTAATACCTCTTCATAAGCATAAAGGTCCATGCAAGGTCTTAGGGGGGCATTACTACTTGACACCAAAACTTCATTTTTCCCTATGAATAATAAATGAAGCTATGAGAGATCGTATGAAGTTTTATTTGGAGATTTGGTGACTTCTTTGATCATCACATGGATCTATATGGTTGGATCTATGATCACAGGTGAAAGGAGAACCCCTAGAGGATATTAGCTTTATGTGTTTTCTAGGTTTTTGTGCACTACAAAGTATAAGATGTTATACTTGAGTGTATTTGTCACCATTTCAATTAGAGATTAGTTGAAGAGAAAATATTTGGAGCTAAATCAACAAGAGTTAGCGAAGTGTTTGAAGAGTTCTGAGAAATATCTTGATAAATGTTGAAGGCCAAACCCTACATTTCAACGAATTGCAAACAAGGTATTTTGTGAAACCCTAAATTGAATCTTGCATGACTATCCCATTAGTGTAATTAGAAGGATGGATGCACCCAAAGTATTTGATATCAAAGATAGGGCATTGTATGAGTTTAAGAAACACCCATATAAGTCTATGGGGGATGATCTAGAAGGCACATTCTCTCACACACGCCTGGTGTGCTACATGTAGAAGACATTAGATAATTTATTTATAGCAAGTATGAGGAGATAGGATCAGTTGAGATTCTTAATGAGGTGGTTGAGATGTGCGATGAGGATGAGCAATTAAAAATTGAGTATGCTTTCCTTGATGACCTAGGTGTGATAAAATATGCAGAACACCATGAATTTGAGGAAGTAGAATGGATGAAAATAGCATTGAGTAGATTCCATGATCAGTTTCCATGGAATGGTGGAGATCCCATTAAGATTTTTAAGGAATTCATCCATGAAGTGACAAGTATACCAAATGAGGGTAAACTACTTGTGCCTACGAAGAACACAAAGAAAAAGGTTGAAACCCTAATAGGCTATAAGTCCAACAATAGAGATATGAATGCCAGAGATGTGAATCAAAAGGATGTGAGGACTATAGCAAAGATACTTAGCTACAAAATTTAGTATTCTAATAGACCTAATTTTGTGTCTATAGGGTTCATAGATATGGAATACCACATGGTCAAGGAAAATGAAGAATATGACCTATGTGAAATACCGAGATAGTAGTTGATGGAAAAAATCAAGACATCCTCAGAAGAGGAAGGAGTCTAAAACACCACCAAAGGAGACACCATAGAAGAAGAAGAAGGAGAATGAACCTAAAAAGGTGAGTGAGGAAACAAAACAAAAGCAAGAGCATGACCCCAAAATATTATGGAAGCCAAACCTTTCATCATTAGAGAAGAGGGTAGTGAAAGAATGTAAGCTTATAAAAACACAGGGGAACCTTGCAAGGAGGGAAAACTATTGGTTATCCCTAAATTGTTGGAAAGTGGGACCAAGTCCCTACCAAACATAGAGAGCATGGAAGTTGATGATCTAATGAGGTTATCACTACTTTATTATGAGAAAGCCAAGGAGAGATTAGAGAAGACAAAGGACAAGAAAATAAGAGTTTTGGAAAAGGCCATAATAGTTTTGAGTCATGTTTTGTCATTGTGTCCAAGTAGTAGCAGTGGAGATCCATAAGAACAATTGGATCAGATTTTGGACAGTGTTGACAAGACTTTCAAGACTCTTAAAGAGGCCACACAAATAAAAGTTGTCAAAGAATTCAAAGATAAGATACTAGAAAGAATTGAAAATGATTTAAAGACACTTTAGCAATCAGATAAGGAGATAAAGGAATGTATTGAGGAAGGGAAGCTTATGTATAATATTTGTATAAATTCTTTCAAATATGTACAAAATATTATTGATTTGATAAAGAAAGAACAATATTCTTTGGCAAAGATATCAGAGGAGAGTGAAAACAAAATGATTACTAATGTAAATAGGGAGTTCAATAACAGTTTAGACAAGATTAGTATATTAGAATTGGAGAAAACCTAAATGCTTAACAGGTTTAGAGAGCTTAGGAACCTTCTTGTTCCTAAGATTGTTATTTTGGAGACCACATCAACATACTTAGACCTTGGTCTTAAGTATTACATGGTATTCACTCCTATTGACTTGTAGAGTGCAAATATAATTATGCACACAATAGATGACATGATCAATGTTGCAGAGACAATAAAGAAGAATTGGGAAGCTGAATTCCAAGTACTAAAGGTGAAATTTAGTGATGTACTTAAGATAGTAAGTACATAATTTTGACTATATATACAATTTTGTTTTTGGAACCTTTGTCATTAATTTCAAAGGGGGATTATAGATAGTGAAAAAGGTGCATAAATAGGGAGTCATAAATATAGTTAGGGGGAGTTATGTACTTAGACAGTTTTGCATTTTTGGATGATGTTCTATACTTAGTCATTTTTCACTAAGTGTTGCCATCAATGCCAAAGGGGGAGATTGTTGGCAAGTGGTAAACATTGGATTACATGTATGTTGTCATTTATGGAAACACTTATCCCCATGATCATTGCTAGACACAAGGAAACAATTTTGATAGGCAATGAAGTGAAAAATGCCTAAGTCCATAGTCAACCAGAGATGGACATATACAATATTATGGATTGCAAAGATTCTATCGGAAGAATTATAGCATGCAATTTCTAAGTTGGTCATAGTCTTACATGATATTTTTAGAAGGCACTCATACAACTATCATAATATGTCATATATAACTTCCCAATCTAGGCAACACATTTTAGCTTATTCAACCAATTCAAATATGTCTCTTGAGTTGAGTATATATCTCTAGCAATTTTATAATTTTTTCCCTAAGTTTTGAGGATCTTTAAAGAACCTATCAAAGCTACTACAATTAAAATTTAAGGTTAATTAGATCATATTTAGAGTTATAATGAAAGTAAGGTTCCATCATATTAACTTTTAGGGTTTGAATTAGGGCTCAAATCCCAAAGGGTTGAACAAGGGCACACCAATCAACCTACAATCTTAATTTGAAAGTAGTTGGACTTAGTAAGTTATTAAAATTTTAGGGTTTTATAAATTCAATATATATATTGCAATCTATGCAATTTTTTTAGATTTGTTTACATTTTGGGCAAAAAATAATTAGGGCAATATCTTTAAAATTTTAATTTTGGGGGGCTAAAAAAATTCTAAAATAATTTAATGAAATTTTGTTCAACAAAAAATAGATTCATGTAGTCAAGCATATTCATGGTTGGACCCCAACTAGAGTTAGGGAAAATAATTCCTACAATCTAGAAATGACTTGAACAGGGATAACTTTAAGAAACCCCCTTTTAGGAAAAAGTGTAAAGTCCTGGCGAATCATACATTATTTTAGGGGGTAATTTGTTTTAATCTAGGTGATTTTTTTTTCAAATCCATGATTTTTCATAGTTTGTATTGGCAATTTTTTCCCCCCGGATTGAAACTTTCATAAATTGCTAGTGAATAATTTTCTTTTCAAGTAAAAAATTATAATATTTGAGGCGAATAATTTTCTTTTCAAGTAAAAAATTATAATATTTGAGGCGAATAATTTTCTTTCCAAGTAAAAAATTATAATATTTGAGGTGAATAATTTTCTTTTCAAGTAAAAAATTATAATATTTGAGGCGAATAATTTTCTTTTCAAGTAAAAAATTTTAATATTTGAGGTGAATACTTTTCTTTTGAAGGGTGAAAAAATAATTGTATTGGCTAATCATTCGTTAATTATGGAAAAATAAATAAATTATGGGCGATTTTCAAAAGATGGGAAATAAGTAGCCTAACCTAACATACCTAACATACATAAATTATTGGCAACTGGCAAGTGATGGTTTAAAGACGTGGTTGTTTGACCTTATATTATGGAAGCATAATGTATTATTTGCCACTACCATAATCTTTGCCACTACCACTGTAATTATGTTAAATGTATTATTTGAGAACTCAAACTGTCTGATGATCCAAGATCAATGGCTGAGGTTTAATTTCGGCCAACATTTCTTGAAGGAAGAAGAATTGTCGAGGTAGTCACCGAAATGTTGACACGTTTCAAGGTAAGTTGTTTGCAGAGTATTAAAAGCACTTAACTAAGAAAGAATTAAATGCCATGTCAGTGATAGCGACATTCTTTGGCTACCACACACCACTTCCCAAATTGTACAACCAATTTCTAATAGTTTTTTATCAATAGAAAAGATTTACTGCTAGATGTGAAAGATTAAGGACAAAATTTTCAATTCTCACACGCATGTATTTAGGGAAAAGATTTTCGTGCAAGATTTAGAGGCATATCGAGGACAATGTATTTAATACCATTAAGATAGAAATAATTGATTGGTAAGTAACGATCAAGGATTCAAGGGCTATTTATAGATGATCTAGCTTCATTATTCATCGACATTGATTGATTGTTTGTTTTGGGTCTGCAGTGATGCATTCTGCAAGTAATTTGTTTTTAAATTTTCTAGTTTTACTATTTTAAGTTTTACAGTCTGCAAGTAATCGAAGATGTACACTCCCATTCGTCTTAGATGCACTTCTGAGGAGGCCCAGAAGGCCTTTCTGGGTTCCTTTTTTGATGAATTTTTAGCATCAATTTGTAAGGATGGTGGGCCTTTCATTACAGAGGCTGTCAGAATGGTGTTGGGCCGAGAGTTTCTTGACAATGAAGATAGGTACCGGGTAGCCACGGACATTACGTCCCATTTTTTGGCTTCCCTTCTGGACCTTGGAGGACCGAAGGTTGACATGGTCATGCTGCTAAGGAGGGTATTCAAAGAGGAATACCTGGGCGACGATGTTCAAGTTGTCACCTTCGCTAAATTAGGGGTGGGGATCCCTAGGGCAAGTCAAATACCAAAGCTTCTCCTCCCAGGCCAGAATGTGGCCATGCAACCTTTTCTTTTGTGCCCGACTGCTGGGCAATTGAAGCGCCATAGGAAATGGGTGCTAATTGCCAGGGGTTTTCTCCGTAAGTGGTTTGAGCTTGACATAGAGGAGGCTCGGGCGGGGCAATTTGTGTGGCTCGATGAATTCATGCAGCTAATCCTCTCTGTAGAATTCTACATAGAAGGGCGCAATTGATTTTTCTTTATAAAAACTTTTTTTTGATAAATATTAAAAGCTTACCTTGTATTGGTACTGGTACTGTAGTCATTTACGATTTTTTTTTTTGTTTATAGACATAGTATCAAGTATGTTTCTTTTTGTTTATAGACATAGTATGAAGTCAAGAATGTAAATATAATTTTATGAAAAATACAATGGAAATTTTGCAAGCTTTACCTCATTTCAATTTGTGCTTTGTGTACAAAAATGGTTTTTAATATTTTATACTTCTCTGTAACCGTGATTGCAATATTTTAATTACTTGCTTCAATGCTTTATCAGTTATCTGTAGGCTAGCTTATCTATATTTATTTTAATATATATAAAATACGCTGACAAATATCCTCCTTCAGATATCTATTACAATTAAACTTCACTAATTGAAACTGTAGTTTAATAATTTTTTTAAAATGGTGTCTCCCACATTTAATTTATTACATAGTCTGAAGTACAATTATATCTCTACGAATGAGATTGATGTTTAAATACTTAAATAATTACTCTCCATTAAAAAATATTCACAAATTATAATATAGAATTTGAACATTACTTTTCACATGTAATTTTTTTAACTCTTATTATGGTAAACTAACATAGTATAATTTAAACATATATAAATGAAAAAAACTTATATCTTATATTTATAATTTGTAACATCATAAAATATGAAATATATTTCAACTTACATAATGATTATAATTCTTTCATTTTATTAAAAGATTAAAGTTGTCAAATTAAGTCTCTAAGTTTTTAACAATGTGAAAAATAAATCTAAAAAATATGTATAATAATAAGTATATTTTAATAAATAATCCCATAGAAAATATAAGTTTACTATAAAAAATAATATAAAGGTTATGTGCATAGTTATAAGATAATATAAGATAAATATAATAATAATATAGTTAAAAGATGATATAAAAATAAAAATAACTAAAATATAATACTATCATAATGATAATATTATAATAACAATATCTATATATATGTATTTCTAAATATATTATAAAAAATTAATATTAATTAGATGATACAAAAATAAAATCAATTAAAATATAGTACTATTAAAATGATAATATAATAACAATTCTAAAATATATGTGTTTTAAATAAAAGAATGTTTCCAAATAAAATTAAAAAGTAATATTATCTTAAATTTAAAAAAATTAATCACTACAAAAAATAGTACACCAATACCATTCACCGTTGCCGTTGGATTATTATACATCAATGACCGAAGTTGAGTTTCAGGCCGAAAGGGAAAAGAAACCCCATCTTTTCAAACACGTCCCGGAATCATGACACGTGTCACTTAACACCTCACACAGTCGTCGGTCTACCAACAAATAACATTGAACAATGTTGTTTCAATTTGGTGATGACGTGAGACTGACACGTCTGACTCGTGATGTGAGTCATCCTGACTAGATTAGTTAATGGGACCCACGGTCCATGTAGCCACCACACTGTTCACCATTGCCATTGGATGTTTATAGATCAACGACCGAAGTTGAGTTTCAGGCCAAAAGGAAAAAGAAACCCTATCTTTTCAAACGTGTCCTGGAACCATTACACGTGTCACTAAACTCCTCGGTCAACCAATAAATAACAATGTCATTTCAATTTGGTGATGACGTGACACTGACATGTCTAACTTGTGATGTGAGTCATCCTGACTAGCCTAGTTAATGGGACCCACAACCCACGGGGCCACCAGTACCACACCATTCACTGTTGTCTTTGGATGTTTATAGATCAATTATTGAAGTTGAGTTTCGGGCCGAAAGGAAAAAGATACCCTATCTTTTGAAATGTGTCTCAGAATCATGACACGTGTCACTGCTCAGTTAACACATTGACATAATCACATTCCACTTACAGTTAGCAGTGACATTATGAATGAGAATGACATTAATACATTATGAGTCATGATGGGTTAGTTAACAGTGACATTAGCAAACCCATTCCGGATTCATGATGCGTGTCTAGTAACTAGTGGTCCACGATTCCACTCACATTTAAACTGAAAGTGACACATGACAGGGTGTGATGACTATAGAGTACAGATTGTACAATTTTGGCGCTTTAAGTTTCTTTAATTTTGCAGTTATACGTGGTCTGCAGATTTAGAAATTATAAAGGGGTTACAATTTACAAACTTACAGCGCAACAAAGTTACAAATTCTTAATTTCTAGGTTGAGGATTGAGGTCCGAGGAAAGAAACAAACTACAAAGTCTCTCAGCTCTCTGAAAAAATTGAAACTAAGGGCAATGTGAACGTCAACGGGTAAGTGTAACTACTTAAATCTTGAAAATCTATGTCCCGCATTTTAAATTTTTCAAGTCTCTTGATTTACAACTTTACTATTTATATTATATAAAAAAATTTAGTCTATTAGGTTTTAATTTTGAATCACCCATGTAGGCTTGTATCTACAAATACCAAGAATAACACGATGGGAAAAATAATAGAATTCCACAATATGCTTAAAACACCAGGTTTCAATGATTTATTCCATGATATACATGATCCTATTATTCATGGAAATAAGGGTATAATGGAGATTACATTTGCACTTGAAAACAAGTGGAACCATCCAAATAAGGCTTCAAAATTTTATTCATTTAACCCTAGGGTAAATGCAACTGCAAATAAAATTGCACCGTGGGAAGCTGGGTCGACACACATGGCGTTACCTCAAGTATTCCCTTGCCCAGAAATTGTTATGCTCTGCGCCAAAAATTATGATGAAAATAGAAAAGCAATTGTGAATAAAAATACTCAAGAAGAAATTTTGTCCATAACTAAGAGTGAATTTGCTAGTCTGTTGAACCTAGGGTTTGAACAACAACACTCAAATGTGCACATTGACCTAGGAAAGCTGGTAGAGGATTATGAAAAATTAGATGCAAAACAGAGAGATTCTTATATCAGAGGAATAACAAGCGGTTGTAGTTTGAGTCTAGATCATATGCCTCCTTATGATTTTGAATTTTTTGTGCCATGGGCACAGGTCAGTATTTCCTTGCTAGCATTTTGTTTGGGATTGGATAGTAACAAACAAGTGGGTGCTAGCATTCTTGAAATGCTTTATCATATTCATTTTGAAAAAGAACCAGTAAAATATTGTTTTATTGAGCACATTGTTCGTTGCATGCAAGATCAATTACTAATGATTCAAAGAGGTTCAGAGAAGACATTTAGATTCACAACCTACTTGTGTTATCTTCTCCTAGCAAAGCATTGTGCATTATTTTAGGCAAACAAGCTTTGCAGTCAGACTCAAGGCCAAAATCCAATATATGAGTGGACACCTCAGATAAGGATGATTGATAATAGAAGGAACTACAACAATTTTGTAGACTTCTTTTTGGCACCAATGTACCATAAAATTACAAGCACTCCAATGCCTAGATTGCCTGTTACTTGTATAAATTGCATTCAACTCAGAAGTCAACTACAATTGGCTGACTGGTACTTAATGGAAGAGTACACTGTGTTAAGGTTTTATGGTTCATGGGTAGAACCCTACAAACTTCCAATACATGTAATAGAGAGGTTATTTGCATTGGAATATGTACGACAAATGGAGAGCACAGATGTACTCTTTAATGGTCAGCAAAAGAAAATGATATTTCCCTCCTTGCCATTCTACTTTGGAGGGTTCACATTTGAGAGAAGAGGATTCAAAGTGGCAGAAGCCTTTTTTTCAATTTTTTGATTTGATGTTGATAGTCACTGGCAGTATGATCCACTGAACATAATTGGAGCAAGGCTTAAAGACAATGGGAACTCTGCAAGCAAATATCAACATGAAAGTATGCCTTTGATTGAAAATTTTAAAAACATGGACTCTTAGGAGGAGGTCAAAAAATAGATGGAGAAATATGCTGCTGAAAATAATATGTCAATACAGGAATTGTCATCACAAATAATGGCATTGCACAAACAGAAAGGAAAAGTGCAGGCCATGACATCGTCCAATTTCTACAAGAAAGCTGATAAACCATCTACAAAATGTATTCCAAAAGAGCTAATGAATGAATGTATAGATGCTAGATGGAGTCGAACCAAATTTTTTGAATTTTGGGAAATGAGGAAGAATCTCGGTGAGACAAAGACCTCTGCAGATCTTAATGAGGTGGAAGAGGATACAATGTTTAACGAATTGTGGAATAAGGAGCATCTAGTTGAAGCATATCACAATGATACTAATGATGATTACGATGACCAGGATTCTTTGAATCCCTCATCTAGTACAGCAATTAAGAGAGGAGTTGATGCATCCACCAAACTTCTATATAGCAAAGGGGCAAAAATTGTAGAAAAAATGGGCTACCAAGGTTCTGGTGGTCTGGGTCCTAGTGGAGAAGGGGTTTGGTATGCACCTAAACCACCAGCTATAGCACCAAAACATGGTCAGAAACCAGGCCTTGGGCATGGAGATCAATCATCAACTCAGTCAATTCCATTCACATTGGTTTCAACTCAGTTAATTCCATCTATTTTTGCTTCAAATAGAATTCCACTTCCAGCTGTTCCAAGCACTCAGATTCAATCTAAATCAATTGTCACTCCCACAACTGGAAATATCATTTGTACAACTAAAAGTAGTGGTCTGAAAAGGATATTATATCAATATGTAGATGCAATAAAGGTTGGTCCCGAAGGTCAAGAAAGTGTAAAGAAGCAAAAGGTTATGACAAGTATTAGTAGTACTACTAGTACAATAGTCCCAATGGTGACTGTGAGTCCAACAATTGCCCATCCTTCAGGACAAAACCCTCAGAACAGTCCACAAACCCCACTTGTAATGGGTCTAGGTGTTGGTAATCCTCATGGTATTGGTGGAAGCTCGTACATCAGTGCAAGTGCTATTTCACCATTCAAACATTCAATTGTCTCACAAAATCCTGATTTTCATTACAATGAATTTGTAACTAACTATGAAAAATCAAAAAATAAGAATAGACAAAATAGTAAGATAATGAAGATGGAAGCAATTGCTGTAGATCATGATGCAGAACCTGCATCCAACAGGTTATTAACCACATATGACCCGAATAAAGATATGATGGAATTCATGGTTGTTATGCCCCCAGCTAGATATAACAATCCACTAGAGAGTCAGTTAGATCCATTTTAATTTCAAGTTAGCACCCTCCAAATGGATTTATCCAAAATTAAAAATGTGGACAAGATAAATGTGTCCAAAATGACCAACCAAGTGGTCTACAGTTCAGTGATGAAGTTGGAGAGAGAGAGAAAGGAAAGCTTCAGGGCACAATAGATAAGTTAAAGGCAGACCTGGCAAATGTAAAGGCAAGTGAGAAAGCAGCAGTAAACAGGTGCAAAGAATTAGAGAAAAGGATAAAAAATTCATCCTCTGGCTCTAAAGAAGCAATTGAACAGCAAGAACATATGGACGCAGAACTGAAAACTCTAAGGGAAAAATTGGAAAAAAGAGATAAAAAACTTCAGGATGAAAAAGCCTCTTCAGTAAATTTATACAAAAACTTGGAGAATGTTGCACAGGTAAACAATAAGTTAAAGAAAGAATTGGAAAAAAGGGATAAAAAACTTCAGGATGAAAAATCCTCTTCAGTAAATTTATACAAAAACTAGGAGAATGTTGCACAGGTAAACGATGAGTTAAAGAAAGAATTGGAAAATGAGAGGGTAAAAACAAAAGAGTGGGAAGAGAAAGCAGAGCAAATAAGAAAACATAGTGAACACCAGTACTCAGAAATGAAAGAAGACCTAAAGAAGGCAAATAATACTATTAAAAATTATGAAAACTTCTTGAATGACCATGTAAATAATACAGTACAGCAAATAAAAAATTACTTCTGGGGGCAAATAAAGACTTCTGCTGATAGGTTGTGTGATTGGTTTGAACTCTATGAAGCTCTTACAAATGTTTTTGAGAAGCTGAAAGAGCAACTTGAGGAGAACAAAACTTTTGGTCAGAGACAGAAAACTGCAAAGCAGATTATGCAAGAAATCAATAGCACTACTGACAGGCAATTGGCAAGCAAGGGAATTCAGAACCGTGTTGGCTCAATAATAAAGGCGACCTCTGTATTTCATAAATGTCAGAAACTAATAGAAGCAGAAGAAGTTCTTGCTTTATTTGGGCCAAAGCTCGCCAAGATGAACAATAAAATAGCCAAATTGATATCTCTTGGTTTACCGAGTCCTGGACTTGATTTGTCAACAACGAGTTTCATTGGAAGAGAAGCTTACAAACAAAATTTGGAGGACACAATAACCTCTGATTTAGGTAACCTTCCTCAGGACAGAACTCATGAAGGCATTGCAAAGTGCATCAAAACATTCACAAATTTGCATGCACTAATGGAAGGAACAATGCTTCAAACTCGCTCTTCCAAGTATGGAATTCTGACGAGAATGCAGGTCATTTACCATACCATAAAAAATTTTGCCCTTCCAACTGAAGAAGAATGGAGCATACTACAGAAACTTACAAAATCATCTTGAATCATAGTATGTGAAAGTACTTTCAGTTTCAATCATCTCTATATCTTTACTATATATCTTTCATATTATCCTACATACTACAGTCTAGACTCTAGAATTGAGTTTAAAGTAACAAGTTTGAACTTTTCTTTTTGAACAGGATCAATGTTGCAGTCTTGCAGATGCTATTGCCTATGCTAATTTACTAAACCGGCCTGTCAAATGCAAAAATGTACAACTAAAGTTGTAGAGACGTTGTAGACTTGTAGTCTTGTAGTTGTCTTACTGATTTAGATTTTGAGACTTCACATTAGGCAAATCAACCTAAAGCTGTTGTTGCTCCCTTGTTTCTATAAAAGGGAATTCAAGGTAATTGGCTTACTAAATTGCCAATGGGAATTGAGTCATTGACTTTTGTAAACAGAATCAGAGAGTTGTGTTCTTACTAGTATTAATCAATGAATGGATACATTGTATCATATTTGTAATTAAATTAATGAGAATTAGTATTTCTAACTCTAAGAATTGTAACATACGAATTGCTATGTTGTCAAACAAAATAATGAAAAAACTACAAGAATTGTACCATATTAGCTGAATATTGTGAATGAAAACCATTAATAATTATTAATTGTGGAATTGAATCTTGAATCTTGATGACATTATCAACCACATTCATGTTTTTGACATTGGGATATGCATGATTGATGATGAAATACAGAAACTGATAGTAGACTTCAGGGAAAAAGTTAATAAATACCTAGAACATGCTAATTCTTTAGTGCTACTTCTACAATGGTTCAATTTCAAGCTACCACACCATATCATCATTGAGATCGTTGGATTCATCAGCATCAACTTCATAGCTTCCTTGGTTCTTTGATATGTTTTCTTCACTCTGCATACCTCCGCTTAACTGATGTTCACCGCTAGCAGTACCAGTGCTAGTACATGGGTCTTGGTCAATGACATAATTGTCTCTGGCATTCCCACTCCCACTCCCACTTTGGTTTGACATGTTTCCCACCCCTCTTCTTTGACATTTCTTCCTCCACAATTTCAGTGCCCTTTCATAAGGAAAAGTATTGACTTCATACCTGGATGTATAGAGCCTCAAGCAATTTTCCAAATTCTTGTCAAGTTTTTTTCTTAGCTTTGACTTTAGGAATCCCAAAGCACTAAAAACTCTCTCATCCTCCACCAACCCCAATATCATGGTTAGACATAATTCAGCAAGCTTGAAATATTCTGATATTGAATCAATCAACAATTCACTCTCAGCTAGGTTTTTCCAAAGCCTTGTTACCGATCCATCTTCCATAGGGTTCTCCATAAGATTAAATTGTTCCCTCATTGTCTGTGAAAAATGAGCCGATTGCTCTCTCAAATTATTTGCATCTAAAATTCCATTTAGAGTTACTCCATCTAACTCTTTAGTTTTGCAAAAATGATCTATCAGAGTTAGTAGCCTACTTTTAAAATCTTTTGGATTGTTCATACGCCAATAATGAGGAAACACAATAGCCATGGATTCAAGTAGTTTGACTGGAGGGAATCTTGCTCTAATCTGTGAGGAAAGATCAAAGGCAATGTGCTTCATTGAAGCTGTTACAAACTCAATGATCTTGGTAAAGTCTTCCCTTTTAACACTTGATACTCGCCTCCTGGGGTTCTTTCCTGGTTCCTCAGACTCAATCCTGGCATTGTAGTGCATTGGTATCTCAACTCCGCGAACTTCTACACATAACTCCCCATTTGAACCAATTTTTAAAAAGTTATCAGGATTGTCCAAATCTGTGATTTTCAGCTAGCTGGCAAATTTTACTTCATCAACAAATAAATGATAGAGATTATCGAGCGTCACGCATGTTAACTTACATAGCGTAGCATATTCTGCGATATACATAGCTCTTTGTTGGGCCTTTTTCATTAAATTTCTCATTTCCTCAAGCATGGGGAGAAGACCTACTAATGTTAACAGTGTCTCTACATTACTTAACATTGACAGCAGTGCAGAAAATTTTGGTTGCCCTGCTTCGTCACGACTTGAGTTCATTAGACCAAGCAATGATTGATATTCTAAAAAAACTCGATGTGCTGGTCCATCCAAAGAGATCCATCTGGTATCATTATCCTTAAGAAGCTTGTTCCCGTTGGTTAGTCCTTTAACAAAGTGTTGAAATTCCCTGAATCGTTTCAGACTTTGAAAAAAGTATTGGTAGATCTCTTTGATTAAAACTTCAATTTTTTGTACTGGAGCATGCTTGTTGACAACTCCAAAAGCTAGATTCATTCTATGGGCCATGCAGTGAATGGGAGTAATGTAGGGTGCACAAGAAGATTGTATCTTTGTGCAAAGACCACCCCTATGGCCTTGCATTACTGAAGCTCCATCAGCTCCAACACACACTAACTTTTTGGCAATGGTCATGTCATCTATACCTCCATATTCAATTAGAGAACTCTTTACTAGTTGAAATAAATTTTTCGTTGTCGCATTATCCCTCATTTTAGCAATAGTTAGTAGATGAGGTTGGCGAACAACATTCTGTATAGTATAAACATGCATGCATACCCAAGAAGTATTGTCTACTATTGTGACCTCGTCTAAAGACAATGCAATAAAATTTGACTCTTTAATTTTTTCCTTCAAATCCTCTTTTTCAACCTCGGCAAGACAACTTGCCCATTCCCATCCACTGTTTACTGACCAGTGACTGTTAGGATAGTTACGAACTTTCAGAAAGTGTAATAAAGCACTCAATGATGGGTAGTCTATCATTGGATGCCCTCTGCTCAAAATATTAAACACAACACTTAACTGAATAGCTTTTCCCATTAGTTCTACTTCCAATGCTTTTCCAAAACAAGCTCCAATAGAGTCTTTAACTTCACCAAGCTTCGTCTTTATATTATGCTGAAATTCATATAATTCTGCATTCCTAACATGCTGAGATTCCTCCTTTGTTTTCCATCTTATCACTGATTTTTGAACTCCATCTATGGTTTTCTTTTCATAAACTTTACCAATATGCTTTTCTATGGTGTCAATTTTTAGTTGCAACCTCTTTTTCTTCTTATTTATCATGCTACAAATCTTACATCTGCATTCTACCGGAGGTTCCCCTTCAATTGGATTAGGCACTAGTTCAATGAATGGATATGTTGACACCCAATCTTTTTGAAAATTCCTCGACATATCCCACAGTCTATCATTCTTTGATTTGGATTTTCTTTTCTTCCCTGCAGTTGCACCATCATCTTTTCTAACATTCTCAGTCTCATCCAAGTCGATTATATCATTATGGCTACTCTAGGTATTTAACTAAAAATCTTCTCTAAGTTCATTGTGATCTAAGATATCAGGTTCGCTGACTTCTTCAATATGTCATGAAGGTTCAGCCTCAGGTTCAAAATCTTCTTGTAATGAAGTAACACTAGCTTCCCTATTTTGGCAAGAAACATTTCCACGACTATGACCAAAGTACGATGATAAGGTTCTGCATTTTGTTGGCCTCTCTTGGCTTTCCCCATCTGCCGAAGCCTTACCCTTATTCTTGTTCGACATCTCGATTGGCTACCAGCCTAGTGATAAAAATATGTAAAAAAAATGTTTACTTGTTGAAGAAGTGACAAATGAAAACATAACTATAATATACAATGTTTACATAGTCGCAAAAATTTAGAATAATAATCACTTACCTTTGACTCGCCAAAGCAGTCGAGACTCAACGGTGAGACAGTTTGAAATTCGCTATCGATCAAATTGAACCAATCCAAGATTCTAAATTGTGTACAATAACACTGATGTATGAATGTATTTATACTAATCCTTTTGGCGAATTGGGCGGGAGGTATTAGGTCAGTGTCCAAATATTTGGCGAAGCCCACGTAATGATAACATGTCTTGTGTTATTTCCTAGGTGATTATGGGTCACCAGTACCTTGGACGTGTTATTTCCTAAGCAATTATGGGTCGCCAGTACCTTGGTATGATTAATAAAGGTGGCAAAAACCCATCGGTTTGAGACACACATCCGTAAAATAACTAGCGAAGTTGAGGCCGCCTAAAAAATATTTATATATAACTATCAGCGAATATAGGCCATCCATTTGGGGCCACGTTGAAATTATAGGTGAATTTTAAAAATATATCATGCCCAAGACGTAGATGTCATTGGTGAAAATGTGCAAGAAATGCACAAAATTTAATATAGCATTTGGCGATGGACCCAATTTTCATAAATGCGGGGCGATGGGGTCAGTCCCATATGGGTAATTTATTCACCAAATCGTGGGATGCCGACGGGCGACATTCGCCAAATGGTGAATAATCGCCACTAAAGTTTTCTTTGGACTTGAATGAGGAGGATATATGCTCAGATTCAAGATCAAGTGGGGCTTTAGT
The DNA here is from genome assembly GCA_027943335.1 of Chamaecyparis obtusa. Lineage (NCBI taxonomy): Eukaryota > Viridiplantae > Streptophyta > Pinopsida > Cupressales > Cupressaceae > Chamaecyparis > Chamaecyparis obtusa. The sequence continues at coordinate 303,979 of BSBK01000415.1, forward strand.
TAGAACTCTCTTTCGCGAGATGATTTAAATTGAGTTGATTGGAATGAGGTGTGCACACAATCCAAATTGAGTTTAAAGGAGAAATGGCTAACATTAGGTCAATAATGAATGAGAAATATGATAGGGAAATGAAACTTATATAATAGTCAATCTAGGGGTTACTATTCCCATAACCAAATGAGAAATCCTAAAAACCCTTTCAATTAAGGTGGATCGTTGGGACAAGTTTATCATGATCCAAACAATAACACTCGTATAGGATCTAAGAACTTGTTGCCGAAGGTAGATATTAGAAAATTTGATGGATGAGATCCAATTACTTGGATAAATCAAAAGGATATTTTTTTAGATACATTCAAATTCTAAAGAGAAAAAATGCAAATGAATTCTGTATATCTAGAACTAATGTGGTTATTTTTGTACATGTGGGTTTTTCTTATAAGAAGGGTTTTATTATCAATTAATTAGTTTTTATTGATAAATTATAGTCACATTATTTTGATAGCATAGAAGACAATTACTTTATTCAATCAATGAAATTGGGCTTAGCAACATATGTGAAGGACTATAGTTAGAGATTCCAAAAACTTTGATAATTTACTTCTTGGGGGCTCAAGGATTGCATCCAACATGAGTTACACATGTTTAAACTAAGCAATTTCTCAAATTATTTTTTCATGAAATGTAGATCAAAGAAAAAAATCCTGAAAGGGGGGAATCTACTAGCAACAAAGATAGAAATACTCCTCTACTACCACCTGTATACACCTAAAAATGGTCATCTAGACTATTAGCCCCTTTTGCTAAATTATCAATTGCTTATTCTTGATCAAATCCTAGCTTTATCATTTATTCGATTATTTTCTATGGGCTAACCATTTTATCCTAAGTTTTTATTTATTTAAAAGGAATATTTCCTCCCCTTTTAATAAATAAAAAGCCCACTTTTCCTCTTATCCTAAGTTGCACAAATAAAGCATTATTCTTATTTTATAAAAAGGGAAAAAGCACTTTTTATCTCATATGGACACAAAAGTCAACTCCTATTTTCCTATTGGAGGATACTTGTGCACATGGATTGCTCCTCTTTCAAGCTCCACCGTTGATTAAATCTTTTGCCTCTTAATCTCCATGGTCCATTTCTCCTCATTTCCTATAAAAGAAGAGCTCTCTTCTTCATTCTAGATCTCCAACTTTTTATGCTATTGTTATGCTACAGGTTTTCTAGGTCATCTTGGAGCTTTTAGAGACATTCTTGCATCTAGGGTTTGAAGATTTGGAGCATTGTTGGCATTCATCTTGGATCTTCATCAACACTCTATCTTCTTGTCTTCATTCTTGCATCATCATGGCTTTCTTGCTTCATAGTTAGATTTCATTTCTTGCATAGTAGCTTCATTTTCATGGCATTCTTAGCTTAGATTTCCTTTATGCTTTAGATTAATTCATCTAGTTTAACTAGGAGGCTTTGTAATACTTGCATCTTTCATTTCCATAGTTTAGCTTGCATTTCCATTCTAGCATAGCATTGCATTGCATTTCATTCTTGATTCTTGAGGATATTGGCATTCTTGCCCTTGTCTTCATTGAATCTCCCATTGCATGGTTTACTAGCAAGGTTATAGGCTAAATAGCTCTAGCTGAGAGCATTCTTAAAAACCCTTGCACTCCATGCCTAGGGAGCTATGGATCGATTTGTGAGGCCTCATTCTTGAGTTTCCTTGCATGTAATGATTCATAGAAGTGTGACACATTTATAGCACACACCACCCTTTCAACCTACAAGATCAGCTCCTTAACAAATTGAAGAAAATTGGCTAAAAGGTTATATTTCAACTACAATGTTAAATACAATACATCACATAAGTGTGCAAGAAGAAGAAGTTCTACACTGAGTGTGCCAGTGATGAATAAAATGATGAAGAGGTAGTAGTGGTTGTTATAGATTTAGAAGATGCAACCAAATGTCTTTTGCCATGCACTATTAGGTATTAGCATTCAATGAATGCTTAAGCTAAGGGATATCCTTAAACAAAAAATATAACATTATGGCTGAGTTAGGGTGTGCTCATAACTTCATCAATAATAAGTTGGCAACATAATTGATTTATTCATTCACCTAACCATATAATTTAAGCTTATAAGTATAGTTGGAGGTGCAATTAATTGTTCAAGGAAATGCCATAGTATTAAATTCATCAAAAGATTCTACATGCTTAATTTTCATATGTTTTTGTCCCCACATGTCTAGTGCTAACAATATTTTGTGAGTCTAATGACCCAATTCTTGGGAAAAATTCAAATGAACTCCCTAGAGCTATTCACACAATTTCACTCAAAGGTTAAAATAGTTGAGCTAAGACAGTTGCATGTAAAGTATCTAAAAATGGTAAGCTTGCACCAAATGTAAGAGATACTTAACAAGAGGATAAATAGATATTATAATTGCAATAGTCAAAGATTAGTACATAAATAAATCCATAAGTTATTTTTGAAGGATAAGCTAAAAGGATTGTCTCCCAATACAAATCTTAAATAAATCAATCAATTAGTGCTAGGGTACCATCAACCATCCACCATATTATTTTCGAAGGAAAAACAAAATGTTAAACAAATTTAATAGGTCAACATGAATTACTTTCTATTCATATAAAGAAGTAGACAAAAGCTCTTAACAAGATGAAACAATAAATTAATTAGCATAAAAAAATATATAAAAAAGTGACATTTAAGCTAAATATAGAGTGAAGCACCATCTCAAAAATTGAAATAATTTGTAGCAAATAGATGCATTCAAGAATTAATACACAAAACACTATTGCTACAATATTATTAGTACTTGTCGATAGGCTAGCAAGTACTATTGCATCACTTTTTGCATTTCTTCCATTAAGTAGTGATTAAAACCAATTCTTTGCACCAATTATAATTTAGTATTTTCTTATTTTGTTAAAAATAACACATATTCTATAGTTTAAATGTTAATTTTTTAAGTTTATAATTTGTAAAAATTATTTTTTGATGATATGATTGGCTAATACATTTGAGCTCTTATTACTGGAGTGAACCAATTAAAATGTATCACGTTTGTTATTTGTTGTACATGAAAATCGTGCATTCAAATAATACAATCTAATTTATATATCATCTGATTTTATTTGGTTTATGGTTTACAACTTTTTAGATACCTATTAAGAAATTGATAAGTTTTTCCTTATATTAAAATAATATCTCTATTTTTGTTGTATTATAAAATATTAAATTTTTTGGATTTATTTTAATATATATTATATAAATTTAGATTTAATAAAATAACATTATAATATTGTTGAAAAAGAGTTATTTGGACTAAATAATTAATATTAAAATTAATTATAAGTAGAACTATTTTACAATTTAAATTAATTATAAATGATATTTTATAATTATTTATAAAATTAAAAATATTATTAGAACTATAATTATAAATTTTTTTAATTAAATAATTACTTTACATATGAATTAAAATTAAAATTAAACTTAGTTATAAATTATTATAATTAAAAATTCACTTTACATATAAATTAAAATTAAAATAAAATTTATTTATAAAACTAAAGACAAGTACTTGACCACTACATGACACTTGTTATCGGTATAATATCATTACTATAATTTCGTGTGAAAAATAGTTTTGCCTATTTCGTCCCCTGCAACTTACTGTTACCCTTACCCTGACTAAGTTGAAACGCCAATCGATGAGAGCGAAAAACTATGCCATTTTATTTTCAACAGCTGATTTTTTGGGTATAAAAATCAAAACTAAGCAAAGATGTTACGTGCGCTGAGCGTGGATCGAACACGCGACCTTCAGATCTTCAGTCTGACGCTCTCCCAACTGAGCTATCCCCGCACTGTGGAAAATGCTGTGGTGCATAGAATGCTGTTCATTTTAATTATTTTCTTCCCCTTGTTGAGAAACGGGTATTTGCACTTTCCCTGTTACAAGTAATTAATCCCACATTCGTTGGCCGGAGTAGAAGCAAGCGAATAGATATGCTATAAAACATATTGTCTGCTTTGATCTTTACACGGAGCCGCGTGGTGAAGACAGAGCGAACTATTCTTTCGCCTTTTACTAAAGAATACCGTGTCTTCTCCACTCAAAGCGGCATACGCCTATTTTTGGAGGCTTCCTCTGCTAGAGAGGAGGCCCACAACACCAAAACCAAAATAATATGCAGCAAAGGTTGTCTTATGTTGCAGTAAATGGTTAGCCAACTGCGCATAAGGTACACTCAGTTGGCCAAAAGAATGGATCTTAAAGGATCCTATCACAAAGTTTCGACAAATAAAACCGCTACTTCATGTAGCAATTTCATATAACAAACATCATTTCTAATTTTCATAAAGTGTCAAACTTGATCAAAATAGATGGACCTTTAGAAAAACTAAAAAATCAAACTCAAAAGATCACAAATATGCATTTCATCAAATTCAAAAGATCACAAATATGGGAAAATGTACCAGTTCCTCAATCATGAACATCATAAAGACCCAATAAAATTTACATTTCGTGTTGTCATATAAAGAAACAAAAGCAACATATAAAGAAACAAGCATCATAGAGGTATATGAATACTAGATTTCAAAATCAAAATATACACAAGTGCAAATGGGAATCAAATCAAATCATGAATACAAGCTTTCAAAATCAAAATACACATAAGTGCAAATGGAAATCAAATCAAATCATGAATACTAGATTTCAAAATCAAAATACACACAAGTGCAAATGGGAATCAAATCAAATCAAACAAGTAGGGAAAATCAATAAACTCATTCTTCAACCCATTTGTAACAAACATGAACCAATAAAATGGAGAAACTAAGAAGACATGAGGATTCCTATTAATAAATTGAAGAAAACTCACAATACAAAAGAGTGTTCCAATACATCATCAATGCAAATGAGATTGCTGACAACATAGATCAATCGTGGCACAAATCCAACAAACTAATGTGGCAACCCAAGCACCCAAGGCAAGAAAATTGTTTTTTCTCTCAATAAGTTTTTAGAGAGTAAAAATTGAAATCTAAAAACCAAGTGAGTATAATGAGCCTACTTTTACAATATCAAGTACTTTTCCCCAAAAGCCAAAAAGACTAAAATTAAATCTTTTAAAATTTAAATAAATTAAAATGCCAATAAACATCCCAAAACCCACAAAGAATTAATTTACTCCATTCCAATTAAATGGAATACAAATACAACACATTTACTATCAAACATTAAATTTTAATATTAAATAAGTTAAACAACATTTAATCATAATTTACTCAACTGTGACAACTACAGATAACCGACTACACACATACATTTACTGGACTTTCACAATTATGCAAGGGTAATCTCTGGAATTTACATATATGATAATCAAAGGTGTAATAATATAATAGACACATCATCTCAACCAGGAACAATATTGGCTAAATGACGTAAACAACCAATATGACTATCGCATGTGCCACTATGAAGGATAAAGACACACTCAGACTTGTGAAGCCAAGTAGAGTCGGTGTTTGGTACCTATCATCACTAAGATATACACACACAAAGTGCAACTTCTCTCATATATATATATGTAACCAAAGTGCATAAATAATAATCTAGATTTTAAAAATAATGAAGGGGAATTTTAACATCGTAATCATTCTTATGTATTTAAAAGTTATGAAATCATTCCTTTCATATTTCATCCTCATTTTAAACATAATAACAATCATTTCATTTAATCTACATATTTAAATATCATTTTCCAATAATAATGAGCATATATCAACTCCCTGAACCATATATTAAGAAAATATGATAAAACACCATATCGCGGTAACCACCAACACAACATTAATGAATCAACATGAAAACACATCAAGATCCATATAACCAAAATATACTCATATAAAATAAATCATATATCATCATATAATATCATGTCACGTCATCATAGAGTGATCATGCATATTGTTAGTAAACAGATTTGTCCCTTTTGAAAATGTTTACTACTTAACTCAAATAATCCAAAAATAAGGCACAATTTGTGACTAACAGTTGGATGAGTTATCATGAGTTGATAACCCTCCTCTGAATTGAGAGGTATAGTTGTTAGGATTAACAAGGCAGAAATAATAGTTACATGCAAATATAACCAATATTAGAACAACCATAAACCACATAGAAGAGAACACAAAGATTTAACGTGGTTCACCCAATCCCTGGGCTACGTCCACCAACAACAAGTCTAATATTATTATTATCCAATCATTACAACCTGATTACAATCTGTAATCCCTTACAACTCAATTGCGTTGCAAGTACCAAAAACATACATAATGAAAAACCCTAACCCTAAGCCATATTATACAATATTTTTCTACTTCAGAGTTAGAATGAGTTACAACATGTCAGCCCAAAATTAGCCAAAAATATGTCGGCCCCAAAAAAATTTGCCTCAGGGGCTGTGCCCCCAAACCCCCACTCTTGGGGGATGCCGCCCCCAAACGAGAGCAGGAGGAAAAGTGTACAATACTTTCTTGATCAATCACCACAAGCTAACAATCTCCCACTTGGTGACTGAGCAAGATCCACACTAAGAAACCTCCCACTTAGAGACTGATCCTATAGCAATACTACTACCATATGAGGCTCCCACTGGATCGAACCACCCTGGACTTAGTTGTTCCTTTATTCTGTTCAGTCTAGAAGACCAACTGAAGCTGAACATGAGTTCAACTTCTCCCTTGTTACTACCTTTGTAAACATATCTGCTAGATTGTCATCTATGTGTACTTTTTTTCAGCTTTAACTGCCCATCATCCAAAACTGACCGAATGAAATGGTACCACAGCCATATGTGTTTTGTCTTTGAGTGCAAAGCAGAATTCTTCACAAGATGAATGACACTTTGGCTATATGTATGCAAAAAATTAGCCATCTGTGGATGTCTCAATTCTTCCATGAAGAATTGAAGCCATATAATCTCCTTGGCTGCCTTTGTAGTAGCAACATACTCTGCCTCTGTAGTGGATAAAGAAACCACCTTTTGTAGTCGAGAAATCCAACTCACTGTTGTCCCACCAACAGTAAATGCATAGCCTATAGTACTCTACCTGCTATCTATATCTCCTACCAAATCTGAGTCAACATAGCCTTGTACAATAGTAGTAGATCCCCCAAAGTGTAAACACTTATTGGATGTACCTCTCAAATATCTAAGAATCTATTTTACTGCATTCTAATGCTCAATACCAGGGTGACTCATATATCGGCTAACGACTCCCACTACATGTGTAATATCTGGCCTAGTACATACCATAGCATACATTAAGCTCCCTACAGCTGAAGCATAAGGTACCTTAGACATTTTAGCCTCCTCTTCTAATGTCTTAGGACACATCTCCTTCGTCAATTTCAAATGACCAGGCAAAGGTGTGTTGATAGCTTTGGCATTCTCCATAGAAAAATGTTGCAATACCTTCTCAATATAATCAGCCTGAGATAAAGTCAACTTCCTATTTTTCCTATTTCTGCAAATTTTCATACCAAGGATTTTTTTTCTTGCCCCCAAATTCTTCATAGAAAATAAATGTGCTAACTATTGTTTTAACCCCTTAATGTGATCCATGTTAGACCCAACTAAAAGCATATCATCAACATATAAACATAAAATAATGTAGCTATCATCATCCAACCTCTTAAATTAAACACAATGGTCATAACGACACCAAGTATATCCATGCTCATTCATAAAAGTGTCAAATTTAATATACCATTGTCGAGGTGCTTGCTTCAAGCCATATAAATTTTTCTGCAATCTGCACACCAAACTCTCCTTACCCTTGACCTCAAATCCTTGTGGTTGTACCATATATATTTCTTCATCCAAATCACCATGAAGAAAAGTTGTTTTAACATCAAGCTGCTCTAAATGCAAATTTTCAATAGCCACAATACTTAAAACAGTACATATAGAAATCATTTTAACAACTGGAGAAAATATCTCATCAAAATCAATACCATTTTTCTGTGCAAATCTTTTTACAACTAACCTGGCTTTAAATCTTTTCTTACCTCCATCCTCTTCTTTCAGCCGGTAAACCTATTTGTTCTGTAAAGCCCGTTTACCTGCAAGTAACTTGCATAAATCTCAAGTTTGATTTTTCAACAAGTAGTCCATTTCCTCTATCATTACATACTCCCACTGAAGCTTTGTATCCACCTGCATAGCTTCATTATAACATTCAGGTTCACCAACATCTGTTAACAAAATAGAATACAAAGAAATAGAGAATCTTTCTGGAGGTCTACTTAGCCTTGTTGACTGTCTAACATTCATTGGGGTGTGTGGTATTTGTTGTTGTTGTTGTTGTGGAGCATAAGGGTCTACTGAAACATCATCTTTTGGAGCATCATCCAGTACTACATAATCATTTTCTTTCTTCTCATGTTGCTGCAATAAATATTTGTACAATACTTTATCATTGAATATGACATCCTTGCTTCTTACAATTTTATGATTTTCAAAATTCCAAAGCCTATAACCAAATTCATCAATGCCATATCCAAAAAATACACATTTCTTTGACTTAGCTTCCAACTTGGTTCTATTTTCAAAATCTATATATGCAAAAGCTTCACAACCGAAGCTTTTGAGAAAAGAATAACTCACCTTCTTACCACTCCATGCTTCCTCTAGAATACCACAGTCCAAAGGAGTAGAGGGGCCTCTATTAATTAAGAAAAACAACAACGTTTACATCCTCTGCCCACATGTTTAAGGGCAGCCTAGCATGCAACCTCATACTCATTGCACGCTCCATTATTGTCCTATTCATGTGTTTAGCCACTCCATTTTCTTGTGGAGTCCTTGTTACAATTTTCTGCCTACGAATACCATTTGAGGAATAATAATCTTCAAATTATGTGCTGCAATACTCACCACCATTATCATATCTAAGATATTTTAACCTTTTACCAGATGTTTCATTCTCAAGCAAGCATTTCCATTTCTTAAAAGTTTGAAATACATCAGATTTTTATCTAAGAAAATAAATCCATACTTTTCTTGTTGCATCATATATAAATGTAACATAATACAAAGAGCCTCCAAGGGAAGATACCTAAGCTAGTCCCCATACATCTATATGCACAAGCTCTAATCTCTCATTTTTCTTTTCCCTTCCACTCTTTACAAAACTAACTCTCTTTTTTTTTCCATAAACAAAACTTTCACATAAATCCATATTGACACATTTCAAACTAGATAAAGCTTTCTTTGAATGAAGTAATTTCATACCTTTTTCACTAATGTGCCCGAGTCTGTTGTGCCAGAGTGTTGTGTCAGAATCTACAATGGTTTGATGTTCTTCCTGCTCAACTGCAGCCACTCTTCCTGAACATTCATTATCTTCTGAAACAATTAAAGTAGAAGGAACAGTATGACATGTACAAACATATAAGGTGCCTACTTTCACATCTTTTGCTACTACTAAGGAGCCTTTTGAAACCTTCTAATTTCTATTATTAAAAGTAATTGTGCAACCCTCATCACCTAGTTGCCCTACTGAAATTAAATTCCTACACAGCCTTGGAACATGTCTTACCTCTTGTAGTAGCCGATGATTCCTATTCTGTAACTTAATCTTAATTTTTCTCTTTCCAACTATCTGACAAGGTTCATTATCTTCCAAATAAACTAGCCCAAAATCCCCTTGGATATAATCAAGAAAACAACCTCTATGGGGTGTAGCATGAAATGAAGCCCCGAAATCTAAAACCCATGAAACATCAATACTTTCTAAAGTAAGAAGTAAGGCATCCTCTTTGGGTTTATTACTTACCATATTTGCCTCCTTGTTACCTTCTTGTTTGTCTCCTTCTTTATTCTTTTGAAACCAACAATATTTCTTCTTATGACCTGGTTTTACACAGTACCAACAATCATTTGGCCCTTTGGATTAGACCTCTTTCCCTTTGATTTTCCTCTTGATTTCCCATGATTTCTAGAATTGTTTCCTCTCTCATTGGTTCTACCTCTTCTTTGTGCGTTTAAGACACTACCTGGTGTGGATCCACCTGAGATTTTTCTACAAATTTTCTCACTCGGAATAAAATTAATAACATCATCAAATTTTAGGGTATTAGAACCATAAACAGAGTTACTAATAGCCTTTACCAAGTCATTCCAACTTTCAATCAAAGAACACAAAATCAAGAGAGCCCTGACTTCATAAAAAATAATTGTATCATCTTAAAATGGAAGCACTTCCATGATAAGAGTATTTAGCCCTCTGAGTAAGTGGTTTGGGGTCATGTTGAACGCCTTGAATGGGTACTCGACTTGGATCTGGCTTTTTCCCCCATTCTGCCCCATTTTCCCCTTCTTCCTGGCATTTTCCTAGCATCTTGGACTATGAACCTAAGATTCTTGACCTCAAGGTCAAGGTCGACCTTTTAGGTCAAAGTCAACCTCGACCCTGACTTGGTCAAGATCAACCTTGATCTTGACCTGGTTAGGATCAACCTCATCCTTGACCCTAGGGTCCAGGATCCTCGGGGTTAGCTTCCGGTTTCGGGGTTTCATCAAAATCTTTTCTTTTCCCTCTTTGGGGCCATTATTTCTTGGATTAAGTGTCAAATTATCAAATTAATATTTGAGATGGACCTTTCTCAAAATTTGTATAGAATTCCTAATTTATTATTGGAGATTAACCTTTCTCGAGTTTTGTGCCTAATGCTCAAATTAACTTTGGAGTTGGCCTTACCTCAAATTTTGTGACAAGGCTCTTAAATAATTATTTTTATTTTTATATTAAAGCTGGTCCCCTCCTAAAGTTTTGTGTCAAGACTTTAATTTAATTTCCTCTCCATGTGCACCTCTCTAGAGTTTTGTGCCATGGGCCATTAATTATTGTTTTCTATGATGCCCCTCTTGTGCCCTAGATCACTATAAAAGGGATCCTTCCTCTCTCATTTTCTCCATCTCTCAATCAAGTTTCTCAATCTCTCAAGCTCTCAAGTGCAAGCAAGTAAGAAGATCAAGCATTCAAGCATTCAAGCATTCAAGCATCCAATTCATCAAGGAGATCCATTAGTAGCCATTGAAGGATTCAAGCTCTATGGAGCTCTCTTGTTGAAGATTCCTCCATTTCCATTTAAGCCTCTTCCAAATTCAAGATCCATTCAAGATTGGTGTTGAAGATCTAAAGACAATTGATTTGAGACATCCAACATTCGATTCTACATTCATCCACTCTTGTGGATTCAAGGATTTGAATCCTCCACAAGGGTTTTAACTCAAGTAAGGTGAATTGTTCCATTTACTTGTTTATTTCAACAATTTCAATTCAATTTCAAGGTTAATTCCTAAATTGGGGTTTGACTAAGGCAAACCCCTACCCCCAACAAACAAAACTATTTTTTTTGCAGGTACAGGTGTGAAATTTTAGATCTGAGATCGGATTTGGATACCTTTTTCGGCAAACTTCCGAGATCTGCGAACAAAGTCAAAATCGACCTTCAAAATAAAAATGTAGCCTTTGACCTTTTATGAGGGTCAAAGTCGACCTGATCTCATTTTCAAAAAAATATTTCTAGGTTTTGTAGATCTTGCAGTTTCGATTTAGTTATGTGGGAATCAACAGTTTTTGAGATCCTTTGACAGGGTTTTCAGCTGATTCTTTTTCGCAGGTAAGTACCTTTATTTATTAATTTCAATATTAATCATCTATATTTACTTTCTATATCAATACAATTTCATGTAAGTGTAAAATAATGGCTTTGGGGTCTCTTTTATGTGCAAATCCTTGTTCTAGGACCCCATCCATATTTTATCCTTTACATTTTGGTGAACCCGACACACTTACCCCTTTCTTTTGTAGAATTAGATGCCCTATTGTGTTAGATTCCCCTTTGTATTATGTTGTGCGTTCACCTTCACTTTACATTTTGGTGAACCCGTTTTACGAATACTCTTTCTTTTGTGAAATTAGATGCCCTATTGTGTTTATGGTGTTTGATTTCCTTTCCATGCTTATAAATTTCATTTGAATGCATTTAGATATATCTAGATCTATTTTATATGCATTTTCTTATTCATTATCATGATGCATAAGTTGTTTCAAGTGTTTTTCAAATGCCTTATGGATAGGGATGATAATCCTCCTATTTGGGATGAACCTTTGGATTTGGATGTTGATTACTCTCTTCCTCATGAAACCATTGTGAATGATCCCTTGGATAAAGACATTGATTTATCCCCTCCTCACGAAGAATATTTGATACAAGAGGGTGATTTATTAATGAATGACATATTCATACATGATGATAACTCTTTTTCTAAAACATACTCCCCTTATACAGACATTTTAGTGAAAGAAGATGATATTATAGATGCTTTACCTCAATTTGAGATTCTTTCTAGTGATGAGGCATTAGTGGAGAATGATATGAATTCCCTTAATGCTCTCCCTTTTAGTGATGATCCTATGGATAATCAAGATCTTACCTCATCTCCTCCTAGGATGTCCTCTTTTCTTCCTTCTTGTGAATCTATTTGTAGTGTTGAGACAACTACCACTTTTTATCCCAAACCCTTGTTGACTGTCAAAGGTTGTCCTCGCATTACTGTCAAAGGTAAACTTATGGAGTCTTTTAATGATCAAGATTCGATAGCTCACACATATCATACAAGGAATAATACTAAACCTAATCCGGTGGTTTCTACTTCTTTACCACCTTCTCAACCTATTCTTCCTCCACCTCGTCTTCCTAGCAAGGAGTATGATTTGATAAATCAATTGCGAAATACTCCTTCCAAGATTCTTTATGGGAGCTTCTTCAAACTTCACCTACCTACTATGAAGCCTACAAAAATCTCTAGCAACCCTTCCCACTCCACTTCCTAATCAAGAGAATATCAATAACTTCTCACAATGCATGCATGCTACCCTGGGTCCTCCTGATATTGTATTTACTCAAAAAGATTTACCTTCTAAAGAAGTTCAAAATCGGTATGATGCTCTTATGGTTGCTATTTCTATCAATAAAAGTATCATTCGTAGGACCTTGATTGATAATGGATCTAGGCTTAATGTTTGTAGCATGGACATGCTCAAATCAATTAACGTCGATCTTTCAACTATTCAACCTGACAATGTTCCTATATGTGACTTTGATAACATTGCTAAGAACACTTTAGGCATCATTACCTTACGTATCAAAGTAGGACTGGTCATCCTGAATACACCTATTCATGTTATGCCTGGACCTCTCAACTATAACCTTCTTTTGGCTAGACCTTGGTTGCATGATATGCATGTCGTTCCTTCCACCCTTCACCGTAAAGTCAAGTTTATACATAATAACAAGATGTATTCACTTCATGTAGATGATGTGCCTAATCCTTGTCTGAATATTCAAACCCACACTACTTCTACTCCTAATAATAATCCTTCTTCCTCTAATGCTCTTCCTGACAATGATTGGGGAACCTTGGATTTTAATCCTACCTTTATTGGAGAGTATAAGGTTAATGATCTTGATTTTATGAAAAAACAAAGAGAATTTGAACAATGATTTTTTACTTCTAAAACCCTTTATAATAACTTTTTCGCTACTTCTACTCACAATGGATCTATCAAACCTACTAATGATGACATAGTGACTACTGAAGTTCCATTGGCTCCTTCTGATATGGCTTCTTGTTATGGTCCTAGTTATCATTTACTTGTTAAACAAGGATTTAATGCTCAAGGATGTGGTAAACATAAATAGGGAATTCAAATGCCCTTACACACTGGGGGCATGAGCATTCTTATGGATTAGGATTTAATCCTTGACAACAAATCAATGTTAACATCTCAAATAACACTTCAAAACATGATGAAACTGTGAAGGAATTAGACCAAGAAGCTCTTTTGAATAAACTCCTTCGTGCTAAGATGATTACTAGAGCTAAATGCAAAAAGAAACTTAGTCCACATTTGAAGACTTCCTTTTTGTTTATATCATAGATTTCATGATCACTCTACTAATGAATTTCAAGCTTTATATTATAAGATTAGGTAGCTCATTGATAGTAATGCTATTTATATATCATGTGGCAATGAGTTGTATTTCAATTCTATTTTCTCTAAATAACATTTATGTTCTTATTATGGAGCTCCACATTATGTAAACAATGTTAGCCTAATCCTTGGGGGCTCATTGTCTTGTATAGTGTTGCGAGTGATATAATAGGTCCCCTTCCATCCTTGTTCCTATGCTTGGGGGGCAAGGATGTCATCTCCTTCTTTTCTGTCCTTCTGGGATTCACCTCTTTCCTTGGTTAAGCAGTATCTATCTATTATGTGATATCCAATCATACATAAAAATTTTGGTTTGCATTGAGGATCTGTCCTTGATCACAACCTATTTCGTTGTTTGACATTGGGTTTCCATGGTTGATATATCTCTCACCTTGGAAACTGAATAGTGTGCTATCACTCACAAGGGTTACTTTTTCACTTCTTGCATGATATCTCTTTGCATTCGTCCCTTCCATGGCCTCATAGGAGCTATGACCTTCTTGGCTTGGACTGGGTGTTGTCTGTGGATATTGTCTTGATGTTGAAGAGGGCTTTATCCTTGTTCTTTTCTTTCCTTAACATGTCAAAATAGTATGTTTTTTCCATCTTAAGGAGGGGGGCACATATGCGGCCTCCCTTGTTCTATATTATGTATTTTTGTTCTAACCTTTTATTTTGCAACATGCTAAATCTCAGAAGGTAACGCACATAAGTTGCTAAATCCTAAAGAGACACGCATTTCCAATTTCAACTATGCTAAATCCTCTAAAGGTAACGCACATAAGTTGCTAAATCTTGAAGGGACACACATTTCTAGTTTCAAATATGTTAAATCTTGGAAGGTAACACACATAAGTTGCTAAATCCTGAAAAGACACGCATTTTTAATATGCTAAATCTTCCAAAGGTAATGCACATAAGTTGCTAAATCTTGAGGAGACACGCATTTCATATTCATAGTGATACAAGAAGGTGGATCCATGGGTTCTTTATAAAAGCCATCAAAAGATGCACTACATACATGCACAAAGTCACCAGAAGGTGCACAAAATTATGGGGTGACTATCAAGTGTTTTCTTGGTAGGCCATCCTATCCTTCTGTGGTTCATAGTGAGATATACACATCTTACTGGGCGAGCTAGCCACTCCTCTCTTTCCTTTTTATCTTTTTCTAGTGATATCTCTCTTATTATAATCTTGGAGTTGACAAAGACTCGAGTCTCTGGGGGCTTGAGGATTCATTTGTCCCTTTGATTTCAATAAGATTATCTTTTTCATTATGATCTCCTTTACCAAGAGTTTGCATCAAGTTCATACTCTTGCTAAAGTGGGGGCATAATGTATAGTCTTAAAATGGAAGCACTTCCATGATAAGAGTGTTTAGCCCTCTGAGTAAGTGGTTTGGGGTCATGTTGAATGCCTTGAATGGGTACTCAACTTGGATCTAGCTTTTTCCCCTATTCTGCCCCATTTTCCCCTTCTTCCTGGCATTTTCCTAGCATCTTGGACTATGAACCTGAGATTCTTGACCTCAGGGTCAAGGTCAACCTTTTAGGTAAAAGTCAACCTCGACCCTGACCTGGTCAGGATCAACCTCGATCTTGACTTGGTCAAGATCAACCTCATCCTTGACCCTAGGGTCCAGGATCCTTGGGGTTAGCTTCCGGTTTCAGGGTTTCATCAAAATCTTGTCTTTTCCCTCTTCGGGGCCATTATTTCTCGGATTAAGTGTCAAATTCTCAAATTAATATTTGAGATGGACCTTTCTCAAAATTTGTATAGAATTTCTAATTTATTATTGGAGATTAGCCTTTCTCAAGTTTTGTGCCTAATGCTCAAATTAACTTTGGGGTTGACCTTACCTCAAATTTTGTGACAAGGCTCTTAAATAATTATTTTTATTTCTATATTAAGGGTGGTCCCCTCCTAGAGTTTTGTGCCAAAAATTTAATTTAATTTCCTCTCCATGTGCACCTCTCTAGAGTTTTGTGCCATGGGCCCTTAATTATTGTTTTCTATGAGGCCCCTCTTGTGCCCTAGATCACTATAAAAGAGATCTTTCCTCTCTCATTTTCTCCATCTCTCAATCAAGTTTCTCAATCTCTCAAGCTCTCAAGTTCAAGCAAGTAAGAAGATTAAGCATTCAATCCTTCAATCATTCAAGTCTTCAAGCATTCAAGCATCCAATTCATCAAGGAGATCCATTAGTAGCCATTGAAGGATTCAAGCTCTATGGAGCTCTCTTGTTGAAGATTCCTCCATTTCCATTCAAGCCTCTTCCAAATTCAAGATCCATTCAAGATTGGTGTTGAAGATCTAAAGACAATTGATTGGAGACATCCTACATTCAATTCTACATTCATCCATTCTTGTGGATTCAAGGATTCAAAGCCTCCACAAGGGTTTTAACTCAAGCAAGGTGAATTGTTCTATTTACTTTGTTTATTCAAGCCATTTCAATTCAATTTCAAGGTTAATTCTTAAATTGGGGTTTGACTAAGGAAAACCCCTACCCCCCAACAAATAAAATCATTTTTCTTGTAGGTACAGGTGCGGAATTTCAGATCTGAGATCAGATTTGGATACCCTTTTTGGTGAACTTTTGAGATCTGCGAACAAAGTCAAAATCAACCTTCAGAATAAAAATGTAGACTTTGACCTTTTATGAGTGTCAAAGTTGACCTGATGTCATCTTGGAAAAATATTTCTAGGTTTTGTAGATCTAGCAGTTTCAATTTACAAAACGCAAGAATCAATAGTTTTTGAGATCGTTTGATAGGGTTTTCAGCCAATTCTTTTTCAGAGGTAAGTACCTTTATTTCTTAATTTCAATATTAATCATCTATATTTACTTTCTATATCAATACAATTTCATGTAAGTGTAAAATATTGGCTTTGGGGTCTCTTTTATGTGCAAATCCTTGTTCTAGGACCCCATCCATATTTTATCCTTTACAATAACATTGACAAAAGTTAATTGACTGGTAACTATATTAAACTCATTTAAATGATTAGGAACTGACCCACCTTCCACCATTTTCATATTAAACAAACACTTCATGAGAAATACCTTATTTGAAGCGGAAGGCTTTTCATACAACTTCGCTAGGGTTTTCATTAAATCTTCAGTCATCGTTGCTTGTGTAATATTGAATGCCACTGATTGTGCTAGGCATAATCTAATACTACCAAGGGCCTTTCTATCAAGAATAGCCCACTCCCCGTCAGAAGTGCTTGTCAGTTTCTTGGCTTTTACTTCCAATGGCCACCATAGATCCTTTGATAGAGAGAGTCCTCCATTTGCATTTTCCATAACTAAAAGTTCTGCCCATTAAACTTGTCAACCTTCAGCCTACCCTCGTTTGCCATTGCTCCCACTCAACCATGAGACTCCCACTAAATCGTGAGATCTTCTTGCAGAGGATAACTAAAAAACAACCTTGCTTTGATACCACTTGTTAGGATTAACAAGATAGAAATAATAATTACATACAAATATAACCAATATCAGAACAACCATAAACCACATAGAAGAGAACACAAAAAATACAAAGATTTAACATGGTTCACCCAATCCTTGGGCTACGTCCACCAACAATGAATCCAATATTATTATTATGCAGTGATAACAACCTGATTACAATCCATAATCCCTTACAACTCAATTCCGTTGCAAGTACAAAAAACATACATAATGAAAACCCTAACCCTAAGCCATATTATACAATATTTTTCCACTTTAGGGTTAGAATGAGTTACAACATGTTGGCCCAGAATTAGCCAAAAATATGTCGGCCCCAAAAAAAATTGCCTCAGGGGCTGCACCCCCAAAGCCCCACTCTTGGGGGCTACCGCCCCCAAATGAGACCAGGAGGAAAAGTGTACAGTACTTTCCTGATCAGTCACCGCAAGCTAACAATAGCTCCATCCTAAAAAGATATTCAACAAATTAAATACAGGGTATGTCTTTAACCTGAAGACACAAAGGTTGCTGACATTCATTCATCACTATGAAATGAATGCGATTACAATAGAAAAGATTTAGATTAGTCATATCACCTGTCTAGATGATTCAACCTGTTGCCTTCTATCTAGGTAGGGTTTGAAATTTTCTCTCAGAATCGAGAGTCATGCAACCATAGACTAACACTAGAATGAAGGATTTATGCAGTTTTAGTCTAGAAATGAATATGTAATTAATCTAGAATGAGATTAAACTAGTAACCATGAAAGAAAACTAGACTAAGAAATGAAGTGCATGATTAAGCTAAACATGATATGCTAATCTAGAAATGAAGATTATACTAAGAATTGAAATCTTCAATGCAAAAGGAGTTCTGGCGACAATGCGACAACACTTCATTGCTCAAAAAGTTGGAATCATTTGAATGAGAAAAGCAGGTTCTTTTATAGAATCCCAGGTTCAATCGATGGTCAAGATTGAATTAGATGAACGATGGAGATTGAATGAGAATTTAGTCAGAATGGAAAGTTTCCAGCAGAGAGGCAATCAATTGCCTCGTTTTGTCTGTTTTAAAGCTATTAATTGTTTTATTCCTCTTTTTGATTTTCAATTAAATCAAAGTTTCCTTTTCTGAACTGAAGAGAAGATTTGAAGAGAATATTTAATTCAAATAAATACAATATTGCCTCATAAGTGAATTTTCTCAATTATTTGAATAATTAAATTCATTTATTGAGTTGAGGATATTTATTTAAAACTAAATATTTATTTAATTCCTTTTTTATGTGTTTTAGCTAAAGAGGGTGAATTTAATTTAATTAAAGTGCTAGGACTTTGTAATTAAATTAATCAATCATAGGGTTTATTTAGACAATAAATGTCAATATTTAGGAATTAAATAGGATATATGATTAATGCAAATTTAAGGTTTTCTGCATTTGACACTAAGTCAAGTAGAGTCAATCAGAAGACAGAATTGCCTAGTACAATAGGACTTTGATGATTCAGAATTGAGAGAATGAGACTAAAATGCAACAAAATTGGTTAGGATATCAAGATGCCAATTTTGGGGTATTACAGTTTGCCTCTCTTTGAATTGATGTGCGAGCAACACATTGATTCAAAGAATAATCTAAATGTGATAGTTGATGAGATTTTTAGAATTATCTTCAGAACAAAGCTTAACCCTCGGAAGTTGAGGTTAGATTGCCAAGACACTGATCAAATTGAGTTGTAGAATCATCTCCAGAATGAAGATTGATTCCTCAAAGTCTAAGTTAGATTTTGAAGACCTCGGTCAAATTACCACTTTCGTAAGACTGTCCCCAGAATGAGGCTCAATCTTTAGGAGTCAGGGTTAGATTGCCCCAATACCTGTTGATTAAATGAAACACAATACATATTTGTAGGACTGTCTCCAAAATGAAGCTTGGTCCTTCAAGACTTGGGTTAGATTGCCCAAATATCGGTAAAAGATTTTTTGAGAGCCATCTCCAGAACGAAGCTTGAATTTTAGGAATTAGGGTTAGATTGCCCCAATACCTAATAGGGATTTTGAGAATCATCTCCAGAATGAAGCTTGATTCCTAGGGATCTAAGTTAGAATGCTCAGATACCTAAAGATATTTTGAGAACCATCATTAGAATGAAGCTTGATTCTCAAGGATCTGAGTTAGATTGCTCAAATACGTAGCAGTATGATGACAAGATGCAAGGCACAAAAAAAATGCCCCTAGTGATGAGGACTTTTGATTTAGATTAGATTGATTTGAGAATTGATTTCAGATTCAATGATGTAATCATCTAGCCCCCTCGGGAGCGAAAAAGAAAGATGACATGTGAGGAAAGGAAATTGACAGCAAAAGATTGCAGAGAGATAAAATTTAAGATCTGGAAGAACTTAGAATAGATTACGGAAGAATCAAGAAAATGCAGAAGTGATTTGGAGTGATCTGGAGGTCCAGTTGACCAAGTTTGACTAGAATTGACTAGAGTTGACTTTGAATGAAAAAGATGAATAAGTCAAGAAAATGACGATGAGATGTGATTCTGGCAAGAATATGACATCAGAAGGTCGACTGCATAAGCGTCTGATCACGTCGGACCTATAAATTTTTAAATGTGATTTTGAGCTATGTAGGAGTGTCAAATTTCAATTTCAATCTTGAAAATGGATTCAGAGTGCTTGATTTAGCCAAGGGTGAAGTTTTCGCACAAAATGGAGCACTTTTGAAAATTAGGTCAAAACCTATATAAGGCCTAGAAGGGTCATTTTTAATTCATTTGCAACCTTTAACTTTTGGTGATTTAGAGAGCTCAGAGCAAAATGGAGAGTGTACCAGTGAGATTGCACTGATTCAAGTGCTCTCGATGTCACAACTGGTTAATGGACTATGACCCACCTGTGAGTAGTTGATAACTTAGCTCGCATTTCAAATTTTTAATGCATTTTGATAGATTTAGATTGATTGAGGTTAATTTAGGAACATTCTCACCAAACTTTGCGCGAGGAAACGGTTTCCTCACAGGAGCCAGGAAGGCGTCTCATGCGAGGAAAGACCCAGAGAGGAATGAACACTTGTGCAGTCAAGGTGAACCCAGGATGTAAGATGAGAACCCTCGTTATACAAATCCAAAAGAATACAACAGAGAACCGCAAAGTACTACCGCAATGCATGCCTAGAATGAAAATGCAAGCCTAAACTAGACTCAATCCATAGGACTTGGTTGCTGGACCCATTAGATAATTATCATCACAGAGCATTTGCTATTGGACGATCGCAAGGTGTCATACAACTCTCATTGATATGAAAGTCATGAGAATATGAATATGACATTAGTCTTTAGATTTGTCAGAATGAGGTGTAAGCATTAAGGCACAAGAAGCCAGAATGACCTAAACACCTATTCCTTTTGATTTAGCAAGGTAATATAAGCATCAAAACATAGTTGCTAGGATGACCTGAATGTTGCTTGTGTACAAACACACTAGAAACATGAGAGTATCTTCTTTTGCTAAGTATAATAAGGATGCTCACAATGACCCTTACATTCACTTCACAGGACGAGCATTCGAAAGTTCACTTGTAGTAGAAAGAAGTCACTCAAACAAATAAGGAAAAGAACCAACCTCACCAAAGTTTCCATATAAAAGGAGTCGAGGTACACATAGCCATCCAACATGAGATGAAGGCTCTCATAGTGGACACCCCTCTTATATGGATTCCTTTGGATCATTGGAACTAAACCAACAAATAGAAAGAAAAGAAAAGATCATGCCCCCGGTCCTGGCAGCCCTCATTTAGGATAGACATCTTTGAGTTTCTCAAGTAGGAATGATAAAGAGAAAAGGAAAAGCACACAAAAAAAGAAAAGCTCAGCATGTATTAGAGAGCTCACAAATTTAGTTTTCAGTTTTTAGTTTTAGCGGATTGATGTCAGATTGGAAGTATATAGCATGTTCAGGAGAAGTCTCATCAGGACAGTGATAGTAGACAAACATAGTGAGAACCACTAGTAACTAATGTGAGAGACAGTCTCAAGGAGAGATCATAGTGCAAGCTAAGTATCAGTAGGCAGACGCAGTGAGAATCACTAGTGACTAATACAAGGAAGATCATATAGCTAGGCATCAGTAGGCAGACGTAGTGAGAACCAATGGTGACTGATGCAAGGAAGATCCTATATCTAGGCATCAATAGGCAGATGTAGTGAGAACCACTAGTGACTGATGTGAGGAATATCCTATAGCTAGGCATCAGTAGGGAGACGCAATGAGAACCACTGGTGACTGATGCGAGGAAGATCCTATAGCTAGGCTTCAGTAGGAAGATGTAGTGAGAACCATTGGTGACTTATGTGAAGAAGATCCTTCGAAAAGATAGGACAATGCCCCTTAGACCAGGAAGGGTGCCCCTAAGTGTGACTAGTTTCAATCCATGTAAAGTCGAGCATAATCTCAAAGATAACTGAGAGCAAGTGCATGAGCTAGCAAACTAAAGAAGGAAAACATGAAAGCAACTGTACAGGGCCAAGCGGTGTTGCGATAGGTATAGCATTGTGGAACAAGAGGCTCTTGTTTACCAGGTTTTCACCATCTTGGCAGGATGTTATTGCTTTTTCTACCATGACACATGTTTACCAGGTTTTCATCAATGGCACATTTTTGTATTTTTCAATTTTTTTGTATTTTTATCTTTTTTGATTTTTTGTATTTTTCAAATTTTTAATTTTTTTGGTTGATGCATCAAAGCGCCTATTTACCATGTTTTCACTAAGATGATCATTTTTTTAGGACTTTTTGCAATTTTTAGGATTTTTTTAGAATAGTATATACATGGAGCATTCAAAAGATGTCTCAGCTATAGAATCGCTTTAGATGCAGAGTGTTGATCGACTCTTTGAGTTGTTCTCCTTCAGAAGTAGAGATTTGATAGGCACTAGAACCAAACATTGTAGTAACAATATACAGACCAAGCCAATTTGGTTCAAACTTTCCCTTTTGGATCTGTTGTTGTTGATTCTTAGGGTTCTCTTAGAACGAGATCACCCACTTGGAAGTACCTTGGTTTAACTTTCTTATTATAGCTTTTGGACATCTATTTCTGATATGCTCAAAGATGATCGAATGCCACTTGACGAAGTTCATCGAGTAGTTCTAGCTCTTCTAGCCAAGATATTCTAATGTCTTCATCAGTGATGAGGCCTTTCACAGAGACTCACAAAGTAGGAATCTTGACCTCAATAGGAAGTACAACATTTGTGCCATAAACTAAAGCAAAGGGCGTGGCCCCTATTGGTGTTTGAATACTTGTTCTATAGGCCCATAAAGCCATATTAATCTGGAGGTGCCAATCTCTACCAGATTTATGAACCGTGTTGTGTAGGATCTTAAGGATCACCTTGTTTGATGCTTTCACCTGTCCATTACCCTATGGATAATAGATGGAAGACCAATGCTAAGTGATTTTAAATTTAGAGAAAATCTCTTTCATATCCTTATTCTTGAATTGCCCCCCATTGTCAGTGATTATTGAGGAGGGTACACCATACCTACAGATGATGTAATTCAAGATAAACATGGCTAAAAACTTGCCATTTTCTATAGTCAGAGGTACTACCTCAACCCATTTAGTGAAATAGCCTGTAGCAGTGATAATGAACTTGTGTTCATTTGATGAAGAAGGGTGAATCTGACCCACCAAATCAAAGGTCCATTACTTAAATGGCCAAAAAGTAATTAATGGGATTAGCTCCTTGGTGGGAGCATGAATCTGATATCCATGAAGTTGACACTATTTACAAGCCTTAGCATATTGTATAGCTTCTTTTTCCATATCAAGCCAATAGTAACTAGCTCTAATAAGTTTACGAGCCAGTGTCAGACCACTTGAATGGGATCCACAGATGCCTTCATGCACCTCAACTAACGAACATTTGGACTTGTCGGGTTCTAAACACCTAAGGAGGGTACCATGTAGACTTCACCTATACAAATCATTAGCTATGATAACGTACTATGAAGCACTATGGATTAGGTGACATTTCTCATTCTGGGTGTAAGTATCTAGAACAATCTAGTCACAGAGGTAGGAATAGATATGATGATAGTGAGATGAATCATGTCCAATGACTGAAAAGATCATCTTAGATTCAAGGGACTCATGGGCTGGGTAGTGTAACATCTCCACCAAGAATTCATGTTGGAAGTCATTTTATGATATTTGTAACATGGAAGCAAGAGTGGCCATAGCATCGGCTACTTTTTTGTCTGCTCGTGGAATCTATTGGAAAGTGACATGTGAAAAGAATTTTCTTAGGTCATTGACCATTCATTTGTAAGGTACCAAGTTGTCATCCTTTGTTTGATAAATGTCATTAACTTGGTTGATGACAAGCTGTGAATCTCCAAAGATCTTTAGTTCATCTACTCACCATTTAATGGCTATCTTCATGTCATTGATTAGGGCTTCGTACTCGGCATTGTTATTTGTACAAGGAAACAACATTTTGTATGCCTTTGGTAAAGAGTACCTCTGTGGTGTAATGAATAGTATTCCGGCACCTGATCCCTATTGGGTAAATGATCCATCAAAGAACATGGTCCATGTCTGATGTGTGAGAAGCATTATGGACTCATCTGGAAACTCAATGTTCAATGGTTGATAATCTATGATAGGTGCTTCAGCCAACTGATCTGCAATTGCTTTTCCTTTAATGGATTTTCTCTCTACATACTCAATGTCAAACTAACTAAGTATCATGATCCATTTCGCTAATGTACTTGTAAGGGAAGCTTTGCTAAGCAAGTAATTTAATGGATCAATTTTAGCAATAAGACGTGTGGTGTGAGCAAGCATGTAGTGCCACAATTTCTATGAAGCAAATACCACTGCTAGGCAAGATTTCTCAATAACTGAATAATTCATTTCATAAGAGACCAGAGTTCTACTGATGTAATAAATGGATTTTTCTTTGTTGTTCTAATCTTCTTGGGCCAGTAAGACACCTAGAGATGTATCTGTAGCAGAGATATAGAGAATGAGTGGTTTCCCATGAATATGAGGCATCAATATTGGTGGATTTGCAAGATACTATTTGATCTGTTGGAGCCCTTTCTCACAATCTTCGTTCCACTCATAGGTCACACCCTTATGTAGGGTCTTGGTGAATGGTTGTGACTTGTCTGCTAGTTGTGCAATGAAGTGTAGGATATATTGTAACTGACCTGAGAGACCTCTCATCTGACTAATGTTGTGTGGTGGAGGCATCTCCATAATAGCTTGAAATTTCTCAAGATCTACCTCTATGCCTTTAGTAGATACGATGTAACCCAATAGTTTACTAGATGTGACTCTAAAGGCACACTTCTTTGGATTGAGCCTTAAACTGAATTGTTCCATTTGATCTAATATAGGACCTAGATCTACAAGATGCACTTAATATTCCATGCTCTTAGCTAATGTATCATCCACATAATCTTCAATCATCTTATGCATCATGTCATGAAAGATAGTGGTGACAAATCTTTGATATGTGGCTCCGGCATTTTTAATCCCAAAGGGCATGACATTCCAACATAAAGTTCCCCAAGCACAAGTGAAGGATTTATTTTCTTTGTCTTCTAGTGCAATTTTTATTTGGTTGTAACCAAATAAACCGTCCATCAGTGAATACATTTCATAACCCACAGTCATGTCTACAATCATGTCAATGTTGGGTAATGGGAAGTCATCCTTGGGACAAGCTTTGTTCAAATCTCAGAAATCTATGTAGACTCTGATAGATTTATCATGTTTAGTAATTGGAACAATATTAGAAATCCACTCTGCATAGTCAATTGCTCTAATGAATCTAGCTTTAAGAAATTTTTCTAATTCAGCTTTGACTAATAGTGCCACATGTGGATGCATCTTACGAAGCTTTTGTTTGAAAGGCTTGACGCCCGGTGCAATAGATAAGTGATGCATAATCAGATTAGGATCCAAACCAAGAATATCAGAATAAGACCATGCAAAGTTGATCTTCTTTCTTTGAAAGAATTTGGTGAATTCCTCTTTCTCTTCTATAGATAAGGACTGTGCTAGATGAATAATTTGAGGTGCATCTTCCGTACCCAAATTTACTGGTTGAGTGGGCTCTATCAATATTGAAGATCTTTCTTGGAAATGACTCAGAAGTGTATCAAGTATCCCATCCTTGAGTGCCTCAGAGAGGTTTTCATCATTGGATATGTCTTTTGTTTTTACTTTTTTCGGCTCTGACACTACCACAATGTGGTTTTCACCATCAGAGCACCTATTTCTTTTTCTCTTAATTTTATGACTAAGATACTTGATATCAGCTTCAGTCATGTTGACACTATCTTCACTAGTGGAGGACATCACAGGTTTGATGACGTTAAGGTAGCAAGCAAGAGCATAGTCATTCTGGAATGTAAGGACTTCATTGGATGGAGAGGAGAGGTTCCAATTTATCAGCTCAGGATGGTGGAGTGAAAGATAAGTGACTAGCTCAAGTGCATTCACGGTATATTCATCAAAATCATGGACAAGAAAGTTAAGACCTAAAGCGATCTCATCCAGAGGTGTGTTTGAGTCCCTTTGAGACCTTACGTCAAAAGTAGAGGGAATGTTAACATTAGTGGAATCACACTTGGTCATCCTAACACTAGACCCTTCATCTACTTCGAGGAGGTTTTCAAATGTGTGTATTGTGTCTACATCTTTTTTAGAAGTTGCATCAGATAGAGAATCAAACTCATACTCTTTGAGTCTGTTATACTTGAAATGGGAACTCCATCAACACTAGTTGTACCATCTGACTCATTATCATCTCTTGTAACATTTATGTTCTATTGATTTTTTTCTTGTTGAAAATGTGCTTGAAAAGATGACAAAATGTAGAGTTCCCATTGATAGTTAGGGTGAGCCATTTGCATTTTTCTCAACTGTTCATATGACAAAGGAGTAACTGAGGCAGTGTCATCAGAATCACTATCGGTTTCAAGGTGTCTGATATGCTGCTCCAGACCATCCAGCTCTATGAAGAGCGTGACAAGATCTGGAGGAATAGGATAAGGAAAGGTATCCTCATCTAAACTAACCTCTAAGTTTTCAGCTAAAACAGTGTCACTAGATACTGGCGGACATTCTGGTTCTAGTACAAATTTATTAATCCCTAAATGAAATGGGATTTTCTTGAATCCTAGACCTGTGGTGTCTTTTTTCCTTCACCTTGTGGCTTCAATTGGTTCTAGAAATCCATTATCATTCACCCCTATAGGGCCACTCCCTTTATATCCGAAGCATTTCAAGAGCTTGAAACCTTTACTGTTTGGTTCATGTTCTATATCACAAGAAAGAGTGATTTGTTCAGATGTGTCTTTCCCTTTATAAATCCAAGTTGTAATAGCTCAATTTTCATCCTCATATTCTAA
Organism: Chamaecyparis obtusa; assembly: GCA_027943335.1. Classification (NCBI taxonomy): domain Eukaryota; kingdom Viridiplantae; phylum Streptophyta; class Pinopsida; order Cupressales; family Cupressaceae; genus Chamaecyparis; species Chamaecyparis obtusa. Next base: position 330,987 of record BSBK01000415.1, read on the forward strand.
TGGTGTTGTGGCTTGTACAAAAGTGCCATCATAGACTACTTGGGGTAAGACAATAGAAGGTTTCTTGTTCTCAGAAGGTCTCCCATAGGAATGTAGAGATAAAGGTAAAGCTACCAGTGACAAAACAAGCTCCATTTGATATTCCCCCATGCTTGAATCTGTAAGTTTTAGAGTCTTTTCCATCTCTTTCAGTTTGGCATCAAAGAATTTAGTAGACTCTCTATTATTTGGGACAAAATTGTCAGCAAACTGAGTGAGGGTATTGCAATAATAGCTTTTGTTGGCAGGTACAGTTACTTTGGCTCCATGGAACAATAACTTTATGCATTGATGGTATGTCAAAGGAATCACTTGCATCTCATGGATCCACGGTCTTCCAAATAGTATGTTGTAGGTGAGAGGAATATCCAATACCTGACAGACAACATTTCTCTCAATAGGGCCAACCCTGATGGGTAACACAATCAAGCCCTTAGACTTGTGCTCTTCTTCATCATATGCTTTGATAGTAATATTTTTACACGCATCTATAGAATCTTCACCATAACCTAGCTGGGTGAGCAAATTAGCAGAGTAGATATTGAGACCAGCACCATTATCAATGAGTTCGTGGTAGACATGTTTTTGGCCAATCATGACTTCAATATGTAGAGGAGTATTATGCGGGTGGCTTAGCGAATGATCATCTTTCTCAGAGAAATACAAATAATGAGGTGAAGTTAGGTGACCTACCATGGATTGAAACCGGTTGAGATCGAGATCTTTTGGGACATTTGCCTCAGCAAGGGCTTTATCCAGAATCTACCTATGAGCAGGTGAGATCTTCAACAACTCAAAAATAGTGATCTGAGCATTGGTATGTTGTAATTGGTCTAGGATGATGTAGTTGGCATTAGTAGGCACGGGGACCAATTTGGAATTCTTGTTGGCAGGAGAAACAACATCTTTGTCTGCAGGTTATTTCCGTGAAGATGTAGAAGGCTCAGGGCCTTTGAGAGTGATCTTTGCATTAGATCAAGTGACAATGTTCACACAAACCTGAGGCTGTTTTGATTTAGAAAATGAAGACGCAAGGCCTCACAAAATGAATGGAGCTTTGGGTCTAGGAGCATCCTTTCTCCCCTTGATAGTGATCACATCATAGTATTTGACATTGATAGGTTCAACCATATTGATAACATTGTCATTGGTATTGTACGTGTAGTTGACCTTGTTATTGGCATTCGTAGGCTTGGAAGATTCACCTTTCTCATGAGGAGGGAAGGGGTCTTTGAATGCTTGGTGATCTGAGTTCTTATTATGACCACTCACAACAACATCACCATTATTGATAAGATCTTGAATCTTGTGTCGAAGTTGAATACAAGTAGAAGTCTTATGACCCTTGTTTTGATGATAATCACAGTATGTAGACTCATTCCACCAGGCAGGTCATGGCTATGGATCATAATGACATAGATTATCTGGAGGTGTGAGCATCTGGTTCTGCAAAAGAGTCTTGTAGACTACATCAAGAGGTTCCCCGAGGGGTGTGAACTCACGTTTGGGTCGAGGCTCCCAAGGTTTGTTTCTGGCAAATTTTGAAGGTGGTTGAGTTTATATTGTAGCCTTCTCAATGGCTTTGGCTACTTGCATACTGGAGGTGAGATTGAAAATAATCTTGGGAGGCTTTGGGGTCACATTGTCAACAACACCATCATTCACAACATCCCATTTTTTGTTAACAATTTTAGCCTTGTCTTTTCTTGAGGAGGACCCTTGCTTGTTATCTTTGTGTAGGGTGAGCTCTCCTTTCTTGACCATAAACACCTCTATTCTCATAGCCTGCTTAATCATGTCATCAAAGGTCAAAGGACCTTGCAGCTATACTTGGTATCCAAAATCTGGAAGTAGGTTATCGAGAAAGATGTCAATTTTCTCAGATTCTGGTATTTTGTGAGAATATTTGGTATAGAGTTGTCTCCATCATTGGATAAATGTCAGGAAAGGTTCTCCAGATCGTTGTTTCAGATTGCACAGATTGCGGATGCTAACCGGGTGCTGAATGTTATGTGAATAATGCTGGAGGAATAGATTAGCAATCTCATCAAAAGATTTGATACCAGTAGGAAGTCGGGAGAACCAATCCATAGAAGATCCACCCAGACTATGCGGAAAGAGATGCATGAGATAAGTTTGATCATGTATGAATTCCATGGATAGAGCACCAAACTCTCTCAAGTGATCTTGAGGATCAGAGGTACCCAGATATTTATCGTACTTGGGGAGTTCCCCACCTTTTCGAAAAGGTGGCATGGTAAGACTCTTGTCAAATGGGAATGGACAAATGCTCTCCAATGTGAACTATTTTTCTAGTGTGTCTTTGGCTTTCATGAGTTGTTGGATCTGGATTTGCATGTCTTGGACTAGTTTTTGTATTTTAGCCACCTTTGTTTCTTCTTCTTTGACTACGAGAGTCTCAACTTTATTGTCTGGGGGTAGCTTGGCCCCTTGTTTGGCTAGCTTGAGAAATTATCTCTCTTTCTCTTCTTTCATCAAAATTTCCATCATTTTGCGAAGACTTTTGTTGGACCGGGCAGCCTCAACATCTTGCAGGGTTATTTCTTCCTCTTCATTACCAAGGATTTCAAAGATGCTGGGGGAACGAAATTTTTCTTGGTTATCTTGAGCTTGATCCTGATCATGATCATGAGCTCTTCTATACTCACCCTCTTGATGTTTGTGTGACATCTTACTAGCATGTAAGTGCGCAGTGTGAGCAGACTGAGTACAAGGAGGTTCACTATAATGAGAGATTGTTGCTAGGGAAATCTTGGGTTATGAAAAAGGATTAATCTTTGGCAAGAAAACCCTAGGTGTCACAAAAGGATTAAATTTTGGCAAGGAAAAACAATTTTCCTCAAAAGGATCAATCTTGGGCAAGGAAATGCGGGATGCCTCAAAGGGATCAATTTATGATGATGATTCTTCAGAGTCTAGGTGTTCTCAAAACAAGTGATTCCTGGTTTGACTAAGGTTTACAGTATGAGTACGTTGGATGTGAGGTCGAATGACAAGAGAAGGAGAGTGAAATAACTCCTCTCCAGATGTTTTAGAGGAAGAATGTGAAGATCCTCTACGGCACTCAGATTGTATGGCAAGCTTGGAACAACCTCTATTTCTATCTCATCTGGTGAAACATGGAGGGAACACATTGCCACTTCGATTCATCATAGGCTGATGTAGGAGCACCTTAGGTCCTTGGCAATCCTGTGTCACCAAAAATAATTTGGAGTTTGTCTGTGTTGCTCAGTTCCTACTTTGACCAAGTTGGTCGGTATTTGGTTAGTTTCCTTTGGTTACCAAGTGTGATCGGTTATCTCCTGGGTGGTTGGTTATTTAACTAGCGCTCGACATTGCATGTCTACTGCTCGGTTATCTTGCTTACCAATGGATCTAGTTTTAGTTCTTGTTGTGGCTGACTTGCGCATTTATTTGGATTGTGGATTTAATGTTGGAATCCATCATTGGGAAGCGTTTGGTCCCAGATCTGACCATTCCTTCTGTTGATTATGGATCTAAAGGTCAACTCAGTTCGGTAGCTTCTTGTATAAATGTAGATGTTTGGTTGTAGATTAGGAGTGAGTTTTGGGGATAGAAGATGGTAGACATTAGACTAGAGATTTTGATAGATCCTTGCATGTTTGAGGACTTCTATAATTCATTGTAATATATGGCCCTAATCGGGAAGGCCTTACAGCCTGGCATGTATGGTTCTATTTGATGAAAATGTATGAAAGTTTCTGCAGTCTCTCTCTCACCGTTGTTGTTTGTTGCTTCCGCATGTGTTGGGCAGGCTTGGATCATTAGGGTGTGCCATTGTTTGGCCCCTGCTACTCCCTGCCTTGCATAATAGGCATAGACAAAGATTAAGTAATGAGAGAGGACTAGGATTATGCTCAAAACTCTGTCTCTAGCAAAAAAAAGTGATAATAGTGAAATGCACCTGACATGAATCATCAGGAGTAAGACTAGAACAACCAAGATGTGACTATCGCGTTGCAAGGTACAAGAGAATAGTAGGAAAGGATAGATAATAAAGAGACAATGTGAGTTTAAGCAATAATCACTTGGTTCTCAGCCTGATACATCCAATTTCAGGTAGTTGACAACATGAGGACATGTAGACAGACCCTAGACAAAAACCAGATTAGACAAAAAAATTGACCAGTTAATGGGAATAAGCTCATTGTTTTGAAAACCAGGGGACAGTCTCACGTGAGGAAGTGCAGTCTCACATGAGGAAATTCCAAAATATGCATGAGTAAATGAAGTCTCACGTGAGAGAATGCACAAGAAGCTAAAATATCACATGGGAAAAGACCAAAATTTGACAGTTTTGACATAGTTTTTGAGGCAAGAACAGATTTTGAGAAACAACACTGGCTATTCTCTGACAAAATATCTAGATTTCAGACATATTTAAATCAGCAACTCAACTTCTACATGCATCAAGATATTTCTATTGTGATCAGGCACATAAGAAAACATTCAGGGATTTCAAGCAAACAATGAACGAGGGACAAAGCAACCTCGCGCATGAACAAGCATATGTGACATAGTATTCTATTCCCTAATAGTGCTACTTGTGTATGTTCTCAAAATGCTTTTCAATCATGCACATAGTCCTAGAAAAGATAAAAATTTGGTTGCACTAGGGTTCTTAGTAATGGTTTGACTCTGCAACTTTTGTAATCTCAAGAGGGTGAACTCCAATCTAGGTGCACCGGGGTTTTGACACATTCTGAGAATTTAATCAATCAGAGATGCTGAGGAGATCTGACAACCCAACAAGAAACTACACCCATGGAGATTTATTCCATAAGGACATTTATATAGAGTGCTACTTGTGTATGTTCTCAAAATGCTTTGCAATCATGCACATAGTCCTAGAAAAGATAAAAATTTGGTTGCACTAGGGTTCTTTGTAATGGTTTGACTCTGCAACTTTTGTAATCTCAAGAGAGTGAACTCCAATCCAGGTGCACCGGGGTTTTGACACATTTTGAGAATTTAATCAATCAGAGATGCTGAGGAGATCTGACAGCCCAACAAGAAACTACACCTGTGGAGATTTCTTCCACAAGGACATTTATATAGTGGCTGCTGCTACCATGGTGAAAATGGCTATTATCGCTTGAGGTTCCATCTACATGGTTGACCCAATAAAGGGAATGTCCACTACGATTAACCCTCTATAATAAGGTGACTCACAAAAAGGACCACATGGGGACTTAGTTCAGATTCAAGGATTTGAGTTTCTGATACTACCCAAAAAGGGAGTAGAGCATAATTCTCTAGCCTCTTCACTTCACCAAAACATAGTAGATAGATTCATTGACATGCTAAGACTAAAACCACCTCACCATGGTTTGTGATGTCAACAACAATGTCTACCGATCTCTCTAAATGAGACCAAGAGAGAACATACCAATCAAATTTGAGGACTAAACCAAGTAAGACCATGAGATAATAACAATATCCTTCCCTACCTACAAGGGTTTCTGTCGTCAAGAAGAGCTTCGCATGCAAAACAAGCGAATGAAGCCCACTCTCTCAAGAACTCCGTAAATAGTGTTCATAGGGCCTATTTACTATGTGAAACAGATATGCTGAAAATGAATCTAGATTCTTTTTAGAGCCTAAAAGTGAAGTGTGATTTATCAAAGCAGTAAACACTCAAGCCCAACATGTAAAAGATTCATTTTAATGTCCAAAATCAAAGTGTTATAAAGATCGTAGCAAATCACCTTAAGTCCACTGCTCTACAATCTAGTATTACGCTGCCTCCAGAAAGCAGAATCAGGAAAAATCAACAGCAAACAGCAGATGTCAAAAAATAACAAACTGAAAGTACAAATCTATAGATTTTTAATTCTCTGATGCAAAATTTCACGCAAGATTGTACACAGTCCCGCATGAGAAAACACTTTTTTTGCACGAGAGAATGCCAAAACAAAAAAATATTTGCGCAATACAGTGGGAATCTTCATGTGAGATTCTGTACAGGGATGTATGGAAGTACAGACATAATGCAAAATTTTATTAGAAACTTAAAATATGATGAAATATGAATGAGGTCAGAAATTGATTTTCTACCCCACGGTGGGCGCCAGAAATGTATGAACTAAATATGGGCCTTTGATTTAGCACCACACTTCAACATAGTCATTGTTCACCAGTTACAGCCAAGAATGAATATCAGATTACTCATCTCGCCTGTCTAGATGATTCAACCTATTGCCTTTTGTCTAGGTAGGGTTTGAAATTTTCTCTCAGAATTGAGAGTCCTCCAACCATAGACTAACACTAAAATGAAGGATTTATGCAGTTTTAATCTAGAAACGAATATGCAATTAATCTAGAAATGAGATTAAACTAGTAACCATGAAAGAAAACTAGACTAAGAAATGAAATGCATGATTAGGCTTCAATGCAAAAGGAGTTATGGCGACAATGCGACAACACTTTGTTGCTCGAAAAGTTGGGATCATTTGAATGAGAAAAGAGGGTTCTTTTATAGAATCCCAGGTTCAATCAATGGTCAAGATTGAATTAGACGAATGGTGGAGATTGAATGAGAACTCAGTCATAATGGAAAGTTTCCAAGGGAGAGGCAATCAACTACCTTTTTTGTCTATTTTAAAGCTGTTAACTATTTTATTCCCCTTTTTTATTTTCAATTAAATCAAAGTTTTATTTTCTAAACTGAAGAGAAGATTTGAAGAGAATATTTAATTCAAATAAATATAATATTGCCTCATAAGTGGATTTTCTCAATTATTTGAATAATTAAATTCATTTATTGAGATGAGGATATTTATTTAAAACTAAATATTTATTTAATTCCTTTTTTATGTGTTTTAGCTAAAGAGGGTGAATTTAATTTAATTAAAGTGCTAGGACTTTGTAATTAAATTAATCAATCATAGGGTTTATTTAGCCAATAAATGTCGATATTTAGGAATTAAATATAATATATGATTAATGCAAATTTAAGGTTTTCTGCATTTGACACTAAGTCAAGTAGAGTCAATCAGAAGATAGAATTGTCTAGTACAATAGGACTTTGATGATTCAGAATTGAGAGAATGAGACTAAAATGCAACAAAATTGGTTAGGATATCAAGATGCCAATTTTGGGGTATTACACTGATCACCTATTCAGTCTTCCAATCACAAAGAAATAAAGAAAGATTTAACATATCATCTTACGTATATGAAGCATAAAGCCAGCTGACTTCATGATTTACACGTGAACTTGACAAAACGGGCAAGACAACATTTTAAAATGATTGGAATCACCAACAAATTTATTTCAATAAGGAAACATACATTTAAAACCTATAGATTAAATAAACATATTCTCCTTTTATTTTAATTATTTCAATAAGGAAACATACATTTAAAACCTACAAATTAAATAAACATATTCTCCTTTATTTTAAAATTTTGATAAAATGACCAATGTGTCATTTATATCCTTGCCACACTTAACAAGCCTGCAAAATAAAATATCATTTCCCTCTCATCCCTCTGCTAAAAAGAAATACAAATATATTCCCCCTATCTACAAAGCCACAGGACCCTACCAAAAAAGAACCCTTACTCTGTCTCCAATTCTGGAATAAATATTGTCTCTTAGTTACATTTCGGTTCCTATAACCGTTTCTTGAAAAATCTTTTAAAGATTACCTTTATATTTACCCTCTAGGATTATCCTCATATTCACTTTATGTGGCCCTTTGATTTGATTCTCGATAATCATTGGTTTCACTCTCTACATTAACCAATCCAAAAAAATTCATTTGCGAACGTGATTGTCATTCTGTCAAACAATTTGGGGCCCTACCAGGTAAACACATCTTCTTTTCATGAGCTTACCGAGTTTGCAGTCATGTGTCAAAACAACTTACACATGCCCCTTATTATCACACATGCTCCACAAATGGAAATTGAGCCATGCTATGAGGAACCCATGACTTCTACAGCTATCGATACCTTTGAATTTTTGGTCAATTTCTTTTGACACTCCTTCCCATGCATTTTTTTGAATGAGACTTCAAGAGCGTCCTGACATCAATGACTAATAGCTATCATGACCGTGTTAACATTTTGTAAAATGGTTTGTAGTTATCCCCTGTCGGCACTCTATATATCAATTGCAACTATTAATATTTAGACAAATAGTTTAGGAGCCACCTCTGTACATAGGTAATTCTTTTAAAATTTGTGTGTTCAAACTTCTTTAAGGTCAGCCCAAGGTAGGTAATTCATCGAGCATTTGTCATGTAGGTCTCGAGCAATGATAAAAACCTATGTTTTCCATTATTTGGACTCCCACATACTCCTATCTTCATCTCAACAACATAAATCAAATTCGAGTTTCTATATTGGGGGGTGAGCATCAATTTTTAATACTTCTTGAAGATGCATTCTTTGATATTTACAATTGGGTCTACTTTCTCTTATCAATGAAGAGAAGCAGTTCGCACCTTCAAATTTCATTTCTGCACTACTCGATGACTTCAACACTTGGGAAGGTGAGAAAGATGTTTACAAAGGTTTTACCACATGACACTATATCTCTTTTGCTGAACCAAGGTGAATTTGTTCTTCTAACTCGAACTTCCACATTGAGCTTGTAGTAATAGAGGAAAATCATATGATATAAGTAATTTCTTTAATGTTGCCACTCTTACACTTGCTCAGATTGCCCCAATACAATTCACGGTAGAGGAACTTCCAACAAATACTGAAAAAACATTCCTCACTCCATACTTGTCGTGGGCCCATCATTATGATATTAATGGTCTTAAACTAAAATAATTGTATATCGGGTCCATATAAACCATTAAGCTAATTCATCCTTTGAACTGGCATTTTGGAATCCTAAACTTTGAACTTTGAACCTTAAGGTTCAAATTTCAAGTTCAATACATTCTAGGGGCATTGCTTCTACACCAATTAAGCATTACAAAGACACCGTTAGTAATAAAACCAACGAGAAACTTGAAATTTTTTTTTTTTAGAATTCCTTCTATGGGACCAATTATTTAAAAGTTTGAATGTTGGGTGCTGAAAGTAAGCCAACAATTGGCTCTGAATGGGGATGTGTGTTGTAAAGTGCATGAAGAATCTAGAAATCTCTAGTTAAAGGCCAAGGTCTAGCACCATTGGGCAACAGATTCTAGGCTAAAATGGAGAACATGGAGCTACTTGCAGAGCGAGTGGAGGGGAACAAGGCAAAATATAAAAACAAAACACCTAACTAAAAACAAGTTGGAAACAAGCAAGCTAAACACCTAAACTAACCAGCAAAACCAAAATTTTATTTACAAAAAGACAGGGCTAGTAGCCCATACCTCCAAAGATGTCTCTTGTTGCTCATGTGAAGCCATTGACTGGTTGTGAGAAGTATCTTCCAGTGCAGAAGAGAGGTTGATACATGAGATGTATCACTCCAAACAAACATTTAGTGACTGTCATAAAAAGAGCTCCAACGATAATATGCCGCAAAAACTTTAAAAGCATGTCAGATCCAAAAAGCCAATTCACATCATAAATTTTAGGCCACACTATCTTGGCATCATTGTGAGTAAGGTGAATTGTATTGTGAACACCTGTGTCTTTCACCTTGGAAAAATAGACCAAAGTGATGATGAGGGAAACATTGGGGAAGTGTCTCGTAAGAACACTCAAGTCAAAGCCTGGAGTTAGGCTCGTTGAAAGTTCACCTTCTGTAAGTCCATCATCAACTTTATTTTTAAAATGGAATGCCTCCAATATTTGAGGCTGAGACCATTCTTCTTGATTTGGTGTGAAATCAAATGAGAAGGCCTCATATTCTATCTCTTTATCAAATGCACAAAACTCTAAATTCTGACTCATCAATCAGAACATGATCAACTCTGGACCCAACAAAGAAGGTACTTGGATCTTTATGCTAAAAAACAAAAGGTATTAAAATTAAGTCATTCTTTACCTCAACCATACTCTTATGGTTTTCATTGTGCACTTCTGTGTTAGCTACCTCAGTCATCCGTGAATGATTTGTTGAGGGAAATTCTAGCTAGTTGTTATGCTTTGGATTAACTGTCACTTCCTTATTTTGTTGGTGTATGATCATGCTACCAGAGCTTTCAAGACAACCTTCTTCCTTCTCTTTTCCATCATAGATAAGATCATAGGGTACAAAGAGAGGATTATCTTTAATTTTAAAATCTTCAATGTATTCAATAGGTAAGTACAAGGTGTTCACGTTGCTCCAAGAAATCTCATCACCATTATCCCTTAATTGACTCTCTACTGTTGCAATGTCAACTATATTGTTTCCTTGAGATATAGAAGGAAAATAAGATCCCAAAACTACCTTTTGCATGTCACAAGTTGAACTATCCTCATGGTATATAGCTAAGGGAAATGATTTTTGGACATTACTTTCAAGAATCATAGGATCAAACTTAACAAGAAAAACCTCCTCTTTTTGGGTGTGATTAAAATATTTATCAAATGAAAATAAAGATCGACAATCTGAAGTGCTCACCTCTTTACCAAAATTTACCAGAAACTTTTCTTGAACATGTGGCTCTTCTTGTTTAGCTTGTTTCTGATTTCCATTTTGTTGCTGGTAAAAAATCCAAGGCACTGATGATTTTTCCATTGGTGATGAAAAATATTGATCTTCAGAGACCAAGAGATTGGAGAGCAAGGGTTCTTTAATCTCAGATTTTTCTTTAGATATCTTTGTAGCAGCATGAATTCCTTGATTAGAATTCTTGAGATTATTATATCTTTGATACACACATTCTAGTAGTATGGCGGATTGACGATCCTCAGAAGGATTCATTTTGTTCTCTTTAGCCTCACAAATTCTCCCTTTGAAGGTGTTCCATAAGGACTAGAGCATCGGATCTTTCTCAAAATTTATCCCATTAGTAGTAGGTTTCATTTGAGGTTGTTCCCTTGAGTTGATTTCTTGTTCACTCATAACTGAGTAGTTGCAAGACATATAACTCAATGAAATCACCGGAGCTTCTTCCTCCACAACCTCCAATTCTTTTTCAAGATGCTGCACTTTTCTCTTACATGCCTCCAAATATTTGAGCTTGTGAAATCTATGACACAAACTCATCCATAGAAAGGCAGAGGTGGGATCATCTTCAAGGCTTATCTTCAACTTCACAACCTTTGAAATACTTTGTTTATAGTGTTCCCAGAAATCTTGTAGAACCTTATCATTCATCCGAAGAATCTCCAAGACAGTGGGGCCTAGTCTTTTTCCCATTCTTACAACTCTTTTGGATTTGCATTAAGAATCAGCAGAGTCACCACTTTATCAGAGTGACCAATCTCCTGCACATGGAGATATAATATATATAAAACTGAGGAACCAAACGTCAGACACCAATCTTTGTTTCTGATCCCCAGCAGAGTCACCAAAAATTTGTTAGTAAACATATTTGTCCCTTTTGAAAATGTTTACAAATTAACTCAAATCACCCAAAAATAAGGCACAATCTATGACTAACAGTTGGATGAGTTATCATGAGTTGATAACCCTCCTTTGAATTGAGAGGTACAACTCCCTCCTAAAAATATATTCAGCGAATTAAATGCAGAGTATGTCCTTAACCCGAAGACACAAAGGTTGCCGACATTCATTCATCACTATGAAATGAATGTGATTACAATAGAAAAGATTCATAGAAAATAAACAAATGACCAACTGATCACCTATTTAGTCTTCCCAATCACAAAGAAATAAAGAAATATTTAACATTTCATCTTACGTATATGAAGCACAAAACCAACTGACTTCATTATTTACACGTGAACTTGAAAAAATGAGCAAGACAACATTTAAAAATGATTGGAATCACCAACAAATTTATTTCAATCAGGAAACATACATTTAAAACCTACAAATTAAATAAAAATATTCTCCTTTTATTCTTAAAAATTTGATAAATGACCAACGGGTCATTTATATCCCTGCCACACTTAACAAGCCTGCAAAATAAAATATCATTTCCCTCTCATCCCTCTACTAAAGAGAAAAAAAAATATATTCCCCCTATCTGCAAAGCCATAGGACCCTGTCGAAAAAGAAGAACCCTTACTCTGTCTCCAATTCTGGAATAAATACTATCTCCCGGTTACATTTCAGTTCCTATAACCATTTCTTGAAAAATATTTTAAACATTACCTTTATATTTACCCTTTGGGATTATCCTCATATTCACTTTATGTGGCCCTTTTCTTTGATTCTTAGTAATCATTGGTTTCACTCTCTACATTAACCAATCCAAAATTTTGCATTTTTGAACATGATTGTCATTCTGTCAAACAATTTGGGGCCCTACCAGGTAAACACATCTTCTTTTCATGAGCTTACCAAGTTTGCAATCATGGGTCAAAACAACTTACATGTGCCCCTTATTATCACACATGCTCCACAAATGGAAACTGAGCCATGCTATGAGGAACCCACGACTTCTGTAGTTGTTGATACCTTTGCATTTTTGGTTGATTTCTTTTGACACTCCCCATGCATTTCTTCGAATGAGACTTCGAGAGCATCCTGGCACTGATGGCTAATAGATATCATGACTGTGTTGACATTTTGTCAAATGGTTTGTAGTTATCCCCTGTCGGCAATCTATATATCAGTTACAACTATTGATATTTAGACAAATAGTTTAGGAGCCACCTCTATACATATGTAATTCTTTTAAAATTTGTGTGTTCAAACTTCTTTAGGGTCACCCCAAGGTAGGTATTTCACCGAGCATTTGTCGTGTAGGTCTCAGGCAGCAATAGCAACCTATGTTTTCCATTATTTTGACTCTCACATACTCCTATCTTCATCTCAACAACACAAATAAAATTTGAGTTTCTATATTGGGGGGTGAGCATCGATTTTCAATACTTCTTGAAGATGCATTCTTTGATATTTACAATTGGGTCCACTTTGTCTTATCAATGAAGAGAAGCAGTTCACGCCTTCAAATTTCATTTCTACACTACTCGATGACTTCAACACTTGGGAAGGTGAGAAATATGTTTACAGAGGTTTTACCACATGGCACTATATCTCTTTTACTGAACCAAGGTGAATTTGTTCTTCTAACTCGGGCTTCCATATTGAGCTTGTAGTAACAGAGGAAAATCATATGATATAAGCAATTTCTTTAATGTTGCCACTCTTACACTTGCTCAAACTGCCCCAATACAATTCACGGCAAAGGAGCTTCCAACAAATACTGAAAAATAATTCCGCACTCCATACTTGTCATGGCGCCATCATTATGATATTAATGGTCTCAAACTAAAATAATTGCATATCGGGTCCATATAAACCATCAAGCTAATCCATCCTTTGAACTGGCATTTTGGAATCCTGAACTTTGAACTTTGCAAACTGCATTTCAAACTTTGAACTTTGAACCTTGAGGTTCAAAGTTCAAGTTCAATACATTCTAGGGGCATTGCTTCTTCACCAATTAAGCATTACAAAGACACCATTAGTAATAAAACCAATGAGAAACTTGAAATGTTTTTTTTTTAGAATTCCTTCTATGGGACCGATTATTTAAAAGTTTGAATGTTGGGTGTTGAAAGTAAGCCAACACATATATATGATCATCATAGAAATACATGTATAAACTACTATCCACATCAGAAGTGTTATCTACATGATTAAAATAATATAACTATAACTGGGTGCATCACATGAATGCTAATACAAAACAATAATATACAAACAATCATAGGATGATCATAACATAGTCTAGCTTATATCAAAATAAAGTAATAACATAATACAACCATGAGAAATGCTACATGCCTGGTTTTCTTTTGTGGTCACTAGAGTATTATTTTTCAATGTAATTGATGCATTCACTACATTGCATGAGTCTAATGAATATATATCCTGAGCTACTTTAGCGCACTTAATCCCATGAGTCAATTAGGTCACCAAAGTAGAGGCAAAATGTAGGGTCTCAACTCACACCCTATGTATTTATGACACCTGGATATTAAGCCTAGTGCATTTATGACAAAATCCATTGTCGGACATCCATATTATGATATCATTGATTCTAAGAGAAAAGAGTTCATGAACCCTAACCCGAATTTGGAGTTAATTTGGTCAGAAAACAAAATGACATGTAGATACATATGTGACATATGTTCATCCTTGAAAGATTCTATTCTAAAAAAGAGCATATTTCATAAAAAAAAATGCTTTTGATGCATGTCCCTTGTCTTGGATGTATTCAAAATGGCTACCACGACCCACTCTTAGCAAAAAACCCCCCGTCTCTCTCTCTCTCTCTATCTCTCTCTCTCATATTTCCATAGAAAATATTTGTCTTCATATCATTATAGCTTACTCTTCTCATATGTTCAAACAAAGCTATAATCTCAAGGGAGGGGTCTACAATGCATAATGTTATCTCTTCTCTCTTATCTATACGTCTATTACCTTGTTTTATCAATATAAGCATTATATATTTGTATCATGATCTTTGCGCAATATGGGCTTTCCTCCATTAAGAAAGGTATATTTCTATTACTTGTCAATGTTATATTTCATGCAATAAGGGTTTTCCTCCTTTAAGTAGGGGTTTTTCTATTTTCATATTCTATATGATAGAGGTTTTCCTCCATATGTGGGATCTATTTCTATTTCATTATCATTTATTTCTTGCATCCCACTCTTTCTATCTAGTTATTCATGAAGGTGGAAACACCGAGATGGGGGTTTGACAATGACAAGCCCCTATATAGCCCCAACACTTTTCCATGTTACTATTTATGTAGGTGGTGAATAGATTCTCCAAGTCAAAGAGGAACATAAAAGAACCAATCAAGAACACCTTTCTTTTTTTGTCTATATAGACTACAACACAACACACATGCATCCCTATGATGTGTTGGTATCTGAGGATGAGAGCTTTCTAGTCTCAAGGTATGTAATTTATCATTTTAGTCTCTAATTTTTGTAGTCAAAATATCTCTAGCTTTATGTATTAGCTAATTATTCTAGCATTTCATCTTTAATATTAATTTAATAATTTTATTGGTATAGCATAACATTTTTATTTTTTTAGATAACATCACATTTCTTTTAGGTCGTAAATCCTAGTTTTTCCCATTAGTTGTCTTGATCACCCTAGCTCACTCAAGCACTAGGATCTCAACATCATGAAGATAGTGAATCCCCTACTCTACACTACCACCACCCCAATTTTCAAGGTTATGAACTTTATTCTATCACTAGTCATGTGGTTTGAACACACACTATCAATAACTGATGCATTTGGTTACCCTTTTGCATGAAGAGTAGTCCATACTATCAATGAATTTTTCTCTCTTCATCCCTTATAGGGTTCTAAACCTTTTATTTTACATAGAATTATCAACTTTTACAACCATAAACAATGTCTCACCATTTTCATAATCACATTTCTCATCTTCAAATAAGAAATTGTCTTCTTTGAAATAAAAACTACTTCTGGTTACATCTCTATTGTTTCTATCTTCTTCTTTCTTAAATATACTACCTTTATCTCTATTTTTATCTTCTATAAACTTACACTTAGATGCATAATGACCAATTCTTTTACAATTAAAATATTTAATAGGTAGCTTATCATTGTATTTGTTGGTTCTTTTCTTTAGTCTCCTTACAAAGTTTTCTTTTGCATCATCTTGATCTCTTTTTACATTTTCAACTAGAGATCCAATGACTCCTATGATTCCATTTACCAATTCTATTAATTGGTGTATATATCTATTAATGTTTTCTTCCTTGGTAATTATTAGATTCTCAAATCTTGTCTTGAAACCATGCAATTTGATATGTTTTATTTTTTTATATCCTTTGTAAATATTACAAAGTTTTTCCTAGACATCTTTGGCAGACTTGTAATTCACTACCTTCAATAGTTCAAAATCAACCAAACCATTTATGATTGTATTCCATTCTTTCTCATTGTCCTTACACAATATAATTTCATCTAGAGAGGTAAGATGAGTGAGAGGAATAATGTAACCATCCACAAAAAATATATACCATAACCCATAGACACCAAATGTGATTCCATCTACATCTTCCAAAAAGAGTAGTTCATGACATCAAACATGGGAATATTTCAAGATTCATCTTGTGTCATACAATACCTTTCCTCAAGAAGTAAAGCTTCTTCCAAAGGAACCTTGATGCGGTACCAATTATCAAGCACACCTCAAGATTGAGAGGGGGGGTAAACCAGTCTTAAACTAACCACTTTAACTTTTAATCCAATTCTAGAGTCAATTAATCCTTATTGTGATTAGTAGCATAAAAAAGATAAAGCAATGAACACCATGCATAAGAGAACACTAGATTTACATGGAAAACCTAAGAAGGGAAAGACCAAGATGAGAGTTAATTCAAAATATATGAAACAATTGTTACAATGTTTATTTTAGGCTCGCTACCAAAGATGTGCATTGTTCCCTAAACTTTAAGGCCATTGAACACTTCTCTGAGAACGTTACATGAACATTTGAATCAAGATGAATAAGACTTCAACACATTTCCTCCAATGAATTTCCAAGCATAAAGTTTTCCTTCAATTTCTACCACAAATTTTTAACCCTTATTCTATAGTATTCCATTTGATCCACACACTCTTATAAGCCATAAACATCAATTCATCTTCCATACATACCATCTTTTACATTGCAAACATCAACTAGGTCGACCAGAGCATAAGTGCTATTAATTCAACCATTAAATCATAATTACAGTGAAAAATGGTCCAATCCAAGAGATAGATAGGATCTAAAAATATCATGTCACATCTTTCACTGCAACACAAACAAACATACAAAACCAATACAACACAATCTAACACCCAAGAATTCATTGTAAGATGAAGAATAACTTTGGTTAGTTGGACCAAAGAAGTTACCTTAAAACATGTATTCCAGACACAATGCACCAACAACCAAACTATCTAGAAACAAGTGAAGCACACCAAGTCATTCCTTGACCATCAAAGACATTCTTAAATCCTTTTTTTCTCACTTCAAGATCATTTTGATACAACATAACTGATAAAACACTTTATTTATGAATATTCAATCATATACAAAACATCACAATCACTACTTGTGGACAACACCATCTTTTGAAAAGTGATCTAGGACACAAAACAAATATTATAAACTTGTCTTCTAGGCTACAACACCTAAAACATCAATGCAAAGAGACGTGAATAATTTTTTGGAACAACTTTGACAGACAAACAAACTACCAGCAACAACAAATATCAACCATAACAACTACAACACAAAATATGGGGAAAGATAGTAGTGCAATGTACACAAATCATACACATTGTGCTCAAAATTGCAACACAAAATTCTCCAATGCAAAAGAATGTTGAGCATTCTTTTAGACTACTTGCAACATACTCTTCTGCAAATTCTCACTTCATCAATTCTCCAAAGACTCAAAATTTCTAGAAATAACATCAGCTTTATTCGAATGTCATCTCATCTCAAAGCATCTAATGTCCAATATTGCATCTTGTACTAAGAGAAAGGAAATAAATGTACTTTCGTTCCATATCTTACATCTCTTTTTGTATAATGCAATGTTCTCTCCTTCCATATCATGCAATGTTCTCTCCTCCCATATAATGTAATTTTTTTTCCTTCCATATAATGCAGTGTTCTCTCCTTCCTTATCATTAGTCCATGTACTAACATCTCTTGAATACAACATTTTCCACGAAATACATTAATCTTCCACTATCTTCATAGTACTCAACTATCTTTATACTCTAATCATCATAATCGTTCTTCAACCATATTCATCATCAATGACCACAACACATATTGTCATATGTTAGGTTGACATCAATGACAATATATAATGCCAACAAGTCTCCCAATAGTAACTAGGAAAAAATCTCACAAAATCCTATCATTTCATAGCCAATGACTTCTCATAATTATCAACATTTCTATGTAAATTGGTCTTCCTCGTGAACACCCATTTAGAACTAGTGGGTTATTGTTCATCAAAAATATATTGGGTCCCATATTCCATTTTCTTTAATAAAACCATATCTTCATCTATGGACACTCTTTAGGATCAATAAGAATCAATGCTCGTAACCTCTTTCATAATCCTAGCCCCATTAATGTCAGTAATGAAAGAAATATATATATATATATATATATATATATATATATATATATATATATATATATATATATATATATATATATATATATATATATATATATATATATATATATATATATATATATATATATATATATATATATATATATATATATATATATATATATCTCTAATTAGGATTAGTATGTTCTTAACTTTATTGTCTCTACTAAGTGGACCTCCTCAAGAGATAAGGTGAAGTTTCTACCTCCTTTTTGAAACTATTTGAACTATTTGATCTCTCCTCTTCTTTTGGTTCTTCATTATAGTGTGGTTTAATTGTTGTGATGTTTATGGGTAGTTGAACTATGTTTTTATTTCCATCTTATTTATACAACGTCATTTTGGAAGTAGGTTTGATTTGTATTGAAAAATTTCTTAACCATGATATCCCAAAGCTTATACTCCTTTACACCAACATCATATTTGATGTTACACTTAAATACATTGATCTCTTTTTTAGACTACTTGTCCATTTGTACGTGTGCATTTGGCATTCAAGAAAAAACTTAAAGATGTCTTAGCGAGGAGTTTTTAATCAAAAAAAATTGTATTGGAATATTAGCCATAAGAGATAATGTAAAGTACATGTTAATCAACTAAGAAGTCATAACAACCACTTATATCTAGAGCATATATGAGCCAAGAAAACTTTGCCAGGCATAATCCTAGCCATCTCCATAAACATATTGTTCATTATTTTCTACAACACCATTATGTTAAGGGATATATGGAATTTTCTTATTCTTCTTTATCATATGGTCTTTATAAAATAGATGGAAATTTGTTTCAAAAAATCATTGCCATTATAAATTCTCAAAATATTAATCTTCCTACTAATTTGATTCTCTACATGAGCCTTAAACTTTTTAAAATTATTAAATTTACTATAGATTTTATTTCATGGAAATCTATCCACGTCCTTGAATATTCATTTATGAAAGATAAATAATGGAGTGATTTTAAATTTAAAGTAACATTAATAGTACCAAAGACATTAGAATGGATATATTCTAATGTCACGGAATACCTAGAAAAATAAGAGTAAAAGTAATAATAAAGGAGCCATTGTACTAAATAATGCATGCATCCAATTGAAATAGTGTGTCCACAATAACACCCCTAGTGAGTAGAATAGATCCTTATACTATATTAGTCTCACTTCTAGATAAAATAACCTACACATCTACATGTCATTAATCTTACTTATAGAAATTAGTTTTTGTGCCAACCAAGAATATATGGCACGCCATTGATCCCCTTCAAAATTCCATCAAGAAATTGAAACAAGATCCTTCATGAGTAATAATATTTATATGAGATTCATCTTTAAGGACATTGTTCCACCATCATATACTTAATATTTTAGAAACTAACCTCAATGAGAGGTAATGTAGAAGGAAGCACATAATCTATCAACCACAAACCTTTTGATGCATGTGTTATGAAGGACATAACACAAGAATCTACATCATTTTGAGAAGACTTCTTGGGCTCATAATTTGTATCATTTTTCTCCTCCTTATATTTTAATTCTCTATGAAAATTCTCTCCCATAGTATTAACATGCAACCTTTTTCTTGCTACAGGGTTTGGATCTCCCATGGGATTTTAGTCTATAATTGTCTCTCTTCTTGTCTTTCCATATTATCTTTTAACATACCATAAACAACTAAGGCATCCTTGGATGCTTTGAAATATTCCCTTTGTATCTCATCTTTAATGAATGATGCAACTACTTGAGCTTAGAAGTGGTTCTCATAATGACCGTCACCAAGTGATCCCATGAACTTGTAAAAGCACATAATAAATTTACATAACAATCCTTTGGTTCTTCATCTCCACTCTAGTAGAGTATGATTGGGGTTTTTATCATATTTAATGCATTCATGTGTTGGATATAGAACCACTATCCTCTATCTTAATGTTATACACCACATTTCTTTGGAAAATCTTATAATTTCCAACCGTTCGAAAGATAATTTGGCCTCTTCGTGTACATAAAGTAAGACTAAATCTACCAAATAGAGTCTACTAAGACCCTTTTCTTCTCTATCAAACATTTCCTATTACTATTGCTATATTAAAACATATTTAGATTTAAATAATGTACAGATAAAATATCTTTAACTAGTAGATCTCTTTTACAAGTATATCATCCATATTAAGCTTCTACACATCAAAATTTGAGCTCACAAACCTATCCATTTATATTTTTGATGTGTTTGTAATTTATCATACAAGAAAATATCGTTCTATGCAAGATCCCACTTTAATAAGGCTTTGGTTCCAAATGAAAGAAAGCGACAATACATGAAAATGCTTTCTATAAAAATCTTAAAATAAGTATGCACGAAAAATTCAAACTTTACAATACAAGAAAGAATATACAAATTATTATATTATAACACATAGTTTATGGAGGAAAAACCATTTTGAGAGAAAAATATAACACTCCAAAGAATGGAAAAATTATATATCAACCACAATGAATGTTACAATTCAATCTTAAGGACACGTTCTTGTACAACAACAATAACACAAAAAATTAAAGTAATTTTTTAAACTAAGCAATACCTACAAAATAACTAAATAACCCAAGCCATACTCCATCTCCAAGAACCAATAAATATGAAACTACCAAACCATGAATCAAAGTGATTTATCAAACACAAGATTCAAAAAATACCCAAATTTTAATGTCTAAGTTGGTCATGGTCTTGCATGATTTTTTTAAGAAGGCACTCATACAACTGCTATAATATGTCATATGTAAGTCCTTAATGCAGGCAACCCATTTCAACTTATTCAACCCATTCAAAGATCTCTCATGAATTGAGTGTATATCTCTATCAATTTTTTATTTTTTCCTAAGTTTTGAGAGTTTTTAAAGAACATATTAAAGTTACTACAATCCAAACCCAAGGTTAATTAGATCATATTTAGAGTTAAAATGAAATTACGGTTCCACCAAAGTCATTTGCAAGATTCAAATTAGTGATTTTTTTCCAAATTCTAAAAGCTTGAAGAAGGGCACACCAATCAACCTACAATCCTAATTTTAAGGTATTTGGAGTCCATTTTAGTAAGTTATTAAAATTTTAGGGTTTTCATAAATTCACTTTATATATTAATTCATAAAAAAAATTAGATTTATTTATATTTTGGGGGAAAAAATTAAGGGTATAATCTTTAAAAATTTTATTTTGGGGGTTAAAATAATCTAAAGTAATTTAATCAAGTTGTGTCCAACAAAAAATAGATTCACATAGTCAAGCCTATTTGTGGTTGGGCCCTAACTAGAGTTGGGGATATAACTCTTACAATCTAAAAGAGCCCAAATGAGGAGGACACATGCTTGGATTCAAGATCAAGTGGGACTTTAGTTATAAATCTCTTTTCATAGGATGATTTAAAGTGAGCTAGTTGGAATAAGGTAGCAAATTGAGTTTAAAGGAGAAATGGCTAACATTAGGTCAATAATGAATGGATGATGGGATGGGGAATTGAAACTTATCTAATAGTCAATCAAGAGGTTACCATTCTAATAACCAAATGAAAAATTCTAAATGTTTTTCAATCAAGATGGATTTTTAGGACAAGTCAATTATGATCAAAATGCTAATACTCATATAGGATCTAGGAACTTTCTGCATAAGGTGGATATTTGCAAATTTGAAGGATGAGATCCACTACTTAGATAAATCAAATGGGGATTTTTTTATGTACATAAAATTCAAAAGAGAAAAAGTGGAAAATGATTCCCTATATCTAGAACTAAAGTAGTTCTTTTGGTACAAGTGGGTTTTTTCTTATAAGAAGAATGGTTTTATTATCAATTGATTAGTTTTTATTGATGAATTATAGTCACAATATTTTGATAGTATGGAAGACAATTACCTTATCCAATCAATGGTGCTTAGTAAGATATGCGAAGTATTATATTTAGCAGTTTCAAAACATATCATTGCAAGTGGACACAATCATGACAAACTTTGATGATCTATTTTTTGGGGGCTCGAAAATCAAATCCAACATTCAAGGTACACACATTTAAACTAAGTAATTTCTCAAATTCTTTTATCATGACATGCAAATTAAAGAAAACATTACTAACTCTTAGAAGGAAGGAATCCACTAGTAACAAAGATGGAAATACTCTAACAAATTGAAGAAAGACGACTAAAGGGTTATATTTCAACTAAAATGGTAAATATAACATCTCATAAGTACACTAAGAAGTCGTTCTACATTGATTGCACCATCAATGAATAAAATGATGAAGAAGAGGTAGTTGTGATTATTAAAGATTTAGAATATGCAACCAAATATCTTTTATCATACACTATTAGGTATTAGTGTTCCACGAATGCTCAAGGTAAGGGGTTTCCTTAAAGAAAAACTATGACAATACTGATTAACTTAGGGTTATTCATTACTTCATCAACAATAAGTTGACAATATACTTGAATTATTTCATTTTCCCAACCCTAGAATTTAAGGTTATGATTATAGATGGAGGTGCAATTAATTGTTCAAGAAAATATCATAAATTTAAATTCATCATAGGATACTACACGCTCAATTTTCATATGTTTTATATCCCTACAAGTATATTATAGATATAATTTTACGACTCCAACGATCCTATTCTTGAAAAAAAATGAAACGAACTTCCTAGAGCTATTCACACAATTTCACTCATAAGTTTAAATAGTTAAGCTAAAGGGATTGCATGAAAATTATCCAAAGACGGTAAGCTTGCACTAAATGTAAAGATACTTAACAAGAGGGTAGAGACATATGTGGCTCAAATATTCTTATTATACTTGCAATAGTCAAAGCGTACTACATCAATAAATCCATAAACGTTAAGCTAAAAGGATTACCTCCTAGTAAAGATCTTATGTAAACTACTCTCTTAGTGAAATGGTATCATCTACCATCCTTTACATCAATTTTTTAAGGTACAACAAAATGTTAGAGCAATGGAGCAACACATCCAATAGGTCAGCGTGAGTTACGCTCTATTCACATGGAGAACAAATCAAAGAGTAAATGAAGCAACAAGTTGATAAGCATAAAAATTAACACAAATAATACTACTTAAGCTAGATATAGAGAAAATGACCATCTCAAAAATTAAGATAATTTTCCATATATATACACCTTATCATTCTATATACTCTAGATAAATAAACAAGTTGGTTAACCTAAAAATGATTGAAAAAACACCTCATCCCTCTATATACACTATTGCTATAATATTTCGTGTGAAAAATAGTTTTGCCTATTAACCTGACTAAGTTGAACGCCAATCGATCAGAGCGAAAAAACATACCATTTTATTTTCAACAGCTGATTTTTTTTGGTATAAAATTAAAAATAAACAAAGTTATTCTTTGCGGTGAGCGTGGATCGAACACGCGACCTTCAGATCTTCAGTCTGACGCTTTAGAAGATGAATGTTGTCTCATATAATGGGCTAACTTAATTTGGTAATGGCGAATAATAGGTAAGATGTCAAACTATGTGTAAAGAATTTTTCTTTAGCTGTATAATGGCAACCTAAATAAATTTAAAGAGGGTTCAGTTTTGAAAACTAATATTTAATTAGAATCCTCATGATGGTCTTTTTTGAGTAATCATCAATTATGATGGTCTTTTTAAGTGATCATCAATTCATAAAAAATAAATGATTTTGGTCTCTTTGTCGTGACCTATATTTCAATAGCACTATCAAAGCTCGTATTAAAAATTAGGTGATTCTCTTATTTGCTTAGTAAGTAAGCCTTATCAAGCTTTACTAACATTTAATTTGAATAGTCATGTAATTTGGTCCTCGTATTTAAAAGTCCATGGGAAGAAACCTCGAGTCCTCCTTTACATTAAGTAAGAAAATATTTATTCACAAATGATGGCAATACATCCCATTTAGATAAGTTACTAAATAGGATCTCCATAGCACCATTATTTTCCATGGTCTTCTTCATGCTTCATCAAGTCTTGACCCTCTTAACTAAGATTTCTTCAACAATATCTTCATAGTGCTACAAGTATATTGAATGTGATTCTCAAAAAATGTGTGAGAGAAACGTAATGTCAAATTCTTTTAAGGAGCCTCATAAAGTTCTAATTTTAATCAAATTTGAATCCTATTCAAAAATTAAGCATGAATAATACATATATGACCCATTCACTAATTTATTATGAACTCAATCAAGTTTCAAATGATCTAATAAAAAATCATCTCTATGTTAAACAAGGATAACTTTAAGGAACCCCCCCTCTCGAAAAGTATAAAATTGTGGGTGAAAAAATTTAATAGTGTTGGCGAATTATGCGTCAATCTATGGATATTTGGTGGCGAATTTTTTAATAGTTTACACAATTTTTATAAAAAAATGGCGATTAAATTTTTTTTAAAAATAAATTTATTAATATTGATGGCGAATTATGTTTTGAAATATGGGTATTGGTTGGCGAATATTTTAATAACCGATACCATTTTTATAAAAAAATGGCGAAATTATTTTCCAAATAGTTGAATTAATTTATTTGTTAATTTATTTGTTATTGGAAATTTGAATACTGACACGTTGCATCGGGTCCCACAGTCCCAGTCCCATCACCCATGACTATGATAATGACGTCAGACTCAAACGACAAACGTCTGTTGGATTTAATATGTATCAACGGCCAAAGATGAATTTCGGGCATATTGCTGGTCCTTATAACATTTACTGAAAACTATTGGTGGAAACATGACACGTGTCATGTTTCCGCCGATAGTTTTCAGTAAATGTTATAAGGACCAACAATATGCCCAAAAAGTATCATTCTTAATTTGGCATTTATTAGATAGAAATAAAGTAAAGTTTTAAGTAATGTACTGAGTATATTACCATTTACCATAGGCGATGTGTAGAATTAAAGCAATGTACTAAGTATATTTATTATCATATCGATTTGAAATTTGAATTAATTGTAGAATTAAAGCAATGTACTGACAGATACATGTAATCTATTCATTACCTCGATAGAATAATTGGTTAGAGTTAAGGCTTGAATGAAAAGTAGAACATCATCTCATCTTAGAGTTAAGGCTTGAACAATTGTCGCATGATCGCATAGCCAGGAAATGGGCTATGCGAAAATGCGACATACCTCCACGTCACCCTTCTACCTTGCCGTATGACCACCACCTCCAAAACACAGGGTTTGTCGCATGATCACAAAGCATGAAATTGGTTCATGCAAACATGCGACAAACTGTCATGCCAGCCGTAAATCTTGAAACACGCTGGCCAACCCGCAAGCCCCTCTGACCACGGCCCCATCGATAATTTCCATGTCTCCGCCACATCAACCAATCAGAAAATGCTGCATCACCATCTACCACAGGGCTGAGGAATAGGTGTCAACCAGTCGCATGATCGCATATCAGAAAACTCTGACATGCAATCATGCGACATCCACCCATAGGATGCCACATAACCACCAATGGGACCACTGCCCTCCCCTCCAACAGACCCAGCACAAGAAGTAACCGGTCGCTTGGTCGCATATCAAAATTTTTTGACATGCGATCATGTGACAACTGAACATTTTACCAACTCAGCCAATCACAACCTAACACCTCGACAATGAATCATCATGTGGTCCCATTGCAGACAAACCAACGGCATCGCATGGGGAGAGAATATTCCATGCGATCACACGCCGACCGTCGATCAAAATCTCTAGCCCAAGCCTCGCTGACCACACTCCATCTCTTTATTTCCTTCGGCCAATAGGGGAGCCCCATTTGTGCATACATGTCACCATGGCCCACAGTTTGAAACCCTACACCGTAAAGAAGAATCAACGGCCGACATGATTTCGCATATCTCTGGCAACTCCCTTGCGCTTTAGCGACCACTGTTGATGCTCTGACATGACAAGACCGTCTGACTCATCTAGAAACCAGGCCCCACCATCATCATCACCGAAGTCGACTATTAATTGCACCATCATCATCACTGAAGTCGATTGATTCATCCTGGTACTGGTTATTTATTGGATATTCTTCGTCAAGGTCATCTTCATTAGAGATATCAGGTTTTGCAACTTCGTCACCAGATTTATTAGGCTCCCCAATTTGTTGAATAGACTCCTGTGTAGGTTGAGATTGTACAGGTTCCTCTGATGATGTACCTTCCTCACTTTGACCAACACTATTGCGTCTACCCCTGCCAAAGTATGAAGATATATTTCTGCATTTTGTTGGCCTCTCTTGGACATCTCCACCTTCATTAGTCCTCTTCCTATTTAAATTTGACTGTGACATCTCCATCAAATTAAGGCTGCAATAAAATACTACAAACTCGTAGTCGTAGTCATTCTAGTTCGCTACTGATCGCAATTGTGAGCTCTAAGCTCAGAATCAACTGAATTATTATGCTACTAAGTACTAAATGAAAATCTCTCAAAGGCTCTTTTTTTCCGGCATGTTTTAATAATGAAACTCATATATCTTAAATAGACAACTACAAATAAACCATTTTCATATCAGCCATCAGATTTTGCCTCATAATTGGCATCGTCCATTTTGGCGAATGGGCCGACCGTTACATATGATAAGAACTAATATTTGGTGAACCCCGCGTAATTTCAAGTAATCGAGTGGGCGAATAGGGCGGGAACTTGGGACCCCATTGCGTGTGATGCATGGCGAATTGGGTTCTAGGACAAATAAAAATTTCACATAGGAAAATGGGAATTTGGTGAATGATGATCCTCGAAAGAGACACTCAATTTAATCCGTGGCAAATAAGAGTAAATAGTAAAGAGAAATATGGGCGAAGAGCCCGACTACCAAACTGAAATTACGTAATAATAGTGGCGAACATTCCGACCACTATATGACCATTTTATAAAATCTGGGCGAATGATCCGACCTGTATTTGATTATTTTATTCGCCAATTTCTATCACCCGATCGTGACATATTCGCCACTAAAAAAATCCCTGATGTTAAAGCTCCCTCGTTTATTAATTTTTTTTGTGTTAGTTTTTCAATATCAGGCTCTAAGATTTCCTATATGCAAACATATGATTTTTCAACTATAGTTGCTTACAGGAAGCATTGTGATCTCTTGTTGGTGCTAGGATTTTCGATGGAGTTTATGCTCCTTCCAAATGCTCAAATATTTTAGCTCCCGTGTTAGCTCTTTTAGATGGGTATTAAATCAATCTCGATGGATTCTCCTCCCCTAAATGGATATTTTGAAGTTAAAAACTCTTTTGTTAATTTTTTTTACTTTTGTTCAAGAACATGAGTTGCTCTACTTGCCATCAATTGAACTTGACAAACATGCATTGGCTGGCGAAGTTGCTCATATTAGGCATACATTAATATGCCCATTATGTAAATTTTGGCCCAAATTAGTGTAGCTAAACAAATGGATTAAATAGAATGGGAAAACCATTTTTGATGGTCATATTCACTTTGGTCCTTGTGTCAAAGGATTCTTTTATGTGATTTGTAAATATCATGAAGAAAAAGAATTGTTATTACTTAAGGTCCCTTGGTTTTGGGACAATGCTTTCTTGAGCATGAATCCTTGGTTCCTTATGTTTGACCCCTTCATTAAAATCACAACAATGGCTCTAGTTTGTATGTGATTGTCCAACCTTCCATTATATATTTAGGAATATTTGTCTTTAATTGGGAATTCCATTGAAAAAATTATCATCGAGCCAACTTCCTCCAATTAAAATCCACTTTCATTGTTCAACCATCTTTCACCTTTGCATGAATATTGGTTGACATGGATCTCTCCAAAACCTTAGCAATATAAATGGAAATCAAGGTCAACAACAAGACATGGTAACAATAAATTGATTGAAGAAATACTATTCAGATGTCATCATTGTTATGGCATTAGGCATACAACAAATGCATGTAAAAAAAATCTATTTTATCGATCATTGAAGAGAACTTGGTTGAAGGTAGAAAATCATAATAATCAACATATTTTTTTAATTTAGTTCCTATGACTAATGAACCAAGAGCTACCTCCCCTAATATAGGTAAAATTCCTAACATGGTTGCTCATTCCCCCCCATAAACATTACTTGTGAATTAGGAGATAATAAGCAATCATAATATGTGGAGGATCCTTCACAAAGCAAAAAATTTTCTACAACAGATCAACTTGGGCAAGACAATAATATGAGGACTATGGTTGAACAAAAAAAATGAATTAGATAGAAATGAGAAACATAAAATGACATCACACTCTCGTGCTATGATGGGTATACAAATAATTACATCGACGGTAGCTTTTAGTACATTTACCATCATATGTGTATGTGCTTATCCACCCCTATTTCTATGACATGCACATTATCAATTTTCATTTTTTTGGTATACTTTCCTTATGTCTGACTTATCAATAAGAAAATAATAATTATTGATCATTGAATCCCTTATAAAATATAATAAATAATTTTTATAAAGTAGGAGGTTCGTTACTTAAATCGATGGATGACATATATAATTTAAATAAGTCAAGCCAAACTTAACCAAATACATTTGAAACTTTATTGACACATTTGAGATAAGATAATTAAGATCTATAAAGAAGAAATTGTATGCTATCATATGAAAGATAAGTATTATTTAATTACATTCAATATAGTTTGAAATCTAAAGATTATTTATATCGATCAAATAAAGTTTCAATTGATTTTTTTTATTTTTTTTTTAGTTTTATATTAAAAAATTCAACAAATAGAAAATTTTATTATATTTTTAATTACTGAAACATATATTTATTTATTATTTTATTTCTCAAATTACATAATAAAATAAATCTTCTAATAAAATAAAATAAACTAAGAACAACACAAAAAAATATAGATAATTTTCAAGTAAAACTCCATGTAAGGACTTTGAATAAGTGTACAACATAAAGCGTGAAAATAATGATAAATAAAGGTTAAGCCCTCAAAGTTGAACTAAAGGCAGTTCTATATGTTTCTTCTTATAACTACAGGGAGTCCATCATCACTTAAAATACAATCAAAAGGAAGCAAGAAGCACACAAATTAAAACCCAAACCTAAACACATTTAAGGCTTGTTGACATGGTAGAAGTTGTTGTAAATAGTGTTCAAGAAGGGAATTTGTGAATTAATTTAGAAGAAATAGAAGAATTGGAGGTTTACCCAAAGTTCAGTTCAATTGCTAGGATTTTTTACACCAAAGTTGTCAAAAGGAACCTAATTTGTTCACAAACACTTCTCTTGTATTGTGAGGGCCTAGAGAGGAGATTTTTAGGTACCTTTAGAGGTTTCATTAGTCAACATGGGGGTCTATTCCCCCTATGCAAATTGAAAAGAATTTGAATTTTCTAAGGAAGATGCATTTCATGCAGTTAAGGGAACCATGAAAATGGGCCTAACTGTTGTAATGCAATTTCTATTTTATATAATAAATGGGATTTTCCCCCTAAGAAAGTACTTACCCAAAAAAGGCTCGTTGACATATAATGGAAAGAAGTTTGAATAAAAGAATATGCAAGTCAAGGGCTTTCAAAGAAAAACTAAAATAGAGGGGCGGAGGGGATTGTGAACATGTCAAAATATTTTTAATATAAAAACTAGTCCAATAAGCACAAAAGAGCCCAACGTTCATCTATTTTATCAATAGCAGTTTGGAAAAATGAAGATAGAAAGCATGTGAACATAATTTAGACTATGTCAACACTCTTCTATATTCATTGGAATTCAATTAATATCTTTATAAACTCAAGAATGTTAATGATAGAGCTTTAAATTATTTGAATAGAGAGATATTTGTATTGCAAAATGATTTTTCAATACAAGACATAAATCATTAAAATTATTGAAACATAAAAGGAAATCTCTAATTTAAGAAGAATTGTAGTGTATTGTGGAGATCACAACATATTTCTTTATTGCAAGTGGTCATAATTCTAATAACACACATATTAATGTTATATCTAATTCTATCAAACAAAATGAATATGAAAGGAAAGTACATAAACAATTAGGTATCACATATCATCCAAGCCAAAGCATCTATGCAAGTACTTTCAATGCATGCATCACCTTTGACACCATTATCTACAAGTTTGTCTGTAAAGAAACAATTTGTAATCATTCATCATCATATATGCACATGATTTTTTATCCCCTAACCTAATAAGGGCATTGATTTAAATGATATATCTCTTGATCTCGTTAAGATAGATCCACACCCACTTGATTTTGCTAAATTTATTGGTTAATCTCTTCACATCTCTTTTACTATATTTTTCATATTTTATGTATATTATGTTCATCTTCTACACGCTTTTCACTTGATTGTGCTACTTTGGAAAATAATCCTTACAGGGGGACATGCCTTCATAATTGTTCATTGGAAGCACATGAAGAATCTTTTCACTTGATTGTGCTACTTTGGAAAAAAAATCCTTACAGGGGGACATGCCTTCATAATTGTTCATTGGAAGTACATGAAGAATATTTTTTATTTATATCCTTCTTTGACCTTGCATTCACTTGATTTATAATTCATTTTCGTATTCATGCTCACTCTTTTAAATACGTTTTAAAATAATTTAAAAAATTACATTTTCACTTTCTATTTTTAGTCATAGTTTTATCTCTCCTTGATTCATGTACACCCCCCTCATAGTATATGCAACTTAAGGGGACATATTGTTCATTGATGTTATTTTCAATTTATGTGCAATCTTGTAAGTTGCAAACACTTAGCATGGTAAGTGGCTTAGTTTATTCAAATCTAGAAATCTGAAATAACTTTTAATTGTAGTTAATTTTTTTCTTTGATATTATGCACCCAAAGTATTACACATGCATCTAAGTGGGGGCAAAACATATAGTTAAAAAGTGCATACCCTAACACTTTCCCCCTTTCATTTTACACCACTTCACACAATTTTTTATTTTTAAGAGAGCCTAATCTTCAAATGTCTTGAGTTATATGTTAGGTCAAGTATTTAAAGGAATCATTCTTCTAGGACATTTACATATTAAAAAAATACATTCAGAGCATTTTCTAGGACAACATATTTCACACATCTATATCTAACATTTTGTAGGTTCATATTGACCTATCCATGTCAACATCCAATACCTTGATCACTTTAACTTTTATCATTAACTCAGTCTTGAAACTTAACTAAAGCACAAGTGTTAAACTTAAGCTCTTGCACAACAAGTTCCATGATGCTTCCTAACACCACCTACTTTTCCTTCCATCAAATATTATATAACAAATACTTTCTATAGATATTAAAGATCTACTTATACCTAGGATGAAATCATTACATTAAGAACACAATCACACACCATTTGAACCAACTCATGGCTTCAACAATGACCATAAAGTTTTGAAACCTATTTCATATTTCATCATTATAATTCACACATCCATTTTTAAACAATTCTAAACTATGATAATATGTTTTTGAAAAATCCCATCAACCATCAAAATCAAATAAACCTTATTTCTCTATAACTTCAAGTACAAACATCCACATTCTTAACTTTTTATTTAAAATTAATTCATTAACCTTAGAGATATATTTATAAATAATTATTTATTTCTTCTACAATAATAAGTCACATCAACCAAATAAAAACTTGCCCCTATTAAAATAAAAAATAAAAAATACAACCTAAACTCACCCAGCCCCCCCCCCCCCCCACCAAAAAAAAAAATTAAAATTTTTTTAAAAAAATTAAAAAACATAATTTGTTGTACAAGACCCTCGTTTTATTAAAACTAACTTAAACATGGCATTTGCCTGTGTAATTTTGCAGAATAAAGTTGTACCTACACAGAGGACACAAAAGAAATCAACAATGCTTGTGAAGGACATAGTTGAAGCATGGACATAATTTTGAAACTTGGCTAAATGAGATTAAAACTCTGGCCGAGATAAGATCACAGGGTTTTGAATTTGGAGGAGGATTTTAATTACTTGTGATGGTATTTTCCATTGGGGATGTTGATTAACACGTTGAAGGGGAGCGTTCAAACCTTAGCCTTTTTTTTCCATGTAAAGAAAAGATGATTTGGTAGTGTAGTGTCAATACTCCAACATTATTTAGAATAAATTCCAAATTAAATTGTATACATGATTAATTAAAAAATCAAAACAATTAAGAGAATTATATTGCTTTGAATGTAAAATTGATCATTAAAGTTGAATTCATGTTATAGAGGAGATCTGTTTGTTTCAAGGAGATGTGTGCTAAAAAGGAACACCTTAGAAGTTTATGTATTTTTGAAAAAGATGATAGAATAGAGAAGAGATTGAGGGGATGGGGACAAAAGGACAAAATCTGGGAGGGTACCTATCAAGGTGAAACACATCATAATATTGAAAGCATGAATTTTCCAGTCCATGATAATTAGTCAAGAAAGCTTGTGGATTAAACTACGTTAACCAATTTTTCCATCAACATTCTAGATCATTCTCATTTTGATGATGGATCATGGAGAATGACCCAAACGTTGATGAAAAATTTACTTACACAGTTTAATCTAGAAACTTTCTTGATCAAATCATAAAACTATGTAGTTTTTCTTCAAATATATAAAAGCTTGAAGAAAGTTAAGTTCAATTTCAAAATCATGGACTATGACAATTATGGTAAGGGCAAGCACAACAAAAAGTCACACTATAACTTCATTAGATATGCATATTTATTTATTAGTATTACAACTTTGTCTAATTATTAGAACCAGAACTTAAGGTCTGAGGTCCTATTAATAATATACACTGAAGTACTTCTATAGTGGAAACAAAAAGTGAGTACTCATGACAATCACTAAATGATGAAAAAATTATGCAATTTGGACTCATTACTTCTCAACACAGAGGAAGAGAAAATTAGTTGAATGTCTATAACTCAAACATGGTACATACTGTAGATCATAATTCAAACATAGTACATACTCTAGATCATATTTTTTTATTTAATAATAAAGTTCATGTTATAGAAACTTAAATGATGTTGAATCTTAATTTTCTATAATAAAAAAAATCATCAATAATAATTTAATAACCATATAATTAAACCATTTCATTTACCCGGCCCAAGGTTTTAAGTTATGATAATGGATGGAAGTATAATCAATTATTTGGGGAAATGGCAAAATGTTGAACTCTATTAAGGGCAAATCGAAGACTATTAAAAACCTTCCAGAGAGCACAAAACATTAGTGCTATAATTTTATGTGAACGATATTTTTTCATATCAATAGTCGTAACATGCAACTTCCTGCTAACCTGATAAAGTTGAGACACCAATCGGTCAAAGAGGGAAGAAATTTTTTATTGTTAACAGCTAATTTTAGGCATAAAGTTGAAAAATGAGATAAAACTCCTCAAAGAGGAGAAGCTTGAATGCGGTGAGCGTGGATCGAACACGCGACCTTCAGATCTTCAGTCGGACGCTCTCCCAACTGAGCTATCCCCGCAATTTGGATGCCGTACGTTTTGAGAAACGGGTATTTGCACTTTCCCTGTTAGTAGTAATTAATCCCACATTCGTTGCCCTGAGTAGAAGCAAGCGAATAGATGTGCTATAAAACATATTGTCTGCATTTAACTTTACACGGAGCCGCGTGGTGAAGACAGAGCGAACTATTCTTTCGCCTTTTACTAAAGAATACCGTGTCTTCTCCACTCAAAGCGGCATACGCCTATTTTTGGAGGCTTCCTCTGCTAAAGAGGAGGCCCACAACACCAAAACCAAAATAATATGCAGCAAAGGTTGTCTTATGTTGCAGTAAATGGTTAGCCAACTGCGCATAAGGTACACTCAGTTGGCCAAAAGAATGGATCTTAAAGGATCCTATCACAAAGTTTCGACAAATAAAACTGCTACTTCATGTAGCAATTTCATATAACAAACATCATTTCTAATTTTCATAAAGTGTCAAACTTGATCAAAATAGATGGACCTTTAGAAAAACTAAAAAGCAATTTCATATAACAAACATCATTTCCAATTTTCATAAAGTGTCAAACTTGATCAAAATAGATGGACCTTTAGAAAAACTAAAAAATCAAACTCAAAAGATCACAAATATGCATTTCATCAAACTCAAAAGATCACAAATATGGGAAAATGCATCAGTTCCCCAATCATGAACATCATAAAGACCCAATAAAATTTACATTTCATGTTGTCATCTAAAGAAACAAAAGCAACATATAAAGAAACAAGCATCATAGAGATATATGAATACTAGATTTCAAAATCAAAATATACACAAGTAAAATTTACATTTCATGTTGTCATATAAAGAAACAAAAGCAACATATAAAGAAACAAGCATCATAGAAGTAGAGAGGGAAGGAGAGATATAGAAAGAGGTGAGATAAAATGAAGTGGAGAGGGAGGGAAGGAGATGTATGTAGAGAGAGGGAGGGTGGATATAGATAAGTAATGTGTGTGTGTGTGTGTGTGTGTGAGAGAGAGAGAGAGAGAGATAATGTGGTAGATGGGTATAAAGAGAGCGTAGGGGAGATATATGTAGAAACATGGGGTAGGTAAGGGAGGAGGGAGATATATGTATAGTAAAAGGGAGAGGGGGGATAGATATAAGTAGAGATAGAAGGGGAGAGAGAGGGGAGGAGGGAAGGAGTGGTATGTAGAGAAATAGAGGTAGGGATTGAGGGGGTACATGTAGAGAGAGGGAGAGGGAGAGGGAGCATAGAGAGTGAAGGGTGGGAGAGATAGATAGAAATGCAGGTCTATATATATATATATATATATATATCATTGGAGATAAAGAGAGTGAGATAAAGATATAGTGAAGGAGGGAGGGGGCGGGGAGAAAGTGAGAGAGAGGGAGCTATAGAGATTTATGTATCTATAAATAGGGGTAGGGAGGGAGGAATATTTAAATGCATCTATAAATAAGGTTAGGGACGGAGAGGGGTAGAAGTATGAAGAGAGAGGGAGATGGGAGATATAGACAAGTAGAGATGGAAAGGGTGATAGAGAGATAAGTGGAGAGGAGGCATGGAGGAGAAGGTATATAGAGTTAACTAGGAGAGAGAGAGAGAGAGAGAGAGAGAGAGATTAGTGATTATTGAAATTTAACTAAGTCTAAATAATTAGAAGATCCAAGGTTTGGGGAGAGAGAAGAGAGTGAGATAGAAGAGGTAGAGAAGGAGGATAATATTGATTGGGAAATAGATAGTTCCATAGATTGGTGGAGACCATAGAGTATGAGATAGAGAGATAGAAAGAGAATGGTGATAGGAGCCTATATATGAGCTCCACTTGCCATTAGTTGAACTTGACAAACACGCATTTCATGGTGAAGTTGCTCGCATTAAGAATACATTGATCTTTCGGTTATATAATTTTTGGACTCGATTAGCGAAGCTAAATAAATAGATTAAATAGAATTGGAAACCCCTTTTTTTATGGTGAGATTCACTTTGGTCCTTGAGTCAAAGGATTATTTTATGTGAGTTGTAAATATGGTAAAGATAAAGAATTATTGTTACATAAGGGCAATTGGTTTTGGGACAAGGCTTTCTTTAGCAGTGGACTTCAATTCCTTGTTTTTGACCCCTTCACTAAAATCATAACAACTTCAATTTGGATGTGATTGTCCAACCTTCCACTATAATTTTGGGGATCTTCCACTTCTTTTTGTATTTAATGGAGAATTTTGTTGGGAAATGTATCTCTAAGCAAACTTCTTCCAATTTGAAATCCTCTTTCACTATTCAACCATCTTTCACCATTGCATGAATATTGGTTGAAATGGATCTCTCCAAAACCTTAACAAATTGGTTGAAGATTTAATTTCATATTGAATTTGCTTTTGTATCAATTTAATCATATAGACTTTACAAATGCCTATGTACATCAAGTAACAATTTTCTTAGATCACGACCAAACAAAATACTAAATTTTCCTTAGAGGACTTCTTGTTTCAGTATATTATATGTTTTTACAATTTTGTACTACTAGTTTTTAGCTTTATGATCTCTTGCAAAGTGTGATTATTTTGAAATTTGGTATTACTTGAGAAATATATAACCCACATTTGTTTCCCTAGCTTGTTATGGGAAGAGGACTTGCAAATTGCTTTGCCTCTACCTATTGAGCTTCATCATATTCATACATTAAACTACTATTATGCACATTTGAAATAATCTAGTTGCAAGGTTTGGACCTGCTAAACATATATGCAAATTTTAAAAATTAATATTCTAAATATCGAAGGTTAATGTATATTTGTTTCAATGTCTAAATTTATTCAAATTTTGTCATTGACCAAAATGGACATAGTTGTATGTTTGTGTACCAAAATAGAAAGATTTAATTATAAATCCTTCCATAAATGCTTTCACTATGATGTCTTATTTCAAGAATGCAGAAAATAACTAGTTAAATAGGAATTGCAGATGACATTAGGGCTCATCCCATACAATCCAATGAACTTAAAGAATTTTAAACATGGAACAAATGTTCACACACTATGTTCTACGCATAGAACATCTTCTATTTCTGACATAAGGCAAATCCATCTTCTATTTATGACAAAAGGCAGGGACTCTAGCTCTTTCGAGCTCTTGTTTCCTTATAATGTCAATCTCAAACATACATATTCTTAAAAAATTAATTTATTGACCCTTACTGAGTCTCGCAAGAGACTCATATATTCTGATATTGCCATGCAGGTCACAGTGATCCTAAAAGTGAAGGAAAGCAAACTCCTGCAGGTGCTGAGAGACGGGAAGGCTACCATGGAGAAGTCAGAAATTGCATATGGCTACACCTCAATGAAAGAGAAAGATGAATTCGAGTACACCCTCAAAGAATTCATCCAACAGGTTAAGCATGACAATCTGCAGAAAGAACTGAGGAACAAAGCAGATAATGACTACAGAATTCTGGGTTACAACTCTGTCTCACCCGACACCAATGATGAAGAGGAAGCAGAGGAAGAAGATCCCTCTTGAACAAGTTGCTATCTCCTTTCTAGTATTTTCAGCTGTATTTCTGTTTTAGTATTTCTACTATGTAATCGAATTCTGTACTCAGTAGTACTGAGATATTTTGGGTTAAGTTAAAACTCTGATCCGTTACTTTATGTACCAGACTGGTTATATTATATGCAATAGGAAAAAAATAAAAAAAATAAAATTACTCGAGGTGGAAGTCTGGTATTTTCAAGTAGGGATAATGTTTACCACGCTGAGGGGAAGAGTTCAAACCCTAGCTTTTTTTCCATGTACCGAAGAAGATTTGGAGCAGATGAGAGGAAAAGAAAGGAACCTACGAGAACTCGTGCGGATAGCAATCCATAGCTATATTTGGGCCTGTAAATACTCACAATGCAATCTTCTGGTACAAACATGTTACATTTCAAACGTTCAGCAAACAATTTTTTCTATGCAAGCTTAAAACTATTACTTACTGCTACTTAATCGTCAAGGTTTTAGCCAAAAACAAACTCACTTTTTTCCTTCTAAAAAAGAAAGGAACATACTGTTTTGCTTTTTTCCAGTAAAAATTTCCTTAAAGGAGACTATATTCCTCCAACATCATTCAAGTTTTCATTTGTTAGGGTATTGTCAATACTGCAGCATTATTAGAACAAATTCCAAATTAAATTGCATACATGAATAATTAAAAAATAAAACAATTAAGAGAGTTTTGTTGCTTTGAATGTGAAATTGATCTTTAAAGTTGAGATCAAGTTATAGAGGAGATCAGTTTGTTTCAAGGAGATATGAGCTAAAATGGGACGCCTTAGAAGTTTCTGTAATTTTGAAAAAGGCAATAGAATGGAGATGGGAATGATGGGATCAGGAAACGGGACAAAATCTGGGAGGGTACGCATCATGCGAAACACATCATAATGCTCTGTAATTTTTCTTCGAATTTGTAAAAGTTTAAAGAAAGTTAAGTTCATTTTCAAAAGCATCGACTATGACAATTATGGCAAGGGCAAACACAACAAAAAGTCAAAAAGCCACACTACAACTTCAATAGATATGCATATTTATTTATCAGTCTCACAACTTTGTCTAATTATTACAACCAAAGCTTAAGGTCTGAGGTCTTGTTAATAATATACACCAAAGTTTCTTATTGTACCAATATAATTTACATACAACAAAAGACATAGAAGCCATTAAGTCTGTAACTTATTGTAGCAGGCTCCTTGCAATTGAATAGTAGAGTTAGTATATGCCAGAGTAACATTCATATCTTGTCGTCAAACACGATGACTGCTAATGCCAAATTATGGAGTTTGACTGTTTGAGGTGTCCGGCGGTGGTGTTGGCAATGTTATAATCCCATTCCATGGATTCCGAGGGACATCATGCTCAATTGGAGCTGATTTAATTGTTGCTCCTGAGTTTGGAACTGGATCAATTAGATGATAATCACTGAGAGTTACATCGGACAATTCTCTTCTGTAATAATTGTTGCTCTGATCATAACTTTTTACCTGTGCCAAAACATCACGCCATATTGTAAATCTGACAAAGTGAAGTGAGAAGACCTACATTAAAGTAGTGGAAACAAAAAGCAGGTACTCATGACTAGCACTCAAAAAGATGAAAACACAATGCAATTTGGACTGTAATTTTCCAGCAAATAGAGGAAGAGAAAAAGAAATTCTCACATATGTGAATGTCTGATAACCCAAACATTTACTACTGTAGATCAAACATGTTCTGCTGAATTAAAGTGAATATTTAGATAAGTAAACATACGTTGAGTTTCCCGTTTGATGATACGCCATTGTCACTCTTAAACAAATTCATATCTGTCACAAACATGAAAAGAACTATATGAAAACTTAGGCTTCATCACTGATAAGTAACTCCTCCGCAGAATTGGAAGATATTAGAAATGTGAACATAATAAATCAATGGAAAAGGTGTCACAAAATATTTATGAAAATGAACTGGTTATTGTTTTATTTATATAGCCAAATATGTTTTATATTGAATAATATAAAAATCATGCATTATTATTACTTATTTATTAACATCTCTGTAAATTTGAAGACTTCACATTTCAAAATATATGTGAGGCTCCATATGATCAAATATTTAGGTTTGTCTGATATCAATTAATCTTTATTTGAATTCAATCACTTCTGATGAAGACATGGCTCATACCCAGAGGGCATAATAACTTAGGAATTTGCGTGATGTACTGGTGATTCACTTTTAACACAAAGTTGAGTCCAAATATAGTACACATGTAACCCCTTGTAAATAATTTCTAAAACAATGTATTATTACTATATTAGCATACTCTCCACTGTTAAGGATAATGGACAAGTATTGAATTGAAGCAATCTGCATAAGTTGAAATACCTGAATGGATTCTCAAGTTCAATTTTCATGGAGCTTCTTGTTGGAATCTGTGGCTTGATGGTGCTGGCTGCGTTTTGAGAGGTTCTGGGGCACAGTTGATGAAGGTTGACTTCTTTTTTGGTTCAAAAACTAATAATAAGGCAAAGTGACTGGCATTGGTGATAAGATTGAAATTGGCTATCTGAGTTGTGTGTAAGAATTTGACTGTGGAAGGAGACTCTATGTTGCTTGCTCATGTTTTGGATAAAAAGAAAACTCATAACTCATAACTGGAACCTTTGGAGCTTCCTAGGAAAAGCTTTCAAGCTCTATGAGAGCTTCAAAGACATCTTTTTTACTTAATTGTTAAATGGAATATAATGAAGTGATAGACTTCGTGGCTAACACACGCCTTAGATAATTTTCCTTTTGGCTGACATTAGTGACAGAATGGATGCCTTTGTGAGGCTTGGACCCTCTCTTGTTAGCCAATTGCCCTTCTTAATTGTCTCCTCTTATCCCTCCATCGTTTTAAATCGACTATTTTGTTTATTTTATATTTTCTGTCAAGGGTGGAGGAGGCTTACATTTTGCAGTTTGGGGAATTATTTACCAGCATGTGTGAGCAAGATTGCCTTGATTGTTTGGCATCCTTAGCCATGATTATTAACACGCTCAAGTCACCCACAAGAATGGTAAGCTAGAAATTTCTAGCAAAGTTTCTACATCATCTCTGTCAGATGTTTTGCAGAGGATGGCCAAGCAGATGTGGGTTGATCTTGGTTTGCAGTTTCACTATCATGAGGATATCTCACAGAAGAAGCAGCTGACTCACAGTAATGGCTCTAGAGGTACACCTGTGACTACACTTGGAGGGGCAGGAGGTGGCGGAGCTTTTGGCATTGTTTCAGGCTCATTGGATTTCAGAGAAGGGAAGACTCTAATGTTTATGGATTGGTCTTTGTTTGGCCTAAGTTTTGTGGCCTCAGCTGGTTTTGAGCTTTGTCTAGTTTCGGTTTTTCCAGTCAAATTCTCATCTATACTATATTATCTAATAGTGTTTGTTGAGCTTTGTTTTGGTTAGAGGTAGAGTTCAAGTGCTGACATTTTTGTTTATGTAGATCCCTTTGCAGAGTCTATAGATGACTGTAGGAAAGCTATGTCTGCACCAGAATATTAAAATAGGATTCCAATTTTCTGTTCTTGAAAATATATTTTGGGCTCTAAAACTTCAGTCGTCAAGTTACGAAGTGATGGTCCATCGGATCCAATGGGATTTTATGGTCCATGCCAACACTACTTCAAAGCCAATTTCAGATTAACTATACAGATAATTTTACAAAAATAGTTGCCCCTAGGGTTGATGCATCATCCGTACATCCAACTCCAAATGCACTGGAGACTCTGCAACTAGTAAATCTACAAACTATAATTTGGATATTGATGTCTTGGCTAAAAATATGTGGAAACAATTAGTCTCTAAGTTTGAGTTCAAAGTTCAGAAACATCATAGCCATTTCCTGGCTGGTAAGCTAACTTATGTTCTGTATACTGCCAGTGTCAGCTACTCATGTTTATTATTTGATCCAATGGTACTAAATTACTTAGAAGTTTGAACTATAACTGGGCACATAACACAAAAGAAAGGCTAAATACACAATATTTGTCTCTAAAAGCATTTTAATGGCAGATCTTATTGTTGTAAGCGATAGGTTCTAATTTTATCTGAAACATCTAGAAAAGTTTATTTCAAGACCTCAGATACACAATTGAAACTCAACAATGGTAACCACTCACAAAGTGATCGGAAAATAGAATGGTTGGGCAAAGTTCAAGAAGCACGCTAAGAGCACATGTGGATATGAAATGAACTTGTGGGAAGAAGTCTACGTTTTTGAATTTTTTTATAAGAACAATCAACATTGAACGACATATATGACCTCTTTACATACATGTATAGACATGAGCTCAGGTTCACATGGATATGGACATGAAGAATAAAAGACAAACAATGTGATTGAAAATGTTGGAAACTTGAAATTGTTAAATAACCAATGTAGAAAAATCTAGGGAACAAGCACATGAAGAAGAAAGCACTGTACTCCAATGTCTTTACAAGTGGAGATAAATAGATTTAAGTTTTACGTACTACTTTTTCTATTCCACCCGCAAACACATTGATGAGATTTTTTTTTTCATGTCCCATACAATCTCTTTGTTGGGATTCCACTTTAAGTAATCTTCAATCAATGGGATATCACTGCAATTACAATGCACTCTTCAACTTTAACACTCCTATCCCCTTCTAGAGAGCATCCACTCCTCCTATTTGCTCAATTTTTCTCTTTCAATCCTCTAGTGTGCTTTTCCAGCTTGAATGCTTCTTTCTGATCTCCTCCTGTATGGCATCCACTCTTCATCCTCCTCCTATGTTCCTCCAATGTGCTCCTCACGCTTGAATGCTTTATTCTTCCACCATACTTCTTTTGGCTTGAATGCTATCACCTCTAGCATGCTCCTCTAGCTTGAATACCTGTCATCTACAAAATTACCACTTAATTGAAGCAAGACTACAACTTCAGCTTGCCTACCAGTGCTAAGATGCCTCTTTGGGAGATTTCAACCCTGGTCTTCAACATGATAACCAAGTACTTGACCAAAACGCCTATGACAACATATAATTACTTTTATTGCAATGCCTCTATGTGATTACATTTGTGCTAAAGCACCAGGCCCAGGATAAATAAGGGATTTATCATAAGATCCAACAAAAAGGTTTTTCCCTAGGCACGTGGCTGCTATGTACGTGATGAATTGAAAAGATTCACCAAAAGATATGTCAAGGTTTTGAGGCTAGCTGATTTTGAAGCTTCTATTTAGCAGGTATACTTGTATTATGAGGTTGTTGGAGACCATCTTAAAAAATATCTGTCCTCTAAAACAAATCCAATAACAATTGGAAAACAAAAAGATAGGTACACAACAAACAAACATTTTATTCACTATTGGACAGTCCAAGACTCCAAAGGAAGGATAGTAGATCCTTCTGACATTGCCAATTTACACTCAAAGCAGCTTTGTTTCAGCTACAGAGAAGTTGGGTTCAAGGGACATAACTACAATAATCCAAGAAGGATCCATGTGATTAAGTTAGAAGACAAAGATCATAGGAATATGACTGGAAGAGATCATGAAGAGGAGATAGAAATAGAGGATGAAAAATCCATGAGGACCAAAGATGGCAACGAATTCCAATTGTCTCCTTTGCAGACATGCTTGGAATCATCCCTTGAGGATGAAAAGAGAGGTGAAGCAACGAATGATGGTGGCTCTTTATGAATCTTTTGGCACTCATAAATTTATAGACACAAACTTGGTGAAATCTGTGGGCCCAAGAGTCGCTCCTCTAACAAACTTTCAAGTTATGAGGGGATGATTAGAGCACTAAACTTTCAAGTTGAATCCTAGTAAAACAACATAAACTTTCAAGCTGTTGATAGCTAGTGATTTGTGACGGATTGTGAGGGGATGATCAGAGCACTAAAATTGAAGCTGGAAAGGCATAAATGATAAATTTAGACTGTTAATAGGGACACGATGGTTGAAAACCTTGGAAAAACTCCAAATAAATC
Source organism: Chamaecyparis obtusa (assembly GCA_027943335.1). NCBI lineage: Eukaryota > Viridiplantae > Streptophyta > Pinopsida > Cupressales > Cupressaceae > Chamaecyparis > Chamaecyparis obtusa. Next base: position 374,304 of record BSBK01000415.1, read on the forward strand.
TTGATAAAATGCACATGTAAATTGAGCAAGGATAGCAACTGATTACAATTGAAGGACTCCAAACCATTGCAAACAAAATTTCAGCCTATAATATGAGTAAGACACTTGATAAAAGGTGAATTATGTTATATTTTTTAATGCCACTCTATGAAGGGCTAGCATGGCAAGATAAAATGCAGAATCCAGCAAGAGAAATTGAAGTGCAGTGATAAATGTACAAATTTGATCACAAGATTTTTTGGAAAATAATGTGTGGAATCAAAGGAATTGAAGTTTCACTTTAGCAACATTTATAGATTGCAGACTAGAACTTCTTATACATATAACTCTAATCAAGTCGATGATGTAGTTAAGTCACCTTAAGAAATTATTTTAAAGATGTAACGACTAATACAAAAGCATTAAATTGAACAGCTCAAACGGTAATGGAACTCTCTTTAGCATGTTGATAATGGGTCTCTAAAATTGGTCCATACCCAAGCCCTCATATGCAAATTTTGTACATGTTTGCTAACCTCAATAGCATCCCTCATACATCACTTGAAATATCGTCTCTCCACAACTAGAACCTTGACTTGCTTATTCTTTTGGCAGTTGGCTTATCCTCCTTAGGCCTTGTACAAATGGATTTGCCCATTTCAGTAATGTAGGAATCCCTACAAGAGCAATCAATACAAATATACTCCACTCTTTTGAATAGGCTCCAGGATTCTATCACTTAACAAGACTCGGACTCGGCAAGGCTGACCCAATTTGAAACTCAGCAAAAAAATCAGCAAGACTCGGCAGGACTCGACAAAAACCAATTTCTAGTGACTCTCGCCTAGAGGAGTTCATGGAGAGTCCCGGGCCCCTGGGACTTGGTAGGACTCAGAGAGTCCTAGAGAGTCATGGAACTATGATTTTGAGTACTCTCCTTTTTATATGTAGGATGATGATCTCATGTAACATACAAATAAAAATTTATCTGATCTCCTCTCTTGTAAACTATTTTTTAGCAAGGGTAATATCGAAGAAGAGGAAGCTTCCATTGCGGAAATGAAAGAAATATACAAGAAATTCCAGCCTTAATGTTTTCACACCCACTACCGACAAACTATTAAGATGATACCAAAAGAAACTCGAGTAGCATCACTAATACAAAACTATCGAAAACTCTCAAGACAAACCAAAGTTACGCAACAGCCTATGGATGTATGGAACATTACAATAATAAGAAAGGCAACCCCATCTTCAAGAGGCATTACTAAAACAAATCACCAAAAGTTTACAATCAAGCTAAAACTAAAGTTATAGAAATCATAATCAAGCTAAAACTTAAGTTCACAATAAAACTAACCATTTTATGTTAGACAAAGCTTAGAAATCATGGTTTGATATCATAAACTGTCAGAAACTTAGACACTACAGCTCATTTTTCCCACATGAACATATACTTGTGGATTGACATAGGAAAACCCAAGCTGCCATGTTCATTTTTTGCAAATTTAAATTTGAAAGAATCAACCTTGTAAGTGTACCTCGTCCATTAAAGAGAAGCAACATGAACAAGGTTCCCAGCAGCAGCAAAACGGCAGCACTTATGGTTGTCTTCATTTCTGATATCCAATAAGAAGCTATGCGATAGAGTAACTCTAAACAAGAAGATTATCCCCCATTTATACCCACAATTGTCTGTTGCCTTTGCCAACAATCGATTAGTCAAAAGAAACAAAACTATCCAACATGGCAAGATAAGGGGTCTTGAAAGTTTTGATTAACTTTGGAGATCCTTTGAAATCTGAACTTTCTAAACCAACAGATTTCAGGGAAGACAAATGATAAAAGGTTGGGAAAAAAGCCTTGAGGTATGCAAATCTTAAAATGGCATTTCGAGATAATGCAGGGCAAGCCTCCTGCTTTTGCTGAAGAATATTTTGACAAAGGGAATATGAAAGAATAAAATAAGAAAAATTGGGAGCTAGAGCATATCAGATTGGATTATAAATGTTTTTTTGCCATTCCAAAGTCTTGGGTTTCTAACTGAACAGGCAATAAATGTTTTTGCAGTGATGATTTTGATAAACGAATTTACCTTACTTGCAGGCAGGCACGTGATCGATTCGTACACGTTCAGGACCCTGAAAAAGGGTAGATCGAATTTAATACTGTTGAGAGGATTCTGATGATGCCATTCACGTTGAAATTTAAGCCACCACAGCTGAAAGACGCAACGAAAAAGTTTTTAGGCTATCATAATCTTTGACACACTCGTGGGGAACTGATGCTACCCGCGCCATCACTCCAATTTTTAAAATTGCATACAGTTAGGTAAAAGATATGGTAGTTTCACCTGTTGCATCATGTTCATGTCATAATGCTTTATATTGAAGTTCAAATTTCTGTAAATTGTAGTGATAATAGAGTAAATCATCTTACAAATAGTATTGTAACAATAATGATTTTTGTATGTAATAGAAACAAGATATGTATGATCCTAAATATTGATATGCAATGGGTCCTAAAAGAATACTAGTAAGATATGTATAGTAATGGGTTTGTAAATAATAGAGTATTTAAAATTAGAATTAAAATTTCATATAGAATGATGTTTAATCACTAGATTCAAATTAAATAATATCTATTATAATAGTAACTATGTAATTATAATAGCTATTTAAATATTATTGTTAACAAATTAAATATAATAATAATTATACATAGTATCACAATTATACATTAATAATAGATCTATATAATAATAATAATATACATATAATAATAACTTTTTATAATATTAAGTATTAACAAGTGCCACGTAGTGGTCAGTACTTCCCTTTAATTTTTAATTAATTTAATTTTTAATTTTAATGTAAATTATAATTATTTTTTAAAATATTGAAAAAATTAAAAATAGAATAAAATATTAAAATTATAATGTAATTAATTTTAATTCTTAATGTTAATGTTAATAATAATAATTTTTTAAAATAATAGAATAATAGAAATAGATCAAATATTAGAATTATAATAGTTTTTAGTTTTTTTTTATGATATGTTAAATTGATAGTGAAGTATTTTTTAAGAATAGAGAGTTCTTATATGTAGACTAAATTACTATATTTAATAATTTTAATGAAATATTAATATTTTATTATATTATTGATATAACTATATAATTGTTGGTAGACATATATATTCAATTAATTTTTTAAATTGTTGGCATAAAGATAGCTTTATACATATGTGTAAAATATTTTTAATCTTTTATTGTTAGTTGAATATTAAGAGAAAGAAATTTAAACTTAAGTTATTAGTACTTGCCGATAGGCTAGAAAGAAATTTAAACTTAAGTTATTAGTACTTGCCAATAGGCTAGCAAGTACTATTGCATCACTTTTTGGATTTCTTCCATTAACTAGTGATTAAAACCAATTCTTTGCACCAATTATAATTTAGTATTTTCTTATTTTGTTAAAAATAACACATATTCTATAGTCTAAATGTAAATTTTTTAAGTTTATAATTTCTAAAAATTATTTTTTGATGATATTGATTGGCTAATACATTTGAGGTCTTATAGGCCACTTTTTTAGGAATAAAGAGCAGGTTTTTATTTATTATTTTTTAATTATTGAATATTTTAAAGTTTTTGAAAAATTTAATTGATTTTGTTTAATTTTTTTTACAATTTTTTTTACCAAAAGTCTAATGTGTAATTTGTATCAGATTATATTAAAATAATATTGACTATTTTTGTTAAATTATAAAATATTGAATATTTTCTAAATTTATTTTAATATATATTATATAAATTTAGATTTAATAGAATAACATTATAATATTGCTGAAAAATGGTAATTTGGCCTAAATATTTAATATTAAAATTAATTATAAGTAGAACTATTTTATAATTTAAATTAATTACAATTTATATATTATAATTATTTATAAAATTAAAAAATATTATTAGAACTATAATTATAATAATTTATAATTAAATAATTACTTTACATATAAATTAAAATTTAAGTACTACTATTTTTTTAAATAGTAAAATTTTTTAACATTTTTATAAAAATGAGTGGCTAAATAACAGAGTGTAGCTAAACAATGACAATAAGACCCCAAACCCATTTGACCAATGAGATAATCAATAAATCATTTTTTCAATTTATAAAGTTAAAAAAATTACATTTAAACTATAAAAACATGAAATTTTTAACAAAACAAGATAAATACTAAATTTTAATTGGTAGAAACAAGCTCTTTTAATAACTAGTTAAAGTAGGAAATGCAAAAATCATTACAATAATACATAGCCTATCGGCAAGTACTAATAACATCTATGATTATTCATAGTAATTATTCTATATTTAAATGACAATATAATAATAAATATTTTTTTAAACGATGTTGGCTTGACACACCCTCTAGTTCCACGTGAAATAATTTTGACCCAAATCTATGAACTGGAGAGGCCACAAACGACAAACCTCCTCCACACACTCCACTTGTTCAAACTTGTGAGGTCAATGACCTAGTGAAGGCACAAGGTGCAAGCAAAGTGGCCCAATAGAGATTTGAACCTTGGTGGTTGCTTCACCAATGAAGTGTTTAAAGTGTGACACTAGAAGACTACATAATAATAAGTATTAATTATTCAATTATATATAATTTATCTATAATAAGTGTATTATGATTATTTCATGAATATATAAATTATATTACATTATTATTTATTCTATTATTTGCTAATGTTATTTATTATATAATATTATATAAGAGATTATTACCTTATCATTGTATAAATGAGCGAATTAAAGTTATACGTTTAACCTTTTTATATGCTTGATATTTATAATTGTATGTAATTTGTAAATCATTATTATAAAAAATCAAGTGACTTTATCACCCATTACATTGTCAAAAGAAATAGGACAAAACTAGTTACTATTATGTAAAAGTACTGTAGATCTATGCAAATGCAAACAAAAATACAAACATTAGTAAATTCAACCAATATATTTTAATTCTTGCTTCTTATTGGTGGATGCTTTGACTTTTAAAAGGGTGATGTCATGCTAATAAGACTATAGCACACTATTAGCCAATAGAATTTAATAGAAACAAACAATTTGTGTATTTTAAAATAAATTTGAAAAATCTACACTTTAGAAAAGTTGGTGAGCATATTTTAATTGTGGACGGTGATTGGTTGATTTAATTGAATCTGGGGAATGCATTAGTATTCCTGCATGTGGAAGGAACTAATAATGTTTGACAGTGTATGAGATTGCAACCCTTGTACAATATAACCGTAGTCTTTATAAAGCTCAAATTATCGCCTTTTTAGCAATTAACTTAGGGCCAAATGAGATTAAAGAATAACAATTGAATTAAGTGATAAGCAGGAGATTATAATATGGGTCAATGAGTTTGACTCAAAAACTATACAATTGAATCCTGATAGCAATATCACAATTGATTTAAATGTCCATTTAGTCAAAGAAATTAAATAAATAAATATTTAATAGAAATTTATGCTAAGAAGGCTGACCTTAGATATTTTGGGTCACGAAGTTAATAGGAATTGGTAAAGAGCTAACTCATATTTTAAAGGTGTATCATCTTAAAATGGAAGCACCCATGTTGAGACATGTTTATCCCTCCTTAGTAGGATGCTTTAGACCTAATTTAAATGCCTTTATGGACCTATGAATGTCTTTTTCTTTTGTATCAAATCAGGCCCCTATTTTTTGCTTATTTTTATTTTTATTTTCTCTATCCGCGAGATCCCAGACCATCCCCCAATGAGCTGACCCATTCGAGGGTATGTCGAGATCGGCTGAGCCCCTTAGGGGTAGGCCGAGGTCATCCTAGCCCTTGGGGTGAGGCCAAAGTCAACCTCCCCCTGAGGTTGGGTGCCTCAAGATTCTGGGCCCATCTCGGGTTTCCAATTTCTTTTCCTGCCTTGTGCAGTCGGCCCTTTTCAATTTTGGTCACGAAATTAGTATAAAAGGAGGCCTACTCACTTCATTTTAGAGATATAATTTATCCATGAAGAATAAAAGTGTTCATATTCCATTCAAGAGCATTCCAAGAGCATCCATAAGCATTTTATAGGAGCATTGAAGAAGATCCTTTTGCAACCTTTCAAGACTTCAAGCTTTCAAGATCTTTTGCATTCAAGGATCTTTGAAGGAGTTCATTGGAGGCCTTTTCATCATCTTTCCATGATCATGCATGTTCCTTTCAAGATCTAGCTTTCTTCTTTGAAGATAGTGGAGTTGGTCATCAAGGAAGGGTTTGCTCATCCATTCTTCATTTGCATTTGCATACCCAATTCAAGCATATGAGTACATCTACATCTATGGATCCATGACTTGGTATGATTGATCTATTGCATTTTGATGAGATATCCTTCATTCCTACAAGATTGAACACTATTGAGCACTTTTACATCCTTTTGGATTACGAATCTGGATCCTCTGTGAGGGTTTATGCAAAGTAAAGTGAATTTATGCATTTGCTTTACTTTTACATACATTTACATTCAAGGTTGATTCCTAAATTGGGGCTTGACTGAGGCAAGCCCCTCCCCAACAAAAACACACATTTTTCTCTTGCAAATTCAACTTTTTAGACTTGTAAATTCAAATTCAGAACTTGTTTGTTGTTACAGATCCAAATCCCAGAAAAACTTATAGATTAGGGTGAGGTTGATTTCAGCCTAGTCCTAGGTGGATTTTTCTCCAAGTCACCATACCCTCTAGGTTGACCTAATCCAGAGGCAAAAATATTTCTAGGTTTTGCAAATCACATTTTTCTAGCCGTAGATTTGAACCTGCTTGATTTTATGATATGTTCCAGGAGCATAATCTCATATCTAAGCTGGAGAAATTTTTTTGAGTATTCTAAGGTGGTTTGGCATATTTCATTAGTTATTTTGAGTATTTCTATATCAGATCTGATCTGTTTCATTGGTTTTAGCATTGCATTTACCTTCCTAGTTGACTATATTTGACACAGAGAAAATAACACCTTTCTACTTAACACTTGGTTAGATCTTTGTTTTGAATTGGTACCCCTACATCACTTGGGTTGTGCTAGTCTAACTCAAATCCAACTAGGGTCTTTCCTTGGGAGATCTCTTCCTTTGTGGCCCCCTCTTGAGCATAACATTGAATGTATAAGCATAAAAAGTGTGGTGTTTTACATATCTTATCCTCATCACATTTTTCACCACACTATACAAAAGGAATACAACTATGGGCAAAGGGACAACTCAATTTTATGGAAAATTAGGTGATTAAATAAGGGGGTCAACTCAAAAAAATAATCACGAGCTCTTAGTTAACAAACAATCTTAGGCGAATAGTTCTATCCCTTGAAAATTGAAGGGTCATGACTCCCACATCTTGAAGATATAAGAGGTAGGAAAAATTGATTGGAGAAGGCATTAATTGATCAATATCTAAGCAAGAAAACAAAAGGGTTTTAAAGTAAGAACAAAAAATAAATATATTATAGCAGCAATCAGATCAAAGATAAATCTATGAATATAATAGAAATATAGATATATTTTATATGCACATGCTATTGTAATATTTACATCAATTAAATGATATTTCTAAGCAATCTAAATGTTTTTATTTTATATGATAAGGGATTCATTTAATAATATATTTGGAATTTAGAGAAACCAAATTGCAAATAGGAAGAACGACAAACCTCTCGAGTTTATGAAACCTTAGTATGCCACCCAAAGATGAATTTTATGCTCATGGTTGAGGGGCTTAGTGTGCCCTTATGCTTGAGATCTCATCAAGTAAATCACTTGTTAGGATTAGAAGATAGATATCTAACAATTAAATACAAATTTTATCAATAAAATAAAAGAATAAAATAAACACATAAGCGAAACAATAAGGCACAAAGAATTTAACATCGTTCACCCAATCTCAAGCTACGTCCACCAAATAGAGAGTCCAATAATATTATCCAAAAGTTTCAATTGGTTACAATTAGAAATCCCTTGCAACTCAATACCACTACAAAATTCTACCAAGTTCTCATATGAAAACCCTAACCCTAAGCCATTTTATCAAGACTTATGTCAGTTACAAAAATAGGGTTAGAATATGTTAGCCAATAGAAGAATTAACTCTCGACACATTTGTACAATGATTAAAGTCAATTGATCTTTCAGGGGTGTTGCCCCTGAAAACCCCTGCGAGGGTGTTTCTCATCAACCCTGCCCTATACTGCAATAGGTAGTGTGCTAGGGGCGCCACCCCTTGACCCATCTTGGGAGAACTTATCCCAAACCCTCGTTGAATAAATTTGGGGGGAAACTAGACCGATAAATATGGGGAAAAATTAACCTCTGAGTCTAATTAGGTTCCATACAACAACACCACCTCGATATAAATGCTTTGTATCAAAGCTTTGTTCCTGCTAGCTTGGAGGATGAAAGATAGTATATGCAACTATGCAAAGATCTCAAAGAGTATTGGAAAATGAAAGAAGATGGGTTACAACAAGTAATCACTCTACCTAAAGAAATAAAATGTGTGAACTATTAGGAGATGAGTCAAGGGCTTTCATGGAGAAAAATCATAAAACAACCTAATTAATCCTAGTAAATGGTGGAAAGGGGAGCAAAGACAAATGCGATGATTAATCCTTTTCAAGCTTGCACACTTGGAAGGAAGATGTCCCAATAGGCTCAAGTAGCCTGACCTAAGTGTTGAATGAGACAATGATTATTCGCTAAAGTGTGTAAATTGAAAATGGAAAGATACAATGTATGAGACAAAATAGTCAAAACTAGAAATAACAAATTGATAATTATTTGCCAAAAAGAATAAATGAGCTAAATCAAGGTCCAAACTTCTATACTAACCTAAGATTTTAGTTTGGATTGATATTTTAGGGAATAGAACAATTTAGGTGTTCTATTCCAGGGAATGGAATGGCACAATTGCTCTATTCCTGTCACTTTTTGTTGAAACTTCCAAGACCTTCCGACTATTCTCAATTTTCCTAGAAAAGATCCAACAACTCTATAACTTGTTCCTACACACAAAAAATGGGGAAAAGGTTAGGTAAAAGGGGTTTTCCTTGGTCAAACCTCTATTTAGGAATCAACCTTGAAAATGAAAGGAAATTGCATAAAAGGAAGTATGTAAAAAGGTAAATATTTGATTCACCTTGTGTAAACCCTCATGGACAAATGTAGAAATTGCTTTTACCCATGAATATGTTTGACTGTGCTTGAAATCCAAGGAGTTGACCTTAGAATGTAGAATAGAATCAAGGATTCCCTCACAAATGCATGGATTTGTGAATTCCACTCTTTGATCTCAAATGTAGATACACTTGACAATCAATTGGAATGAAGGAAGAATGTATGTGGATGGATGGATGAATATTTTTTCTTGATTGAGAACTCCTCTACTTGGCCATCATGGGAGAGAAACTTTCTTCAATTGGAGAAGATTGTCTTGGAATTGACTTGGATGATTGTGAAGATACTAGATCTTGGATGCTTGCCTTCAAGTCTTGAATCCAATCATTTGAATGCGTGAATGCCTTATGAAAACTTGATTTCTTGAGTGTAGTTATGATATGCAAAATGAAGAGATATAGAGTGTTTGTATACCTCATACATCATTTTAGGATTAAAAAATAAACCATGCCAACAACATGATCTAATTTCCCAGTAAAATCCTGACATAGGGCTCCAAGCCCAATTTAGGCCAAAATAAGTGAGAATATAATGCCTCAACCATTATGTTCTTGGGGTTTTGAGTTGAAATTTGAATTGGGTGTTGGGATGGTGGAAAAGATGCAAGAAAAGAAGAATCAAGTTATTAGGATCAAGCATAATGGATATCAAATCTTGAAATCACTAAAATGGGGCCTAATAAGACATCCAATTACTGGTGCTAACATTTGAGGACTGTATATTTACCCCCCACTTTAGCAAGAGAATGTGACAAACTAATGCTCGTGGTAAAGTAGATAAATTCATAATAAAAATCATATCAAAGTCAAGGAGACAAAGAAAAATCAAGCCCCCAAGTGACTTAAGTCTTCATGAAATCCAAAACCAAGATAAAAGAGGCATCACTTAAAAGACACACACACACACACACACACACACACACACACACACACACACACACACACACACACACACACACACACACACACAGAGAGAGAGAGAGAGAGAGAGAGAGAGAGAGAGGCACGACCTCTAGCCTAGTAAATTATTGCCTTGCTATGGATCTATTACCAAAGGGGGAGATTGTCGGATATTGGTTGGAACTGTCATTGATCAGGTTGTTGCCATTCATTTATTTTTCATTTATGTCAACATATATTCCTCTATGTTGATATGTTTTAGTTCTATGTTGGTTGTATTAGATAGACTATGTTTCAAGTTGCTACATGCAATTGAACAAAGTTGTACGGACAATGTACGGATGTTCAGTGTATGTAGGAACATATTTGTTATGTTGAGTGAGTGTATAACTTATGTCTAAGGTCGTGTGGCTTCATGTTTTTATTTGTGTAAGTTAAAATTGTTTTGGTGAAGACTGGTCACAGGACAAAGACGGGGAATTATGCCTGAGTTGGTTGCTGAATTTTGAGTATAAGTTGGTTGTGAGCTAGAAGCATAGTATGCAATCTTAAGGTATGGAAAAAGACTCAGATTGGAGTAAATTGTGGGATTTATGGCTTAACTAGTTCATGTTGATGTCAAAGCTAGCCTATGGAATTCACATTTTTTATTTGGGAGACAACTAGGTGATGTAACGTGTGTAACAGATTGGCGAGTGTTGATTGTGGATCTTGGAGTGTAATTTAATATTTGTAAATGTTGTATATTTTTATTAGGTATCGTGTGTACCTTAGTATTGGTTGATGTAATGGTTTATACATTGGGGAAGCTCTAATAGGCTGACCTAATTGGTTTTGTAACTTGTAAAAAGGAAAGTAATTACCTTGATGTAATGAGAGGACTGTAATGGATAAGTGGATGCGAGCATTGTTTCTGGTTGTCAAAGAAGAGATGAAAAGTAGGTCAGATGCTTTGATCTATGATCATTCCTTGTGCAATTCAATAGAATTTTAAAGGCAATAGATTTTTCATCAGTCAATTCATTGAACACTAAGTCCTCTTTTCTGCATTCAGATAGTAAGTCCTCTTTGTAGTTCATTGAACACCAAGTCCTCTTTTTTTTTCATTATAATAATAATAATAATAATAATAATAATAATGCCTAATGGAACATTGACGCTCTAGTGATGCGAGCAGACATAAAGAATATTGTAGCACTAGTCTTTCAATTTTCTACTCCTTAATTTACATTTCCTGTAAACAAACATTGCATTTAAATTAAACATTTTATTTAAATATAAAGCATTAAAATAATCATTTATGAAAATATGAGCATATATCAGTGAAGGACAACAACTAAAATACCCAACAACATATAAGGCACATTATAAAAAAGAATCCAATAAAATTGTCCTGATAACGTACAATCCATAGTCTCGACTACAAAATACACCAAATATCATCATAAATAATCATGTCACATCAAACAAAATCATCATGTAGATATGATCAAAACACTAAACAACAACATAATCTAATCATCTAACATGGCTATGATACTAATAATCAAAATATTGTATTGTCTTTGAATGCATCTCACTATGCATATAATCATATAATAACATAAGAGTCTATCTCAAATAAAAAAATTAATGGAGAAAAATGAAATCACGGGAGGCATTTCATCCCCCCCTAGACATATGCATACTCCTAGAAGCTTTCAAAAAGATAGTTGTATAAATATCTCAACCATAATGTATCCTCCCAAGTAGAATAAGTCTCATCACTTAGGTCCCATTGGACCCTTACATGTTCTATGTCTCTACCCCTGAGGGTCAACCTATGATACTAAAGAATATGAATGGGCTCCAAAGAAATCTTCCCTTCCTCTACATGTAAAGCATCCAAATCAAGAACATGGGTCACATTGGGAATATATTGTCTCAATATTGAAACATGAAATACATCATGGATGCACAATAGGCTAGGTGGAAACACCAAATGATAGGCAACATGACCAATCCTCTCAATAATCTCAAAAGGTCCCAAAAAAATGTGATTCTAACTTAGAGCCTTTCCCATAATGGATAGGGCTCTTCTATGGCCAAACTCACAAAAACACATGGTCACCAACTGAGAAGTGACAATCAAGTCTATAGGCATCAACATACTTCTTCTACCAATCCTATGAAGTAACCAAATGCTCTGTAATGTGAACCACTTGTTGTTCCATATCCTAACACATCGCAGGACCTGACACTACATGGTCCTCCAAATGATCCCAACTCAAAGGTGTATGACACGGTCAACCATACAAGGCCTAAAAAAGAGACATGCCAAGATAAATATGGTACCCATTATTATAAGAAAAATCAAATAAGTATAAATAGTCCTCCCTACTCGATTGTTGATCCATCACATACATGCAAAGAATGTCCTCAATATTATGGTTCACCTGCTTCATCTAGCCATCGGTCTTGGGGTGACATGATGAACTAAAATTGAGTTGTGCACCCAAAGCATGCTAGAGAGATGTCCACACTACGAAAGTAAAAATTGGATCTCTATCTAAAATAATCTCGTGGGGTATCTTATGCAACTAAACTATGTCCTCAATGAACACATCATGTGTTATCGAAGCAACGATATAAGAATCTCTTGTGGGTGAAAAGTGAGTCACATTTGAAAAAATTTCCAAAGTAACCATAATAGCATCATGACAATGCAAAGACATAGGTAAACCAGTAATGAAATCAATATATATAGCATCTTACTTCCACTTGGGAATGGAATGTGGCTGTAAAAGACTTGTCGAATGTTGATGCTCCACCTTCACTCTCTAACACTCAAGACATCTTACCACAAAATTGGCAACATCACGCCTTATCCTTGCCCCAAAGTACAACTATCTAAGGTCACCATGCATCTTCTTGATGACAGGATATGAAAAATACAATTCATGATGTGCCTAAAGAAAAAATAAGGAATGAAGACCACTTGACACCGACACATAAATGCATCCATAATGCTTCAAAATTACATCTAACTCCATAGAGTAACCTAAAAAATATCCCACAAGAGTATGTATGAAATCAATCTCCACTTTAACTTCCTGATACCAAGTATCATCAAGTAAGACCTCAAGAATACAACTACACAAATCTACTCCAAGAGACAAAACAAAGGTCTCATGCCTTCTCCTACTCAAGGCATTCACACTAATATTCTCTTTTCCCTTGATGTAATGAACACTCAAAATAATACTTAAAAAGGAACTTCATCAAATGATATTGTTGTGAATTCAGGTTTGGCTGAGAGAAGATATACTACAAGTTACAATGATCACTATACAACTCAAACCTATGACCAAAAAGAAAATTCCTCCAGTGCACTAGAACATACACAATCATTGCTAACTCTAGATTATGGGTGGGGTAGTTTAGCTCATGATCCTCAAGCTTTTGAGACTCATATGTAATCACTCATCTCTCCTTCATAAGAACTACCCCACACCCTCCAATAATGCATCACTGCACACCATAAACTCACCTATAGGATTTGCCACTGTCAAGATAGGTGCACTAGCCAAATGTTCCTTAAGAGCTTGAAAATAGGAGTGAGAATACGTGGACCAAACAAATTTCTTCCCTTTTCCTCTGAAGAGAAATGATAGGATGAGCCAACCAAGAAAAATCCTTCACAATCAATGATAGTAACCTGCCAAACCCATGAAACTAAAAACCTTAGGAACACTATTTGGCACTGGCCAATCCATAATAGTCCAAATCTTTGAATGATCCATAAAAATATCCCCTCCAGAGATGACATGGACCAAATACTTCACCTTAGTTTGGAAGAGCTCACATTTGGTCAGGTTTCCAAACAACTTATGGTCATGTAAACACTACAAAATCTGAGACAAATGGTCATCATGCTCCTCCATATCCTTGAATACACTACAATGTCATCCAAAAATACAAGGAAAAAATGGTTAAGATAGGTTTGGAACAAAACATTCATCAAACTCATGAACACCAATGGTGCATTGGTCAACCCAAAGTGTACACCTATAAACTCATAGTGCCCATATCAAGTGTGAAAATATATACGATGGATGTCAACCTCATGGATACAAAGCTGATGGTATCATCATTTAAAATCTATCTATAAGAACAATTTTGCTCCCTTCATTTGGTCAAAAAAGTCATCAATCCTTTCCAAGGGATATTAGTTCTTCACCATCACCTTATTTAACTATTGTTAATCAATGCATAAATGCAAATATCCATCCTTCTTCATAAAGATAATTGATGCACCCCAAGGGGATACACTTGGATAAAAACTCATCTAACTATAAATGAAGCTCAATTAAATCTTGAGTAGTCATACGATAAGGAGCCTAAGAAATAGGATCAACTCCAAGAATGATATCAATACGAAAATCTATGTCTCATTGAGATGACATACCTAGAATATAACTTAGAAACACATCTATAAACTCATGAAGAAGTGGGTAATCATAAAGAGACGTCTCTCATCTCTCAATCCCATCAAGGTCACTAACAAAGATTGTGAATAATGACAACCCTATTGCATACTCTTCTTTAGCTCTATGGATGAGATCATGTGAAGTGAAATAGGTCTCTGGACCTCTACAAGATCAAAATGCCCACCTATGTCACCCACACAATGTATCAACTTGCACCAACAATCTATACTCCCCTGGTGGAAAGCTAACCAATCCATACCAAAAATAATGTCATAAGAACCTAAGGGTAGGATACAAAGATCTATGATGGTGGTGATGGTGCCCAAATACAACACACAACCAAAAATAAGTGATTCCATGGTCACACTAGAACTTATGGATAACTCAAATTTCCAACTATCAGCTTGTCATGTTGTCACAAGCCCACATTGGTCCATAAGGAAGGGGAAAATAAAGGAATTTGATGCATCGGAATCAAATAATATAGAGGTATAAATACCATGTAACACACTTGTTGTCTCCACCATAGTTCCCTAATGATCATCTTGATGGTTATCAACCACCACATAAAATTTTTGAGATCTACCTGCATCCCCAATGGTAGGATTAGAAACAATAGTCCTTTGGTTTAGTCTATAAATTGACCTCTGAGGACAATGCACAAAAATATTACCCTACAAGCCACAAGAAAAAAAATCCTTTCTGTCACTACCATGACATATGGAGGGTACACTCGACTGAAAGAAACTTCCCCTACTAAAGCTCTACTAACCACTCTGCTAATCAATACATGACTATAAGACCTATCCCTCTGGCGTGAACCACCATGGTTCCCTAGATGGTGACTACCAGAGCTTTATCTATGGGATGGTCCTTGGGAATGCCTCTATCTATGTTATTTCTTATGTCCTATCTTAGGAGGTGTTTAATATTCCCTAGAAGAACCTGTAGGTTAAACTTGTGTGCCCTATGCACCTAAATCAAAAGGTTGTGCACTATGTACATGTGCACATGTCCTACTACTAAAGCCTCTAGGAACATTACTCTCAATCAAACTCTCCTTCTCAACGACAATAGAAAGTTTCCCAGGCCAATGCATATGGACATCTCTAATAATATTTCCATTAAGGACCCGAATGAAATGCTACACTAACATAGGCTTGTCAAGGGCATAATTGGAATACTATCTTAGCTCAAAGAACTCATTCTTGTACTGCTCCACTATGATAGTCCCATATCAGACCTCGTGAAACTCATTAGCATGTTCTTCCTAGTACTGATCAAAAAGGAAACACTCATGGAATTTCTCCTCAAACATCTCCCATGAAATAGTCACAATGTCCAATTGGGGCTTCTGCACCTCTATGCACTACCAAGTATACAAAAAACTCATAAGCTGCATAATGGACCACTGAGATCTAGTGTTTCTCTCATAATGGTACATAGAGAAGAAACTTCCAAGATCTAATAAATTGAATCTTGACCTCAATATTGCTACAAGAACCATCAAATATAGTTGGGTGAGACCTCAAAAGGTCCCTCATGTGTCTTACACAGATAGAATCATCATCCACCAATACCCTATCTCTCCTATGATCTACTCTTAAATTAGGTGGAGATCGAGAACATTCATTCTCTCTCCTCTCCTCATGATCACCTCGATCATATAACTAAGAGTCCTCATGGTGAGATGCCTCCTGTCGAGTTCCCAAATGAGTAATAAGCTCTCATAGCAACTGAACTAACTGGGGATTCCCATCATGACCATCATGACCATCTCTATGGTCCTCATGGTGAGCATCATGGTACTCTTCCTCCTAATGCTCTTTCTTATGATGCTCCTCCTCATGTTCATCTTGATGGTCATTCCACTAACCACATCCATGTGTAGGAGGCATCCTTTGGAAAAAAATAAGGTATGGATCAAAATCACATATATCATGTCTAACAAGCCATACTAAGGAAATGAGGAAAAAGGGTATCTGTCAAAGATAATAATTATAATCACAGATCACTTACACCAAAAATAATGGGAGCATAACAAAGAGATCCTAGTGAATGAACATGGGCTCTAATACCAGATATAATGCTCTACCAAGGAACCCTCAGAACATGTGGTCAACTATGCACTAAAAAAATATTATTTTTGACAAGGAATAAACATCATGTACATAAGTGCATCACATAACCATAAAGAAAATGCAAGATATAAACATGCAAGGAAGTAAACTATGATCATCACATGATCATGCACAAGTGGAAGACTAACAATACTTCCAAGGGTTCCAAGACAACCTAATAATGTACTCAGAATAGAGAAAATGTGTTCATGAGGTTGTCCTATAAGGATTTGAACAACATCCACGAATCACAAGAGACTAAGACAATAATAGCCCATAGATAAACAAGAGGCTACTAATTCATCCTCTGAATCCATCTAACTCTCATTCTTTCTAAAATCCAAATTAAATGTTCTTAATGTGGTTAGACATACAAGTTAATTACCACCTAAACATAAGAAAAACCAACCATGGAATTCATTTTTGCAAAAACCCAAGGGAACACCTCTCAGTCATAGATATACCAAGATTTTCTCAAAACAAGTACATAGGAGTAGGTTCGGTTGTAGGAGCATATGCACTTGGTTGTAAGAAAATTGAATGAATACACAAGTTTCCTACAGGGGCCTAAAATTGATAATAAAACTCTAACGGCTCCAATGCATGGCTAAAATGAGTACAACTCCACACTAGGGAGTACTGCAATGCATGATAACATAATGAAAGATACTCTAGTAAACATGAACATCAAATGCACGCACACCCACACACACACACATATATATATGGTACAAGATGAAGGAATAACATTGATCCCTAAATGGTTAGAATCTCTATCTCTAGGAGAGTTTACCATCTATACACAAGTCCCCGATAGTGGTATAGTAAAAAATTAACCTACCACATGGAACCCTCAAGCCCACCCCATTGTGCTCATAGAGATATTAACCCAACCAAAAACATAAGACATACACGTAAACAAGGAGTGGATAACGCACATGCTAAGAACATGCATAATCTCATAAGAAGGTACAATGAGCCAATTCTATACACATAGATGTAGAATACAATGACACATGGAGAACACTGAACATGAAGACCAACATCTAAAGTATAATCATGATACCATATAACACAACATATCAAGTTGTTTCTTACTGCTAATAGACCTAGATATGAGAGTACAAATCATATGGAGTATCTCTACTTGCATAGGTCAATACTAATATTTGGGGCTCAATAACCATTACCACTTGCATGGGTCACTTATGACATTTGGGGACTCAATTATTTCCACTACCCGCATGAGTCAATATACAACATCCAAGGATTCCAATTACTCTTGATTACTATTTATACCTAATTCATTTATTATGTTTTCACTTTTTAAGGAACTCCTTAACACTTCCGCTATGGCCACTTATAGGCTTGGGTCCACATTTGGAGCTACTATCTATGCTTACTCAATGTACCTAGTCTTATGGATCAACATCAAATCATGAAGAGAAAACATGAATCTTGTCCACTAGGTCTACACCAAGGACATAAAAAATACTTCATCCACTTGATCAACACCAAGGATGGGAAATAGGGACTTCGTCCACTCGGTCTACACTGAGGATAGGATAATCCAAAGATGGTCCACTTGATCTACACCGAGGACCAAACACAAGATGCCAAAACTACTTGGTCTACACCAAGGATGGGAAATACACGAGAATCAACAAGCACGAATGCAATCTTTGAAGGATAAATCCACTCCAAGACACTCAAGGCATGCAAGCTGAGTAAACTAAAAAATTAAGCCAAACAATGAATTTCTCGATTGGCCAAATTTTCAAGAGCACACATTCCCATGGAATACATCAAGCATCTCATTAGAACATGAGGAAGGCTCAAAATTCTCAAAAGAAATAAATTACCCAAATTTCTACAAAATCTAACGAAGCATGAAATTCAACATTTTAACATTAAAAGGGTAAGTTCATATTAGAATATCAAATATCTAGAATGTCCTCAAGCCATTTTGATTCCACAATCCTACCACAAAGTTGGATTATTAAAACCCCCAATAGATCAATCATGTCAAACATGGTGGCATACAAGTTCTAAATGACATGTAAAATGAGGTAAACTAAAAAATGCCCAAAAATCAAACTTTAAACGAAGTGAAAGAAGAAAACCCATTTTCCGTTACACACCCAACAACATAATTTTCCAATAAAAATTTCAATTTTGACATCATGGGAGAAAACAGATAGCCTCACTGTGGAAAATTTCAATCTAAAAATTGCATAAAACATACAAACACCAATCAGGTGAAATATGCATAAAGGAACGTGAGAAAACTACTAATTATCATCCCATAATGAAAAAACAAACAAAAATCAACTAAAATGGACATGTAATGAATAAAAACATGAGAACCCTACCTCTCACCTAGTTGAAAACACTAAAATGGGCAAAAGAAAATAAATGCTCTACAAAATTGTGAATGACTCCCCAAAAACATGAGGAATTGCGGCATGGTTCCAACAAGCCGCTACCCACAAAAATTTGGCAAGCGAATCACTCACATCAAAAATAAAATTGAATTTCTCCAAAGCATTTTGGAGAAAATTCATAATTCACCTAAAGACAAGTGATGGAAATGAACTCAATTTCTCAATTTATAAAGTCACTTTTTCAAATGAACTTTTAAAATAAGTCACTTAAGTAATTTTAAACAACAACAAACTTTCCCAAAATGAAATAAATCAATTCGAGTAAATTGGAATTCAACTATGGAAAATTAGATGGTAATTAAAATTAAGTCCCCAAACACATTAAAATAAGCATTTAAAATAAATCTCATCCATGACAACCACGCGAACTCTAAATACACAGGCATATCACTGATCTATTACAAATTAATTATAAAATTTGGATTTACCAACACGTACTAGAGGGATAATATAAAAATTATGAATACATCATCTATACAGGGATGATATTGGATCAATAATGAAAGGTCGGTAAAACTATCTCATGTGCCACCCTAGGGGATAAAAACACACTCAAATCATGTAACTCAATAGAATGATGTCTGGTATCTGCTCATTGAAACACACAAACCCCAAGTGCAACTTCTCACAATATAAAATCCAAAGGACATATAATAATAAAAATTCCTAATGGAACATTGACACTCTACTAACGCAAGAAGACATAAAGAATGTTGTAGCACTAGTCATTATATTTTCTACTCCTCAATGTACATGTCCTTTAAACAAACATTGCATTTAAATTAACTATTTCATTTAAATATAATGCATTAAAATAATCATTTACAGAACTATGAGCATATATCAATGAAGGTCAACTACCAAAATATCCAACAACATATAAGGAACAATATAACAAGGAATCCAATAAAATCATCCTATTAACATAATACATAGTCTCAAATACAAAATAAATAAGATATCATCATAAAACATCATGTCACATCAAATAAAATCATCCTATAGATATGATAAAAATAGTAAACAACAACATAATCTAATCATCTAACACAACTATTATACTAGCAACCAAAATATTGTACTATCATTGAATGCATCTCACTATGAAAATAATCACAAAATAACACAAGAATCTATCTCAAATCAAAATAATCATGAAGATAATGCAACCATGAGAGGCACTACATCAACGAAGGTGACATATAGGATTTTACCACCAACTTCTACCATAAAAGTAATGGAACCATGGGTAGCATAAGTGAAACCATTGAAAGTTTAGATCATCAAATCAGATTTTTCATAGAAATCCTATTGCAATTGTCTAGTGTAAGTATCTTCTTCATTTATCACATTGACCATGCAAGTAGGATCTATAAGGACACCATGAGAAAGAAGGTCATTAACCTTTACCACAATGTAAATAGGACTGTCAAGTGTTTTAATCATCTCACAAGGAGTAAATGTAATGAAAATCTCAGGTTAAGGTTTGGGTTCGGCTTTCAATTGATCAATAAGATCAACAACATTGTTGGCTTCAATAGACTTATCACCATAGTTAACAATATGAGTGTAAGAAGAAGGTAAAGACTAGATAGTCTCAATGGTATTGGTCAAATAAGAAGGCAAAGGATTAGTATAGATTTGAAAGTTTTGGTTGGGAGGTACTAAAGATTTATTTTGTACCCTCTTAAAATGGACACACTCATTATTTAAGACCTTTTAGCTCCCCTCCTTTACTGAATTTATGAACCTTGGTGGATTCATGCTTGATCCCCCTTTTCTCCTATTTTCTCCCATATCTTCCACTTTCAACTGTGCAGTCTCTGAGACCTTAGGGATGGCTCCCTATGGGCCAACCCTAGAACAGGTTGACTAAGTCGACCTATTTTGGAAAAGGTTGACCTATTTCATAATAGGTCAACTAGGTTGACCTATTTCAAAATAGGTCAGCTAGGTTGACCTATTTCAAAATAGGTCAACCAGGTTGACCTATTCCCTAGGGATTTTAAATCC
Source organism: Chamaecyparis obtusa (assembly GCA_027943335.1). Lineage (NCBI taxonomy): Eukaryota > Viridiplantae > Streptophyta > Pinopsida > Cupressales > Cupressaceae > Chamaecyparis > Chamaecyparis obtusa. The sequence continues at coordinate 395,481 of BSBK01000415.1, forward strand.
TGGGGCCAGTGTTGTCTCATGGAATTAAAATATAAAATCGGGTGACCCTGTCGGCTTGTTTTATTTTCCCGCCCAAAAACTTGTAAAAAGGAATCCTAGGCACCTCATTTTATCATCCAAAAACATCCATTGAAATTCATTTTACATCGATTAGAGATCCATTATCATCCATCAATCACACAAGAAAGTTCAAGCATACAGGCATTCATCAAGTATTCAAGATTCAAGGATCCTTTGTGAGTATTTCCTCTTCAAGATCTAGCATTTTGTTGGCCATGAAGGGAAGAGATTTACATTGAGGCATTAATCAGCTTCTTCATTGATGCATGTTTACATCCATGGCTCCATGATGTGGTTTTGGTAGATCCATTGCATTTGTGGAGATTTCCTACATCCATCATTGTAAATTCAACATATACAACATACAAGCATTACAAAATCCTTATTGACAAGGGTTTATTTAAGCAAGGTGAATACTTACATTTTTATTTTTTTTCTTTACATATTTATATTTTAATTTCAAGGTTGATTCCTCAATCTAGGGCTTGACCAAGGCAAGCCCTCATCCACCCAAACACAAAAACAATCTTTTCTGTGTGCAAGAGTAGGATATCATATTACAACCACAAATTTGGAAACTACTTGCTGAGACATTTTTGAAGAAGTTAGGTCGACTTTGCTACAATTTCATGGGAACATGATGATTTCATGGAAAAGTGTCTTGAACATGTTGCACCAGGTCAACCTGTCACTGAAGGTCCGAGAGAAACAACATTTTCTGGGTTTTCTGTTGTGATCATTAATCCATAGTCGGAAGTTCTATCACAAGTTCAAATCTGTAGTTTTCAAAGAAAAAAAGCATAATCCTCTACATATTTCAAGTTGAGTACTCTATCATTCATTTCATTTCTTAGTCTAGACCTATTTTCATATCTTAATTGGGTTGATTGCATACACTTAGCATCTAGATCTATCTTACTTTTCTCATTAAATCAATTGGTTCAATTAAACATTTGTATTTACATATCTTTAATCAAATCCTACATTGCATGAAAGAGGAGTTTCATGTGTACTTCCTTGATATAATTTGGGTTTACCATTGACATTCCTTCAACTTATTGGGTTATAATGAGATTTATGTTTGGAAGCCCCTATTTTCTCTTGTATTTTGAGTGTTATTATTGGAATGGTTAATTAATAAACTCATCTCACATAGTTTATATTTTTAGATTCATCAATATCCATTTCAAGCCTAAACATTTTGGTGAACCTGACATGTTAAAACTTCCTTTTGATCTTGGTACATTATCTTTTGTGTTCATCTTCACTAAAAATTTTGGTGAACCCGACGTGTTACAAATTCCTTTTGATATTGGTACATTATCTTGTGTGTTCACTTTCACTAAACATTTTGGTGAACCTGGTGTATTACAACTTCCTTTTTATCTTGGTGAATTATATTGTGTGTTCACCTTCACTAAACATTTTGGTGAACCCAATGCATTCCCACTTTCCTTATTGATTTTGGAGTTAGATTTAGTTATATTTGTGTGGTTAGATCTTTCTTTTTATGCTCTTTATTACATTGATAATTGTGTGGATAGATCTCATTAGAGTTTCCTTTGTGATCTCCTCTTTTATGAGCTTTATTACACTAATTCCAACCTCTAGCATTCTCATTAGGAGAAGTCATAGACTCATGGGCTCTTTTGATCATGATTCCTCTTTTCTTCCTAGGACCCATGATGATACTAATACTTTCCCTCAAGATCCCAATCCTACCATGGAGCATAAATACTCTCACTCTTAACATGATGAAGATGAAGTCGTAAGAGTTCCTCCTTCCCAAGTTGCTAAGCTCTCTCATGAGTTTGATAAATTGGAAAATTGGCTGGTGCAAGAGAAACCAAATCCCAATAGTGTTGCCGCTATTGAGGCTATTAAGAAGCTTATCACTCATGATGATAATAACATCTCCATTTTTGTGGTATATCACACCTTATTAACACTCATGCTAAGCCTTTGATAGAATATGCTCAAGAGTTAGGATACATTCCTCCTTCCATAACCGTTGAACCATCTATTCCTATTTCCACTACTATTCCTAGCATTCCTACCTATGTGCCACCTCTCATGACAATTTCTACACAAGTCTCTGATCCTCTAAGTGTTAGCCTACAACTGATGGACTACTTGGAGAACATAATGGAGAATGTGATGATGATCATCGAGCTACTAAGGTATATGTGAGACATTAGATCAATTGTTATATTTTCATTGATGTCAACTAGTTTTGAATGTACTTATCATGATAGTTGCAAACATCTGGAGAAGTTAATATTGGTGAAGTAAAGAGATATTAGCATGAAAATGAGATGTATGAGTAAGTTATTATTAAGGTATTCATTGAGAAACTTATTGATAGGCTATGGCATTATGATAGTGATTTGATTGGCTTACATGATTCTATTAAGTGTTGAAGACCAAGAATGTACAAGTTAATTTGGTCGGTATATGAAGAAATTAGTATACACCGAGAAGATGCAGTGTACACCAAGTAGGTGTAGTGTATACTGAGTGCAGTATTAACCGAGCAGGAAGAAATTGACATATCACAGTATTGACCGAGCGGGAGAAATAAATAGGAACATGTGATTGTCGACATGAGATGATGAGCTGGATGAATTTGGAAGATTTTGAGGATAAAGATAAAATTTGTTAATATTATCTATGGCTAAAAAAATTCAAGAATGATCAGATGATGAATATTGAAAATGTTTTAAGGCACAAGTTCTGAGGAAGGTTAAGGAGGAAAAATCAATGAAGGAGATTAAGAGGCAAAATCTATGGCTGAAAAGAAAATGGTTTATCATGTCTATATAAGGAGACAAGAGATTCAAAGATTGAATTGCACGTGAAGAAAAGTTAGTATACATGCAAAGTTGGTTAGAAAGGTTGAAGTAAGAACCAAGTGATTCTGCAGACAACACCGAGCGTCAAAAAGAGAACACCAAGTAGAAAAAAGTTATAGGAAGATAGAGATTGATGAGATTATGATGACCAAAGTTATATTGAGCTTAGCATAGATCTGAAAATGAGAAAAGGAAGTTGCATTTGAATAAGGTCATATACTGTTACTTTTTAACCATTACCACAGACCAAATCTCTTAACCGAGTGAGACTTAATAGTCTTTTTCTATTTCTTAATGACATTCAATGAATGTTGCTTATTTTCTTGTTGACCCAAGTGAATGTATGGTCATAGAGAAATGTTAGTGATAAATCCTCTAACAAGGTCACACCTTACAGTGTATTTTGTAACCTTTAACAGGGTTGGCTCTTAACTGAGCTCACTTCATAAGAGTGAAAATATTTTAGGTACCGGTCCTCTGTGGTTTTTCCCTTAATAGGGTTTCCATGTTAAAAATCAAGTGTTAAATGTGTATGCATGTGATGTTTTGTTATTTTACTTTACACATTACAATAACTAGTTTGATTGGTATATACTAGATAATTTATCTGATAGTTGATTAATGAATTAGAAAGGTGCAGTTTAAGTTTTTACAGAGCTGTTTAATTTATTTGTTGAAGTTGATTTTATACATCTGAGAGTGAATTGGGACTCTAGGATAACTAGACATAATTGATTCACCCCCCTCTCAATTATCTAACAATTGGTATCAGAGTGAAAGTACATAAAGGAATAAGTTTGAAGGACTTAAGTTAAAGATCTAAAGATGTATAAGAAAGAGGTACCAAAGATGACAAAGATAATTTCTCAACATGGAAAAGTAGGTTGAAGTTGCATCTATCAGGCATTGGAGATTTTGCACTATACTATTTGGAAAATGATTTCATAACTCCTACTGGTCCTTTGACTATCAACCAGATGAAAGAGAGACACGAGCACAATGCAATGATGATTGAGATTGATTCTTCTTTATCATATGTTTGAATTTGAAGACATTAAGAACCATACAACTACAAAATAAATGTGGGACAAACTAACATTAGTTCATGGAGGAGATCTAAATGTTCTCAAGGAAAAAGTAGAAAGATTAAGAGGAAAGTTTGATGATATGAAAATGAAATAAGGTGAAAACATTACTCAGTACAACAACTGAGTCAAGGAAGTGGTGAATGTTATCCAAGGAGCACGTGGAATTATTGAAGAAGAAATTGTGGTAAGTAAAATTCTCAAAACACGGTTACCTGCCTATGCTATTAAAGTATCTGCAATACATGAAATGAGAGATTTTTCTGGTAATGATGTTTCTCTTGATAGTTTGATTGGTAGATTGATCTCATTTGAGATTAAAAACTATGATAACAATATTGTACCTAAGGTAGAATATGCATTTGTGCCATCTTTGAAAATTGGAAGATCAAGCATTAGACATCAGATAAGAAATAAAAGTGATAGTGAAGCTAAAGAAGATGAACTTTATGAACTTGAAGCATTAATGGCTAGAAGGCTACCCAAGGGAAAAGGAAAATACCGAGGTAAGCTACCCTTAGTATGTTTCAAATGTAAAGAGATTGGCCATATTGGTGCAATATTTCCTAACATGAATGATAATGAGAAGACAAGTGAAAGATCAAATGAAAGAAAGAATGATAGAAGAAATTACAGAGATCACAAAGGTAATCGACAACATGGAAACAAAGACAACCGAGACTACAAAGATAAAGGAAAAAAGGCATGCTACCTAGTTGTTGATGATGATGATACCGAGTCTGAAACTGATGAATATGTAGAAGTGGTGTTTGTTGCATTGAAGGAATATTCTAAAGAAGAAGAAAGGTATGTAGAAAAGGCACTTATTTCTAAAGTAAGAAAAAATGATACTTTGATCATTGATAGTGGTTGCACACATCATATGACTGGTGATGAAGATAAGTTTGAATATCTTGAGCATTATAATGGAGGATCTGTGAAAATGGGAAATGATACACCCTATCAAATAAAAGGTAAATGATCAATATTGCTAAATAACAAGATTAGTTTTGAAAATACGTATTGGGTAGAAGGACTAACTATAATCTATTGAGTGTAGCACAACTAAATAATAAAGGTCACCGAGTTACATTTGAGAAAATAAAATTAAAGATCTATGATGGGGCTGGAAAAATGATCGATACTGGTGAACAATCTAAAGATAACTTATTCTATTTGGATAATGCTGAAAATTGTTGTTTATTGGCTAAGAATGATGATGTTTGGTTATGTCACAAGAGATTATGTCATGTGAACTTTGACAACATGGTTAAGATCATTAATAAAAGGAAAGTTAGAGGTTTACCGAGTATATCTAATCCTGACCATGTAATGTGCAAACAATGCCAAATGGGTAAAATGTCAAAGTCTAATTTCAAGAGAAAACAATATTCATCAAATGCTATTCTAGATTTAGTTCATACTGACTTGTGTGGTCCAATGAGAACTCAAAGCTATTATGGAGAAATATATTTTATCTTATTTGTTGATGATTTCTCTAGAATGATGTTTGTCATGTTCTTAAAACAAAAATCATAACATTTTCAAATGTTTAAGTGGTACAAAGAAAACGTAGAGAAATAAACTGGTAATAAAATGAAATGTTTGAGATCTGACCGAGGTGGTGAATTCATTTATGATGAATTTACTAACTTTTGTAATGAGCATGGAATCAAGAGACATGTATCAACATCGAGGACACCAAAATGGGATTGCTGAAAGAAGAAATAGATCAATTTTTTATTGTGCTAGAAGATTGTTAATTGAAAAAGATTTACAAATTTACTAGAGAGAAGTTGGTAGTACTTCTATTTATACACTAAACCGAGTACAACTAAAGAAAGAATCAAATAAGACACCTTATGAGCTATGGTATGGTTCTACACCTAATGTGATTTATTTTAGAATATTTAGAAGTAGATGTTACATTATGAAATATGATATAAATGGAAAATTTGATTCTAAAGGTGATGAAAGAATATTTCTACGTTTCTCTACTAGAAGTAAGGCATATAAATATTTGAACAAGACTACTAAAAATATGATTGAAAGTGCAAATGTGAGAGTTGATGAGTTTTCTGAGAAAAATGATGACGAAAGAAAGAAGGAACCAGAAGACCATGGTAGATTTGTTTACATAGAAGAACTTGACACTCTACCCAAGCAACATCTTGGTGTCACCGAAAAATAGAATACTAGTACCGAGAAACAATCCTTACAGACCAAGCGATAGCAAACAGTTATCGAAGAAAATGATGATCATGCACCGAGTGAAGAAAACATTGAAGAACAAAGATCTGAGCTTGTACTAGAAAAATATATGAGAAGACACCATCCACAAGATTGCATAATTTGAGACAAAGGAGTAGGGATGATGCCAAGAAGTAAGTTAAGGAATAATACATGTTCAGTTCATGAATTTGAACCTAAAATTATTAAGGATGCATTGGAAAATGATGACTGTATTAAAGAAATGAATGAAGAGATTGAGAAAATAAAGAAAAAGAGACATGGACATTGGTACCAAGACCTAAAGACAAAAATGTGATTAGCACCAAATTAATTTTCAAAAACAAATTGAATGAGAATGGAGATGTTATAAGAAACAAGGAAAGATTAGTCTACAAAGGTTATGCAGAAGAAGAGGGAATTGACTATGGAGAAAATTGTGCACCTATTGCTAGACTTGAAGGAGTGAGAATACTACTTGCACATGCTTCTTACAAAGGTTTCAAGGTATATCAGATTGACGTGAAGTCTTCATTTTTGAATGGGATATTTGAAGAAGAGGTATACATTGAACAACCTGAAGGTTTTTTAGATCCAAATTAGAAGAACATGTTTTGTAAGTTGCACAAGGAACTTTATGGACTGAAGCAAGCACCAAGAGCATGGTATGAAAGATTGCACTCTTATTTGATAAAAATTGGATTTGTTATAACAAGTCATAACCCTAATTTATACTTGAAAGGTGAATCTGATGATAAGATTATTATTGCTAAGTTTTTTGTTGATGATATCATATTCGAAGGTCATGATACTTTATGTAAGTCTTTTGCTAATGAAATGAGAAAAGATTTTTAAATGTTGATCTTTGGAGAGATCAAATTCTTTCTTGGTCTACAAATTCAACAACAGAAGGAAGGTATGTATATCACACAAACAAAATACATTAAAGAAGTCTTGAAGACATTCGGTATGGAAGATTCAAAACCAGTCGGTACACCTATGGTAACCAGATGTAAGCTTACCAAGGATGCAAAGTCAACAGAGGTAAATCAAACCTTATATAGATCTATGATTAGCAAATTGATGTATGTTGTGCATAGTAGACTAGATATTGCACATGTTGGCATTGTAGCTATATTTTTTGCTAATCCTAAAGAGACACACATGATTGTTGTGAAAAGAATCTTGAGATATTTGAAGAACACTGAGAATTATGGATTGTGGTATGAAAAGGAAGATAATTTTGAACTTAAAGTATATACAGATGATGCTTGAGCTAAGGCTAAGGCCTGCGCTCTTGCTTCTCAAACTGCTTCTTCATCTCAAACTTTTCCTTCCTTCGATCAACCCATGCTTGACCCTTTGAAGGAAGTTAATCAAAATAACAATATGCAAATAAATAAACATGATGATTCTATTCTTATTTTAGATTCTATTAATCTTGATATGAAAGATACTCTTTATGATGATGATTCTAATGCACATATTACTAATGATGAATATGAAAAAATTGATATGGATTATGATTTTCCTAACATCTACACAACTAATGCTCACTCCTAGTGAAGAGAACAGTGACTCCCACCAGAGTCCTTGCTTGGATCTGGCAGTGGTTCCTACTATGTTGGATGTTGTTCCTCTTGTGAGTTTCTCACCTTTCCCTAATATTTTAGACCGAGATGGGGAGGGCACGCAACATGCTTAAAGTGGACTTCTCTAGCATGGTAGTCTTTGTGTGTTCATGTTGTTTTTTCCCCTATGTTGTGCTCTTTCTTTTATGTTTTGTCTATATCTCTTTAGACAATTCTTGTTGGTCTTTAGGCACAAGATGATAAAGTAATCAAACATGTCATGCATCTTCTTCTATTTTTACCTCTCTTCTATTTTTTGTTACATGTTATGTTGTCTATGTGGTGTAGTTCGTATATGTTCCCTTGTGTAGTGTACTCAAATGCTGGCAACATAGTAGCACCAATTCTTTTTGGTATCTGTGTTGTTGGACCAAAAAGACTCTTCTTCCTATCTCTTAGATGTCTTTCTCTCCATTTTTTTGTAGTTCTACTTCCTTTGGGGGATGATGACATTTCATACTTGATATAATATTAAATATTATCATATGATCATACTGGCCCAAAAGTTAGTGGATCCCTTTGTGTTATCTTTTTTTTCATGTGTTTATTTCCCTTGAAGTGTTCTCTCTTGGGAGAATTTTATAGTGGAAACATTCTTTGTGGATTCATGTATGCTTCCATTAAAGCTATTGCTCTCATTAAGGCATTTTCAATCACTTTAACATGGGGGCATACACTCCTCTCACTTTTTCACCCATGCACATTGATAGTTTGGTTTCCTCTGTCAAACTACTAGAAATTCATGGGGGCTTGGTCTTTCTTCTTTTGGATCTCTCTTTGGATTACTGAAAGTACAAGAGGCTCGATCCTTTCTTTTGATCCCTCTTTTGATTAATAATAGTCTGGGAGGCTTGATCATTTTTTGATCCTTATTTGGACTATTGATAGTCTGGGAAGCCTGATCGTCTTTCCGATCAGACACACACATCCTTATGCCTAGGTCATCTTTCAATTCTTCTTCTTAGGACATGGAGTTCCCTTGAGGATGAATCCCTTCGATGAGTTGACTAGCATGCCACACACACTTTCTATAAAATTCAATTCATATTCAATGGGTTAACTATCATGCCACACACACTTGCTAGACCATTCAATGCCATCTCTTGTTGCACCCCCTTTCATTTTCTTGTGTAGTTCACAATAAGGAACACAAACCTTATTGGGCAAGTTGGCTACACTTTCTTGTTAGTGACATATCTCTTATTTTGTCTTTGGATATGATGAAGAATCAATTATATTGGGGGCTTGATGGTTTCTTCATCTCCTTAGTCATGATGAGATCAACTCTTTCTTTTTGATCTACTTTACCGTGAGTTTGAGGCAACTCATTCTCCTGCTAAAGTGGGGGCTAAATGTATCGTCTTAAAATGGATGCAATCATTATTTAAGACCTTTTAGCTCCTATCCTTTACCAAATTTATGAACCATGGATGGATTTGTGCTTCAGCCCCCTTTTCTCCTATTTTGTCCCATATCTTCCACTTTCAATTGTGCACTCTCTGAGACCTTGGAGCTGGCTCCTTGTGGACCAACCCTTGAACAGGTCGAAAAAGTTGACCTATTCTAGAATAGGTTGACCTGTTCCATAATAGGTCAACTAGGTTGACCTATTTGAGAATAAATCGACCAGGTCAACCTATTCCCCGTGGATTTTAAATCTCGGGGCCAATGTTGTCTCGGGAAATTAAATTATAAAATTGGGTGACCTCATCAGGTTTCTTTATTTTCTTGACTAAAAAATCATATAAAAGGAAGTCTAGGAACCTCATTTTGGCATCCATGAACATTCTTTGACATCCATTAGAGATCCATTATCATCCAATAATCACACAAGAAAGTTCAAGAATTCAAGCATTCATCAAGCATTCAAGATTCAAAGATCCTTTGTGAGTGTTTCCTCTTCAAGATCTAGCATTTGGTTGGCCATCAAGGGAAGATATTTACATTGAGTAATTCATCATCTTCTTCATTGATTCATGTTTACATCCATGGCTCGATGTGATGGTTTAGGTAGATCCATTGCATTTGTGGAGATTTTGTACATCCACCATTGCAAATTCAACATTTATAACATACAAGTTTTACAAAATCCTTATTGACAAGGGTTTCTACAAGCAAGGAATACTTACATTTTTCTTTGTTCCCTTTACATATTTATATTTCAATTTCAAGGTTGATTCCTCAATCTAGGTCTTGACCAAGGAAAGCCCTCATCCACCCAAACCCAAAAACAAGCTTTTATGTGTGCAAGAGAAAGATATCAGAATTACAACAACAAATCTAGAAACTTTTTTTGAGACATTTATGAAGAATTAGGTTGACTTTTCTACAGTGTCTCAGAAACATGATGACTTCGTGGAAATTTTTCTGGAACATGTTGCACCAAGTTGACCTGTTCGTGGAGGTCTGAGAGATATATAATTTTATGGGTTTTCTGTTGTGATCGTGAATCCACAGTTAGAAGTTCTATCATAGGTTTAGATCTACAATTCTCAAAGAAAAAAGGCAAATTCCTCTACATGTTTCAAGGTGATTACTCTATCATGCATTTCATTTCTTAGTCTAGACTTTTTTTCATATCTTAATTGGGTTGATTGCATACACTTAGCATCTAGATCTATCTTACTTTTCTCATTAAATAAATTGGTTCAATTTTACATTTGCATTTACACATCTTTAATCAAATCCTAGATTGCATGAAAGAGAAATTTCTTGCGTACTTCCTTGATATAATTTGGTTTTAGAATTGGCATCCCTTCATCTTATTGGGTTTTGCTAATCTAATTTGGTTTATATTGAGAGTTATATTTGGAAGCCCCTCTTTCTCTTGTATTTTGAGTGTTAGTGTTGGAATGGTTAATTAATGAACTCAACTCACATAGTTTACATTGTTAGATTCATTAGTATCCATTTCACACCTAAATAGTTTCCTTGATTCTTAACAACCTCAACTAATTTAGTATTGGAATCAATGAGGTCTTGAATAACAAATTTCAAATGAAAACACTTATTAGTATCATGGCTGGGTTGACGATGTTATTAGAAAAATATTTTGTGATCAAAGGATTTAGGTGAAGGCTTCAATGAATCAATTGGTTTAACATGAGGAAGAGTTAACACCTTATCATTAATAAAATTCAACATCACATTATGAAAATATTCATAAGATTGTATAAAATTATGAGAACATCTAAAAATAGATGACAAATGAGCCACACCTTTGGATGCTACTACCACTTTCTTATCAACATTGTTCGATGAATTATTGATATTGATGAAGTTATTAGGTTTATAAAACTTTTGATAGGACTGAGATGCAACATCACTCTTATCAACGAAAGCCAATGGAGTGGTTCTCTCAAACTGACTCATTTGAAGCTGATAATTATGAAGCACCACACATAATTGAGTAAAAGAGAAAAAATTGGAAAGCAATATCTCATCCTTAATATCTTTTGTAAACTAGAAATGAAAATACACATAAAAATCAAGCATAGGATAAGAAGGAATGATATAATATGAAAAATGAACACTATTGTAAGTGGGAATGGATGAAGGTGAACAAACATGTGGCACACTTGAAGGAATAGTAGGAATGGTAGAACTAGGAATGCTAAGATTTATAAGATTGATGATTTGAAAAGAAGTAGTTATGATAGGTGGAGAATAAGTGGGCACACTAGGTATTGTAATAGGAATAGGCATGGAAGTCTCAACACTATTGGAAGGTGGAATGGAACCTAGCTCTTGGGAACAATCTCTAATAGGCTTGATGTGTTATTAATGAGATGAAAGATATTGCACAATATATTAACACCATGTTCAACATTATGAATTATCTTCTTCAAACCCTCTACTACGAAGATGACCTCAGGGTTGGAATTTTCTTGTCCTAACCATTGCTCATATTTTTCAAAGTAATGTGAAAGATTTTAAACTTGCATAGGAGGGACTCTTAAGATGTCATCTTCATCATGAGAAAAGTGGGAAGATTTTTTCTCAATAATAGGAGGAATTTCATTAGTATGCATGTTGGTCTCATCAAGATTCCTAGGAAACACTCAAGCACAAGAAAATGAAAGATAGATAGATCTAATGAAAATATGAACTTTGAAAGAGATATGAAAATCAAGTAAGTACAATTGAAAATTTAATGAAAAACACATGTAACCATCAAATCAAATATGAAGATTTAATGTAAAATATTGATTAATGCAATACATGCAAAGGAGATCCAGGCACCAAATCAAAATGAAAATGTCATGCATTGAGTTCACTAAAATGAGCAATATAAAAGGGAAGCGAGACACAAAGGGGTAGATCACACCTCCCTTTTCATGATTGCACATTTGTAAGGAAGATTCATCAACTAGGCTCAAGAGGAGACTCAAGTGCTGCATGAGACAATGATCCTTTGCTAAATATGGAATTGATGAAAATGGAAATGATAGTAAAGATGCAATGTACATGGAAATATAGACAAGTAGATGAAAAAATGGAAATAACATACTAATATAAACTACCAGAAACATGTAATGTATAGAAATGGGATCCAAAAAGTAAAACTAACTTGCAAGTGAAATTTGAGCCTGATTTACATGGAACAAGGCATTGTAGACATCTAGTTCTAGGTGTTTCACCCAAAAAATTTTGAGGATCCTCTAGTAGACTCTAATCTTTTAAACTTTCATCTAAAATCTCTATAACATGTTCGTACATAGAAAAATGGGGAAAAGATTTTCTAAATGGGTTTCCCTTGGTCAAACCCTAGTTTAGGAATCAAACTTGAAATGAAATGAAATTACATAAAGGAAGTATGTAAAAAGGTAAAAGTTTGATTCACCTTGTGTAAACACTCATGAACAGATGTAGAAATTGCTCATACCCATGAAGATGCTTGAATATATCTGGAATCCAAAAATTTGACCTTGGAATATAGAATAGGAATTAAGTATTCCCTCACAAAAGCATGGATCTATGAATGCCACTCGTAGATCTTCAATGTGGATATGTTTGGCAATCGCTTGCAATGAAGGAGAATGAAGGTAGATGAAAGGAATGATCTTCTTTCTTGATTGATAATTCATGTACTTGGCCTTCATGGGAGATAAAATTGGTTCAATTGGAGAAGATTTCCTTGACTTGAAGAATTGGAGACTTGGAGAAACTAGATCTTGGATGTCTGCCTTCAAATATTGAATCCAATTGCTTGAATGCTCTTAATTCCTTGATTTCTTGAATGCCTTATGAAAATATGATCATAAATTCTTAAACTTGATAATGTATCTATAATAATGGTCATGGATATCAAAATGAGGGGAGATATGATGTTTATATGCTCAATCCATCATTTCAAGATTAAAAAATAAGCCAAGTTGATCACAAAATAAGATTTGCCACCGAAACCCTAACGTGGGGCTCTAGACCAAATTTGGGCCAAAAAGTGGGAACATCCTATTCCTAGGAGAATGGCCTCAAATTTGAATTGGGTGTTAGGATGGATGAAAATATGCAAGAGGAGAAAAATTAGGTTGCTAGGATCAAGCATAACAAACATTTTGATCTTGAAATCACCAAAATGAGGTCTAATAGGTCCTAATAAAGAATCCAATAATAGGTGAATTTTTTTTAGGATGGTACAATTATGTTTCATGTATTGATGAATATAGAAAGAGGAAAAGTGTATATTTTATAAAGAATAAATATGATATTTTCAGTCAATTTACACTATTTAAAGAAATAGTTGAAATGCAGATTGGAAGGAAAATAAAATGTTTGAAGAAAGATAACGGTCACGAATTTTTCTATATTAATCTTGATAAATTATATAAGATTGTGGAATTCATAGACAATAGGAAATTCCCTAATATCCATGCTAGAATGAATTTTCAAAAAGGATGAACATGATGTTGATAGAGAAGGCTTAGCAGTATGTTGAGAGGTCCTGGCCTAGAACAAAAGTTTTGGGATGAAGTTTCCACTACTTTCTACCTGATTAAAAGGTTTCCTACATTATCTCTTGTTGATAAAATTCCTATAGAGGAATGGTTAGGTCATAAGCCTTCAATGAGACATCTTAGATTTTTTTTTCTATGAGGCATATGCATATGTGCTAAAGGAGAAGTAAAAAAAGTTGGATAACAATGTTGTCAAATGTATCTTCATTAGATAAAATTATTGTGTAAAAGGATACAAATTTTGCGACCTTTTTGCACAAAAGATGATACACAGTAGAATGTTATTTTTAGAGAGTCTAAATCTCCTTTGCATTGTAGCTAGAAAAAATAAAAAAGGAAGGTGTGATTCAACTACCTTCTATGCCTAAGAAAGTTGAATTGAGGCCCCTAGATAGACAAGAAGTTGAGAGCTCATTTATCTCTGAATCTTCAAAGGAGGAAGAACCTCCAACTCAGCTTGTTTGAAGGTCTACAAGGCATAGAAAATCACCTAAAAGCTATTCACCTGATGATTGGAGATATATTTTTTCTTTGAATACTAGTGTGGATGGACCTAGATTGATTGAAGAGGCATGAGGTATGAATGATGTAGAATCCTTGAAAATTATTATAGATGAGGAAAAGGTATCTTGGAAAAAGACTAATACATGGGATCTTGTACCATTTCCTGAAGGACGAAATCCTATTGGTTGTAAATTAGTTTTCAAGTAAAATATTAGTTCAAATGCAAGCATTGAGATTGATTGAAGAGGCATGAGGTATGAATGATGTAGAATCCTTGAAAATTATTATAGATGAGGAAAAGGTATCTTGGAAAAAGACTAATACATGGGATCTTGTACCATTTCCTGAAGGACGAAAGCCTATTGGTTGTAAATTAGTTTTCAAGTAAAATATTGGTTCAAATGCAAGCATTGAGATGTATAAAGTAAGTTTGGTTGTAAAAGGATACTCTTAGTTTGGAGGTGTTGATTATGGTGAGATATTTTCTCCTATTCCAAAAATGACATCCATTAGATTTTTACTTTCTATTTTTGTTACATATGATTTACAGGTTAAGAAAATAGATGTGAAAGCTTATTTATTTCACAGTGATTTTGAAGACGATATTTATATGAAAAGGATAGAGCACGTTCTAAAAGGTAGGAGCGAATTGGTTTGTAAATTGAATAAATATTTGTATAGCTTCAAGCAGAGTTCTAGGACATGGTACCAAAAATTTGATACATATGTGTTGAGATTTATATTTGAACATTCTAAATCAGACCATTATGTTTATCTAATGGTGTTCATGTCATGTACATTACATTATATATTGATGATGTGTTGTTCATTGGTAAAGGGAAAGGTGTGATTATAGAACTAAAGTATCAGCTTGGAGCCAAATTTGAAATGAAAGATCTTGGTGAAGAAAAACACATTCTTAGGTCGGAAATTAGAAGAGATAGAAATACTAGAAAGCTATGTCTAGGCCAAAGTTATAGAGGTTTAACATGCAAGATTCAAGACCATTATGTGTTCCTCTTATATTTGGAACAAAGTTGTCTATTTTAGTTTGTCATGCATCCCCATTAGAGATGGAATATATGAGCAACGTACCTTACCCTCTAATCCAGTTGGAAGATTGATGTATGTTATGGTTTGTACTAGACCATACCTTTCCCAATAAATAGGAGTTCTTTCTATATATATGCCTAATCTTGGAAAATTTAATTGGGATGCAATTAAAAGAGTCTTTAGATATTTGAAAGGTATCTTAGAGAATTCTTTGTGTTATCATGGTACTATGATATGAGGTAAAAATCCCCTTGATATTTGTGGTTATGTGGATTTAGATTGGGTAGGTTATATTGATAATAGAATATCCACTAGTTCTTATGTGTTTACCTTATTTGGTGATGCAATCAATTGAATGAGTAAGTTCCATACTGTGGTTGTTTTGTCCACTTTTGAAGTTGTGTCTATGGTAGCTACTTATGCTCGTAAAGAGTCCATTTGACTTAAATGAATGTATTTAGATATTGGAATAAAAAAAGGAGCAATGATAATTTATTTTGACAGTTAGAGTACAATTTTCCTAACTAACAACCCAACATTTCATGCCAAGTCCAAGCACATTGATGTTCAATATCATTTTTTTAGACATATGTTTAAGGATGACAAGGTGAAACTAGTCAAGGTAGAAACTTTGATGAATGTTACAAATTCATTAACTAAGGCTATGAGCACAAATAAGTTCATATGATGTTTAGAGTCTATGGGCCTAATAGCTCCTAGGAATTGAACTAAGGTGTAGATACTCCCTTTTCTCTTGCAAGGTGCTCAAAAAGTGGGAGATCAATACGAAAATGTGTCTCAACCTAGTAGAGCTTGTTAGAAAAATGTGTCTCAACCTAGCATTTACATATGGTTATATTCATAGTAAGTTTACATTTGAGAATGAATTTTTTATAAAAATTTTCTAATGGTTCAAATGGGCTAGATAAGCATGCAGGTAAATTTTCATTGCAAGATCATGTCTATATTTATAGATATTTTAATTTTAAAAGTTGCCAGTGAAATTTTATTGAATTTAATTTTGAAGGATCTAGAGGCTCCAAAATAGATTGAAAGTGTTTGTAATGAGCATAACTAGTTATATCTTGATAGAGCACATCACATGCTTTTCAATGCTTCAAATTATTCGTCAATTAGTCACTTAGCTCAAAATTTATGACATATGTAAGTTAGGTCTCCTAAAATACAAAATGTAAAAACATGTTGAACACATAAATATTTAAAAAAGAGAATGATGTGTGTTGGTGTGTGTTTTGACACATCATAGGGAATCTTTGTTTGGAGATAGAATGAAAGTCACTTAATAAGTGGTTTTTAGCCCATGATTTTGTAATACCATTTGACAATTTTATGTATTGTATTGCCTATATATTAGGTGCATGATATAGAGGGTATGTGTAAGAGTCTATAAGAATTTGCCTAAGGAAAAGAATGAAATTCCAAGATCTAGAAGATCAATTGATAGCATAAGAGGGATATGAAAAATGATATGATCAATTGATTGATTAAATAATGATCAACAATGAAATGCAATGAATGAATACAAAGTAGATGTGCTTGAATATATAGGCAATGCATGATAACTAGAAGTGATGCAAGAGATAACCTATCAATCACACTAGGTGTAATCACATGTCCAACAAAGGTGGATCATCCTCCATTGAAAAATAAAGTATGTGCAACATGTGCAACAAATGTGATAGGAGCACTAAAGGTGGATCTCACACATAAAGTGGTAATTCTCCTACACTGTGTGATAAAATGAAATGCAAACTTGTAGGTGTCTACATGACAACTAATATGAAAATGCCTTATCCTAAGTGAGCTTAAGTAAAGTTTAATTAGTGAATATTTATTTACACCAACAAAGTCTTATATTTATTGAGTTTCCTTCAAATCTTTGTTGGCGATACTCCTTTAAGAAGCTTGATCTGCAAGTATATTGTAATATGTTGTTGATACTCAATTAATATACTAGTCAAGTTTTAGATTGTGACATATTTATCCTAAAAGGGTTTTCTCCACGTAAATTATTTTGTTGTGGTATGCATGATATTTATTTTATTTTTGTTAAGTTTTTATAACTTGTTGTAAAGAACTAATAAATTTTTGCATGGCCCTACTTTCAAGTTTAGTGTAGGAAGATGTTCTGCTACCTTAATTTCCTTACAAAAAAATTTCAATTGGAGCTATATAATGGAAAACGCGATCCCTTGACTCATGTAAAAAAATTTCAAACCTTGTGCAATGACTTATCAAATGATCATAGTGTTTGCATAACTGATGTAGAGCTTGTTGAGTGTTGTGTGGTACAGGTTTGATGACAAGAAGATCAGTTATTGTATTGTCATTGATGTCAACTTAAGTATTGTGTTGGTTGATAGTATTCCTTATGTGTTGCTAAGTATCTAGTATTGCAGAAGGAATTAGAGTGTACGGTTATTATGGGAGAATTACAGATGTCTCTAGATGTTGTATGTTGAATCACATAGGTTAGAAACATGAATGGAGAGGGTTATGATCGGTTGAAGGTTGATAAAGTAGCCAGAAGAATAGACAGTGGTAGGCGATGAATGATTTGAGTGTTCTATCAAATTAGTGTGAACATAGGTGTTACAGTTAAGTCATAATTATCCTGACTAAGCTATGATATTTTTATCACATTCGCAAGATGATTAGAGTACCACAAGGCATAGTTTTAATAACCAGAAGATTTCTCTGTGTAGGACATAAATTTTTTCGAACAGTTGGTGTTAGGTCCTCAATCGGTGATGATGAGGTTGGTTGCGGTAAATATTTTCATGTTCCAGGTGTCATGATGACATGGTAGATTTGATTTTTAATGATGAGCTAATCTCACATTGTTCAAGGTGTCCAGATTTATCAAGTTTTTGAAAGTGTGTTGGAAAAGTCAAGGAGCTTGACTGTTCTTGATCAAATCAGTGTGAGGATGCATTTGGAGGCCGACGTGGGTTTGTAAATACATTTTATTGTTTTGAAATACATTTTGGAAGACTAGGGTGAAGCACGAAAGATTTAAATGGTGAAATTCAAATGTAATACATTTTTTTTTAAGGTGGTGGTCAAGCTAGTGAGTGAGAAAGATATTTATATTCAGATTCATGAATTGTGAAGTTGAAGATTGCGGATTTCATGGTGCAGTCGAGAGAAGGATGAAGATAGCCAAAAATAAGTATAAGTTTGAGCTTAATTGGATTTTTACTAGAAAAAGAGGAGTGTTATTTCTCAGATCATTGTACTTGTTAAATTCTAACATGTTCTCCAAGAAAATCCCTTAACCAGGTAGATCCTAAAAGGTCTTGAATTGAAATACTCTAACTAGGTGACTCTTTGATTATAGTTCTAAATCTATTAACCATTTTACTCCTAACAGGGTAAAGCTCCTAATAGGGTTAGAGGTAAATCCCTCAACCAGATGACTCCTAGTAGGGTCTTGCTCCTAATAGGGCATTTGTAAAGCTCCTAACAGGGCTAAGCCTTTAACATGGTGTACTTCAAATAAGTGAAAATATTTTTGGGTATTGATTCCCTCCATGGTTTTTCCCTCTTACCAAGGGTTTCCACGAGAAAAATATTGGTGTTCTTGTGTTGCATGTTTGGATGGTTTCACTTGTTTCATTATTTTATTATTGCACAAGTTATAAGTAGATGAATGTTGTTGAATGGTTAATGAAAATTTTGGAATTGGTAGATTAGTGATTCAACCTCCCTCTTAGTAATCTTGGACCTTATAATACTAACAATTGGTATCAAATCTTTGGTCCACTTTATGGTAAGCTTAACAGCTTGGAGAAAAGATGCAATGATGAAGAAGGAAGGTCCTAAGTTTAGAAGAGACAACTACACCATATAGAGTGACCGAATGAAGATTTATCTAAAAGGTATGGAGCAATAGTTATGGAATCATGTTAAACATATATATGTAACCCCTGTTGGAACTCTTATTGTAGATGAATTGGAGTAGCAAGAGAATATACAAGCATTGAAAGTTATTGTAAGTACTCTATCTGATACTGAATACATTGTTATACATGGAATAGATACAACTTGTGAGGTTTGGGAAAATCTAAAATTAATCTATGGTGGAGACAAACATGTGCAAAAATCCAAGGTAGACAGTCTGAAGGGAAAATATGATGACATGAAAATGGTGGAAGGTGAGAACATTGCTCAGTATGGAAAAATGATAAATGAAGTAGTTAGTGCTATCAAAAGTGTTGGAGGTAAGATCGAAGAAGAGGATGTGGTAAGTAAATTGTTGAGAACCTTACTACTAGCTTATGCCATTAGATTTTTTGCAATTCAAGAATTGAGAACAATAGATAATGTCTCTATTGATGGATTGATTGGTAAGATTATTGCCTTTGAATAGAGTAACTATGACAATATTATTCCTAAAGTTGAAGAAAATTTCAAGGCCTCTTTTTCTATGGCTTCAGTTAAGAAGGGTAAAGAGATAAGTTATGAATCAACCAATATGAAAAATCATTCCAAGGAACTTGAATACATTTTGGGTGAAGAAAGAAAGAAAGAAGAACTTGAAGCATTACTTGCAAGGAGACTTCCTAGAGGTGTCGCTAAGTACAAAGGAAAGTCACCTTTGAAGTGTTTCTCATGCAACAATATAGGACATATTGTTGCCAAGTGTCCTAATGGTGAGAAGAAGCAAAAATTAAGAAGATTCAAGGAAAAGGGAAAGAAACAATGTTATGTTGTGGTAGATGAAGGTGTAATTGATGAAGAGTCTTAAGATAATGAAGAAGAAGAAATAGTATTTGTTGCGGTAAAAGAAGACACCTCAGAAGGTGAAAAGGCACTAGTCTAACACATGGAACACAGTAATGAGGGGGCTATTGATAGTGGGTACTCACATCACATGACCAGTGATAGAAGCAAGTTCATATAGCTAGAATAATTTGATGGTGACGTGGTCAGGTTCAGAAACAACATACCCTTCTTGGGAAAAGGTAAAAGTTCAATTTATTTAAATGGAAAGAGCAATGTTGATGATGTCTAATTGGTAGATGGTCTACAACATAACTTGTTGAGTATTGGTTAGTTGAATGACAAAGGTTATCACCTAGAGTTCAAAGGAGGTATATGTAGGATACTTGTAATTTCAAGAGATATGATTTCTATCAAGAGGAAAACTAGAGATAATTTATTCCATCTGAATACTACTGTTAATAGTTGTTTGGATGCTAGAGTTGAAAAAAGGAGGTTGTGGCACAGAAGGTTATGTCATGTGAATTTTGATAGCTTGATCAAAGTTAGTAAGTAACATGAAGTTAGGGGATTTCGACAACTAGTTAATCTAGAAAATGTAATGTGTAAAGAATGTCAGTTGGGTAAATTAATAAGTTCTACTTTTAGTAGTAAGGCATTTTCATCTAAGAATATATTGGATCTGGTGCATACTGATCTTTGTGGTCCTATGAGAATAAAGAGTTATCATGGTGAAAAATATTTTATGTTATTTATTGATGACTATTCAAGGATGATGTGGGTGACTTTCTTAAAGGATAAATCTAAAGCTTTCTACAAGTTCAAAGTGTTCAAGACACTTGTTGAGAATGAAACAGGAAAAAGATTGAAGTGCTTAAGGTCAGAGAGAGGAGGAGAATTTACTTCATGGGAGTTTATTGAATATTGTGAGGAGAATGGAATCAAAAGATATATGTCAGCTCTAAGAACTCCACAATAGAATGGTATTGCAGAAAGGAGGAATGAGACTATAGTAGATGCATCCAGGACAATGATGATTCAAGGTGATGTACCTAAGATGTATTTGAGAGAATCCATCAACACTGTAGTATACACATTGAGCTGAGTATGAGTGATGAAAGGAACCTGTGAGACACCTTATGAATTGTGGTATGGTCATACACCTAGTGTTAAGTGTTTCAAAGTCTTTGGTAGTAGATGCTATATCAAGAGAGATGAGTTCACGAGAAAAATTGATCCCATGAGTGATGAAGGTATTTTCTTGGGATACTCCACTAAAAGAAAGGCCTACACGTGTTTCAACAAAAGGAAAAATAAGATTATTAAAAGTATAAATGTGAAGGTGGATGAATATCCTAAAAAATCAAATGAATCCAACAAGAAAGAAATAAAGAATATCTAGGAGATTGTGTATGTGCAACCTGAAGTGCAAGATATAATTGAACAAAATAATGAGGAAGAAGTGGTTCAACCAAAAGAAGAATCTCCTAGACCTAAACTGGTTATTACAAGGTATGTAAAGTTGAATCATTCTATAGATCAAATCGTAGGTGATAAAAATGTAGGTGTGAAAACAAGAAGAGAAATCAGGGAAAGTACATGTATGATTTCAAAGTTTGAGTCTAAGACTATGAATGAAGCTTTGAAGAATGATGATTGGTTCAATGCCATGGAAGATAAACTTGATCATATTGATAGCAATAACACATGGACACTTGTTCATAGATCAGTAGAAAAGAATGTGATTGGTGCAAAACGGGTCTTCATAAACAAACTAAATGAAGATGGGGAAGTGATTCACAACAAGGCAAGACTTGTATGTAAGGGATATGCATAGGAGGAAGGGTTAGACTATGGAGTTACTTTTTCTCTAGTGGCAAGACTTGAAGGGGTAAGAGTCTTACTCGCCTATGCAGCTTTAAAAGGTGTAAGGTTTTCCAAATGGATGTTAAATCTTCTTTTCTAAATGGAATTATAGAAGAAGAGGTATACATAGAACAGACTGATGAGTTTTCATTGACAAAGAACAAGGATATTGTGTGCAAGCTACAAAATGCATTGTATGGACTGAAACAAGCACCTAGAGCATGGTATTGAAGGCTACACTCTTATCTAAGATTGGTTTCAAAAGAATACATGAAGATAGAAACGTATACTTGAAGGTTGAAGGTGACAAGTTACTGTTAGTTAAAGTATTTGTGGATGACATAATATTTGGTGGAAATGATGAAATGAGTTTGGCATTTGTAGAAGAGATGAAAGAATTGGAAATGTCAATGATTGGAGAAATTAAGTTATTCATTGGCTTGCAAATTTCATAGCTAAAGGATGGTGTTTATGTATGTTAGTCTAAGTATATAAAGGAAGTTCTCAAAACCTTTGGAATGGAAGACTCCAATCTAGTTGGAACCCTCATGGTGATTGGATACAAGTTGTCTAAAGATGATGAGTTAAGTGAAGTGGATGCAACCCTATATAGATTTATGATAGGCAAGTTGCAATATGTTATTCATAGTAGAGAAAACATTGCTCAAGAAGTTGGGATAGTGGCTAGATTTCAAGTAAATCCTAAGGAATCCCACATGGTGGCGATGAAGAGAATATTCAGGTACTTGAAAGGTACTGAAGACTATGATTTATGGTATTCACATAAAGGTAATTTATCTTTAAGTGTGTTTACAGATGCAGATTGGGCAGGAAACATCAATGAAAAAAAAGTACGAGTGGAGGTGCATTCTTTTTGGGAGAAAGACTTGTATCATGGACAAGCAAAAAACAAAATTGCATTTCCCAATCTACCGCAGAAGCTAAGTATGTGGAAAATTCTATCAACTATACACAGATTCCATGGATGAAGCAGATCCGAGTAGAAATCAAAGAGAAGGTAACTGACCTGGTAACTATTTACTATGATAATACAAGTGCACTCACTAGTACATTTGACATCATTTTTTGACCTTTATTCTCGACCATTAATTAAAAAGGTTTAGGTTGGTCGATTATAGAAGGAAACATTTGGTTTTTTTTTAAATGCATGCCCGTGTTGGTCAAAATTTTGACCAATACCATGTGTGTCGAAATTTTGACCAACACGACAATATTACCTTAAAAAAAACATTTCAAATCATTTCATTTTTACAAGCATTTCATTTTATGTTGTGCGCGTGCAAAGAGATACACGAACGGAGCAAAGGGACAGAAGATTGGAACAGAGCACACTATCAAAAATTCTGAGTATGTTATCTCCTTTTTGTTTCATCCTCGGGTTTGTAATGACAGTCTCAACATTGTGAAAAATTAGCAGTTCGTGTATTAAATTTCTCTACTGTGTGTACAAAACAACAGTCGACTGTTAGTGTTCGGCTATGTGTCCGCAATGCATTTGTTAAAGTTTCATTTTGCTTTGTCAAGGTAACAGTAATAATCTAGCAGACCGAGCACGTAAACACCAATCTCGATTCTGTTATGAAGTCCCAACCCTGAATTGAGTCTTCACCACAGAATCATCAATGTCGCTAGATGGAGATCAATTTAGGGTAACGCATGACAATATTTCCTATGCTCAGACTGGTTAAAGTTGTCGAGTGCTTCAAGGACCAATGCCCTAACTGGGTAAAATGCATAACCTATGTTCAATCAGTAAATCAAACAAATGTTACGATAGAGTGAATACCGGTTAGAAGCTCTGCAGAGGTAGTGACTGTTGTAACAGTGGATTGGAATTTAATGAGTATTGAAACCGAGTGGAATTGGGGTCTTTGAAAAATGTGGAAGACAACAACTACAACCCAAATTCCCACCTTAAATCATTCTAGCCGACCCTAGCCTAGCCCGATCAACTAGGTTAGAGTGTTTCTGTGACCATTGAAGGCGCTGGTAAGGTTACCTATTGTTGTCCCGTGATGAGTCAATAACATAATAGTGCAAGTAAGGGCACTGTTATAAGATAATCGAGGAGTAGTCAATAACACAGCATTCTATGTTTAATAATTGGGAATGTCTTGAAAATTGGTGAGACTGTAACCAACAAAACGTTAACAGACTTGATGATCTATTCTACCTACTCCTACATCTGTAATGTCTTTACTCATCCATCTTTATCTATAATTCTAGACAATAGAGTATCATGAAGTCCATTAAAATTGTAGATCAACTTTCTTATTCTTCTCTCAATGTCCTTAGGAAACATTTGAAACTCCTAAATAGACTTCACCAATAAATGTGTTGGTTGAAGTGCCAATGGCCTGTCAAAATGATACCTTGATGCAACAAACATCATATTCAAATTATTGGCCCTTTGCATCCATTTTGTAGACAATGGGGAAGAAACCTCCTTGTCCTTGTCAAATCTTTTAAAAGATTCAAATAACAAAGAGTAGAAAGAATAGACACTTTCCAACTTGATATCAACCTTCTCATTTAAATGAGTCGGCACTACGATGATTATTTCCTTTTGTTTCAATATAGAGCTCTTATCTATCTCAAAAATATTTTCCTCCAACTCTTTTATTTTCTCCATCATTTGAACCCTTGTTGGATCCATATAAAAAGTAGGTTCTTCAATTATTGGTACTTTAGTAGAAATAGGAGAAGTAGCCTTAGTAGGGACCTATGGAGCTATCATAGTTGAAGTGGTGGGAGGTGCATCTAATATTGAAGGGGTAGATGAAATTGTAGGAGCAACAGAAGATAACTTTGTGATTCTTTACTCCAAAATTTTCATCTCAATACACATCTGATGTTTCTTATTGTATTCTCAAAAAATATGTTGATATTTTATTTTATACTCCTACTTCTCAACTTTCTCTTTCTTAGCGACCACCTGAGATAATTATGGTGTATCTAAAACCAAATTTGATGCCTCAAAAACAAACATATCTCCATATCTCTTTATAATAAGACCCCTCCCAAATAAGGGTTGATATCTTCAATATTTGGCTTTCTCACCCCATGGGAGGATGACCAAATGGCCAAAGTGGCATAATCATAACTGAAAGTAGGACCCTTTAGTGTAAGATTTGTTTCCTCTGTAGAACCATACAATACATTTTTCTTCCTCACTACACCAAAGGCAATCATATCAACAATGTTCAATTTGGGAAGAATCAAAACCCCTACTTGAAGTAAAATTTTCTTCCCCTCTTCAAAGGTGATGGCATTGAACTCTTTCATCATTTCAATGTTTATCTCTTCCTCATTCTCATGACCACTCTTCTCAGTATACTGAGCCTTTCTTTCTTCACATCTCCTTTGGTACTCATCAATCTGTACTCTCCATATCAATTACAACAAAGCCTGAATTTTCACAAAAATCTCATCTTCCAAAAATTCCTCGCATGCCTCCTTTATAGCATGTATGAATGCTCTACCTTGTATATCTAATGAATTTATGTCAAATTGAGGTGCTTGAGGTACTATAGGAAAACCTACTTGTAATTATTTTTCAGTAATAATAATAACACCATCATCATCACTCTCCACTATAACCCATTCTTCAATTTTCACTTCAAACTACACTTCTAGTTTCTCCATTCCATTTTGTATGGGAGATGATGGAGATGAAGGATTTGGTGAGGATCCTCACATTGGTTGATCGTCAACATCAATGATCTTAACTTGTTTAAATGGTTTGGGCTGAGACATACAATGTTTGTCATACTTCAAAATCTTCTTGCCTTTTCTCCTCCTCTTTTCATCATTGTCTCCTTCTTCAATGTCAATCTCGCCTATCAACCTCTTAGATATCCTTTCATCTCATGGAGGCATAGGCTCAAGTATTGATTCCTCCTTTCCATCCTTTGACTATAGTGGTGGATATTATGTCTTTGAAGGCCTTACTCTTGTTTGAAATGATGAAAGTGGTGCATGCAAAAACTTTTGCAAAGTATTAGTATTATCACCTAACTCCAACTAAGTTCTCTTTTGTTTCAAGGAAAGAATTATCTGTTGAAAATGGTTGATCATTATATTAATTTTCACATAAAATGGATTGAAAGACTTCAGAGGATCATAATTTGGATCCAATTTCCTCACAATATCCTAAAGTTTCTTGTATGCAACCCATTTATCTTTATTATCTTCTTGTTTGTCCTCATCAAACACATTTCTAATCAGATCCTATGAGAAGTTGAAAATATGAGGTAACAGATTCCCCTTAATCCTTGCCCTAAACATATTTTAGAAACCTTCAAGATCATTGTGTCTCATTGTGTTGTCCCCGAAATGATAAGGAGTGAAAACTTTGTCAAGGTGAACCCATAATCCTTTAGTTATCACAAAATAGGCAATAATGGCGTAATTAGGTAAAATAGTACCCTTACTCCTTCCAAAAAATTCCCTCTCCTTAGAAAGTAGTACTATTTCTTCATATTTCTTCTAACTAGTGTGATGACTGTCCCAACTAGAGAATCACAACTTTATATTATAATTTCTTCATGGCACCTTTCAACTTGTCCAATTATGCAAACTGCCTTGCCTAGGGTAGTTGTATCTAGTTGTGAGATTTTCATATCATATTTCTCTCAGTAAGAATAGTTACAAGACAAAGGGTCCACAAATAGTTGAAGGATTCTATGCCACAACTATTCTTACTGAGACAAATATGAGGGCTTCTAGCAAATATGTTAAGAGATCAGATATGAAAATCTCACAAGTAGATAGATTACTAGTATTGGAAGTACTATGGACTTGTAGAGGCAATTTAACAGTTTAGGAAACTAAGAAATGAGTTGTCATTATGGTAAGCCACAAGAAATATGGTCTTGGGATTATTATTGGAGGTGCTTAACTTTGGAAAGTTACCATGTTAATGTCATTAAAAAAATACAAAAAATTAAGGCCTACAAGATTTTATGATAATGTTCTATTTGTGAAATGAAATGATTATAGTGGTATTTTTATGCTGATCTATTAAAGGATTATAGTGGTATTTTTATATTTTTTCTCTTTTCCATTATTCTAACAACATATTCTCATCTTTGTAACCATTTTGTTTATATTAAGCCACTCTTTCAAGTAACCATTAGAGATATTTCATATGCACAGCTAATGAACATGCATATTTGTATAAGCACTACTAGGAGCTTACCCCAAAACACATGTACTATTGTGAAATATCATCACAAGTCCATTTGTTGCGGGGTCGAGCTCCCAGTAATGCTTGGTCGATAAATCTGCACATTTTTCACATGTGCATATACCTTCTCTGATCGACTCTTATATGCACATGTAGTATTGTGAACATGCAGATTTTATATAGTCGTAATGATTTTTCTTATTTCTTGTCTTTGTCCCTTTTTTATTTCCTATGTCTATACTTGGTGACAGCATTTTGAACATTGTTGACATACTTAAATGGAATACACAATAGCAAATGATGAATGCTCAATTATTGTAATGGCAAAGCATCAGAATCATCCATTTGTAAACTTTGATTTGGTATGATAAATGTCCCTTCGTGTTGAGAAAATTATAGTTGAGAAAATGGTTGTTTAGTAACGATTTGTATCTACAAGTTGCAAACAAATCATCCTTCTTCCACCAATGAGTCATTCCATTCAAGAAAGACCATGTCTGACGATATCAACACACAAAAAAATAGGGAGACAATTGCTAGACTGTGGTCTAACTTAAAAAGAAAAGGTGATGGAAAATGTTATTGTCCTTGCAAAATTTGTAAGGGCTTAAAGACTTGAAGATATCTAATCAAAATAGCTGAGGAACATTGTAGGCAACATGGTCACATTCAAGGGGGAAATGAATTTCAGCCATTGGTCAACGTCCCTGAGTTTCATGTTATGGACCATGACAATCTGAAGAATATGGATTTCCAAATGAGGGAACATGGAGGTGTGAATATAGAAGTAGAAGGTAATGATACCATGGAAAAGACCATGATGATGAAGAAGATCATGATGATCAAGATGATCATCATCATGATCAAGATGATGATGATGATGATGTTGACGCAGAGCTTGATGTACCTATACTTGAGAAGGCACACGAGCCCTTATATGAAGGCTCTGAAACAACTCTTCTTGTTGTTGTATTGTTGTTGGTGAACTTGAAGGTTATGAATGGTTTATCCAACGTAGCAATGACACGTATGTTAATGTATGTCATCTTTTTTCATTATTTTAGTCGTAATTTTTTTACAATTAACATTGGGTGAATCATGTAGCAATTAATATTCTTTAAATTAATAAATTATATTTTTGGTCGTAGGTTGATAGGTGAGTTTTTGTTACCAACATCAAACATTCTACCTTGCTCATACTCAGAATTATCTACCATTATGAAATATATTGGAATGGAGTATCAAACAATACATGCATGTCCGAACAATCATATTATATATCATAAACAACATGAATTTGCAACAGAATGCCCTATTTGTCATATTAGTAGATATCAATCAGATCTCGAATAACAAAAAAGGTGCCTTGCAAGGTTCTTCAGCATATTTCCATTATTCCATGTCTGCAATGATTATTTAGGTGCAATAGCTTGGCACAATTTATGGATTACCATGCACGCAATAGAAGTCAAGATGACATTATGCGAATGCCTGCGGATGGTTTGACATTTAAGGAAATCGAGGGAAAATGGCCACATTTTAAAGAAGAACCTCGTAATCTCAAGCTTTCATTAGTAGCAGACGGTGTCAATCCTTTTGGAGAGATGAGATCTACTTACTCGGTGTGGCCTATTTTTGTTATCAACAATAACATACCTCCTTGGTTGTCCATAAAGAGGGAGCACATAATGTTGGCACTGATTGTTCCAGGTATTTTTTGATTTAATGGTCATCTAATTTATTATTAATAATCCATCAAAATGGTCATAATAATTATGTAATGTTTTTATTCATTCAACTAGGTAAGTACCAAGTTAAAGATATCAATGTATATATTGAGCCCCTTATCGACGAGTTGATGGTGTTATGGAATGGGGTTACTATGTATGACATCTCTACACCAATAGGACAAAGAAAATTTCAATTTGATGCAATGCTTGTATGGACAATACATGATGCCCCTGGGCTAACACATTTTTATGGTATGTTCTTTTTTTAACACCTCTTTTTTGGTATGTTATAGTGTGAACACAAAGTTAACACATTTAATCTAAGTATACACGATCTTGTAGGTCTTCAAACAAAGGAAAAATTTGCATGTCCAGTTTATGGTCCAAAGATGAAATCTCGTCATTCAAAAAATTTAAGAAAGTAGGTGTTCGATGAGAATAGACACTTTCTCCACAGAAATCATAAGTACCAAATTACCAAAAAATATCTATTCAATGGGAAAGAAGAGACTACATCAAAGCCACAGAGAATGACACCTCGCCTATGGAAGTCAGTATACAATAAAATAAATTGTCGAGGTAATGTCATTTCATCTGATAGTTTTTGATTCAAATATATATTTTGATATTGTGTTTTATTTACTGATGATGTAATTGATGCTTGTGAAGGTCGTCAAGGCATCAATGACCAACTTCCAAAAGGACTAAAAAGTTATCCTACGTAATTTACTAGGTTACCGTACTACAAGCAACTCTCAATTGTGTATTTATTTGATGCTATGCATATTGGAAAGAATGTAACATAGACATTATAGAAAATCTTGGATGGAAGGCGTGACAAAGACCAAATTGTCAAAATTTGTAGTGACATTGAAGAATCCAACCATGCAATGAAAAATGGCATTCGATCAAATAACAATGGAGTCCAGATTGATACAAGTTACCTTAGTTGATTATTGTCGGAGCAGCAGAACAATGCTATAAAAAAAGTCATAAAAAAAATACTATTTCCCACAGGATTTGTTGCGAACATAAATGATCTCATATCAAAGAAAAGTGAATTTGGGCCAGGGATGAAAACACACGATTGACATACATTTATTAAGGTAATTCATGTTATTTTGTATTCACTATATATTTGTATACTGCATGTAGTTTTCATTGCATTCTTTTATAAAATATTGACAAGATCATTTTACAAATATTACAGTACGTTCTACCTCTATCTCTCCCACACCACTTCGCCAACAGTGTCAAACAAGTTATATATGATCTTGGAAAATACATGAGGTGGTTGTCATCTAAAGAAATCAATAAAGAAGATATAAAATATTGGAAGAGAAAAATTCCTCTTCTTATGTGTGAAATGCAAAAGTGTCTACCTTCAACTTTTTTCAATGCACAAGAACACTACCTCATACATCAAGTTGAGGAGATTGAATTGTGTGGACCTGTACCAACTAGGTCAATGTGGATGGTTGAGAAGCACTTAAAATTTTTGAAAGATTTGGTTCGACAAAGAGCACATCCCGAGGGTTCTATGGTGGAGGGATATATGGTATACCAGACCATGGTGTACATTAGTGAATATCTTCCTAAGTTTGCAGCAAAGATCCATGTAGATTGTATTTGGGATCCCAACTCCATTAACAAATTCAAAGGAGAGTACTTGATGGGCAAAGGTAGATTGAGGAAAGTGAGAGGTAAATCTAAAATGTTATTGTATTTAATTAATTCTTATAAATCTTCAATATAAGTTATTTATAATTGGTGTATTTTTTTTTATACAGTTGGTCGAGAGTGGGATGCAATACATTTGTATATTGTGAACAATCTTGATTGGATGATGGTATGAATTGAATGATGTTAACAAAATGGTTGCTCATTAACATGGGAAGGTGTTGCTTCATTGGTTAGAGAATCTCATCGTAATGGAGATTCCAATGTTACGCCAATGGTAATTGATCTAGCACATGGTTTAAGAGGTTGAGAGGTACGTACAAATTTATTAATGATCATGACTTGACGTATGTTTCATATCAACTCACGATGCAAATAATTTACACACGCTTGAAAAATTGCAGGTCAAGCACCACATGTGTGTGTAAAAATTGTACCTATTTTGTAGAAACAACACTTTAGTAAAACATTAGAGGTTAGCAAAAACAAAATCGTGTAATGAATTGAAAGCTAAACTAACCAGAAGATTTACTGCCTTCTGATAGGTGCGAGTATGATGTTCTCAGATTGTTATCAAAATTAGTGACCTTGATGACACTTAAATGAAGGATTTGAATGCAAAACTAATATAAAATATGAATGCAATTAATCTATTTTTTTTAGATTTTAGATGCAATAATAATAAAAAACTAATATGAATCTATGCTAATATGGAAATTGATATGCTAAAATGATCTAACAATAATATGAAAACAAAAGTGATCTCACAAAACGTGGTTGATTCGCAAAGAAGCTCTGATTCTCCAGATAGCAATTCATAGCATAAGTTTGCAAATTATGAGATTCTGTGGATTTGAGAGATGATTTGTGAAGAGCTAAAGCCTTGATTTTATAGAAATTCAGGGCTTTGAGGATGCATGAAAGAAAGCCATAAATCACTCAAATAAACTCAACTTGATTTTTGAGTTATCTGAAAATAAAGATAATTTAATTCACAAAAATATGCAAATCATGCAAAAATAGCTTTTTAACTCAAATTAGAAGTTTAGATCAACTTTAAAACTCAAAAATGATGTTGAGTTCCAAAAAGTCAATAACTTGAATTGATTTTCTGATTTGGAGTTTAACTGCTCTTTGATTGTGCACATGGATAATTATGAATTAATAAATAAATAAAGTGATTTATTCTCAACTTAACTGATTTTTGAAATAAAATAATTGATTTATGGATTAATCAATCATTTAATCAAACTTTTATTCAAAATTACAATATTAAAAATTGACAAAAATGATTTAATTAATTAAATAAAATATTTAATCAATTATTTGTAAGATTGTGGATTTATTGTCAAAATTAAATATCATAATTAGGAATAATGGAATTAAATTCAATTAAATAATTAAGTGGCCAAATTAAATCTAATTAATTAAATATTGAGAATATTCAATTAATCAAACTTTAGGATAAATAGGATTTATCGCCAAATAATCATTAAATTAAAGATAATTATGATAATTAGGAATATTACTAGGAATATTTCCTGATGCAGAATTTAGGATAATCAATTAGGATTTGATGATGTTCAGATGTGCCTTAGGTTAGGACTTCGATGTCGATTTCGTTCGATATGTCGATATAAGAGGTTAATGAACTTATAGCCCATTTTTGAGGTATTACATTTTACCCCTCTTTGAATTATTGTGCGAAGCGCAGTGGTTCAAAGACAGTCTGTGTTTGATAAAGATATGAAACTGATTTAGAATTGATAATTGATATGATACAGAAATTGATTGAAATTAATATGAAAATAATAGGTCCTGAATGACCAAAGATAATGTTAACTATAGCAACGATGAACCAATGAAACAAAAGCGTCAAAACCCCTGATTCTAAACCTTATGATTGCGAAGAAGTGAGTGACCGATTCCAGACTCGATTGTCCTTAGAAGAATCACGTAGGTATCACATATGAACCCTTCAGTTACTAAAGAATCAAGGAAATAACACAATTGAACTGATAGTTGCAAAAACTGATACAATTTACAAGATTAAGAGAATACCAGATTGATATGGATCTCGATGAATCTGATATGCCCCGAGTGATGATTGATTTGCCCCAAGTGATGAGGACTTTTGATGAATTAGTAACTAGACGTGGTTGTTATCTTGATTACTAAGAAAAGATATGATATCAATAAAGATATGATTTCAAATTAGATTACAGACTTTGAATGATATGCAATACCATGCCCCCTTCGGCATTAAAATTGAAATCTGACAAGAAAAGTCAGCGTTGATAGTTTAGAAGCATGTTAATTGATTTGAGAAGTGGTTAAACATGTCTGAGAACACATTCTGCATCGTTTAGAGGTCCAAATGACCAAGTTTGACTAGGTTTGACCATGAGTTGACCATGGTTAAAATTTTGATAGTTTGATGGAAGATAATCAGTTAAGCTGAAAAATGGATTTCTACTATGATTGAAGGTTGATTATGCAAGTAGTTAATAATATAAACAATCTCAAATTTTGATTTTGATCCCGAAAAAGGATTCTACTTGTTGTTTCGTTGGAGGAACCTTCATGTGAGATTCGATTCTTGTTAGATTTGAAGATGCGATTTGAAGAATCATTTAAGAATTGAAGTTTGTTTAATCATTGTGAGATCATGCAAAGATGAAAAATGAAACGCAAAATGCAACCTAAGACCTAGGACCTACTCACTGATCATATGTCGATTTGTTATCATCATTGAACTTTTAGGTAACCGGATAAATCAATACAATGCCCACTAGCTATGAAACCATAGACATATGAATATTGATTTGTATGTGCAAGAATCAATACAACACCCACTGGCTAGGCAACCATGGACATATGAATATTGATCTTATTTCCGGAATGTCAGATTAGATATAAGCACCAAAGCACAAACACCAGGATGACCTGAATATCATGTCCATTTTGATATAGAAATTTGTATAAGCATCAAAATATAAACGTCATGATGACCTGAATACTCATTGCGTACAAACACATCAAGCAGTCAAGAGATCATTCTAAATCTGATGTGAATTACCCGTAGTGACCCTTTATCATTCACATCCTTAGGTAAGATCACATTTCACAGTAAGAGAAAGAACTCACTCAAAAAGATAATAGTTAGATCAAAATTCCTTGAACTTTTCAGGTATCAATGGTTGATGTACGCATGGCCATCCAATTCGAGATAGAGGCTCTTATAGTCGGACACCATTTCAATCTAGAATTTTCAAAGTTGTTAGATTTTTATATAGAAGCAGAAAACAAAGAAAAAATTATTCTCCCAGTCATCACTCTCTAAATCCTGTAAAGGACATCATCAAAGAGCTCAAAGGGACACAATATGCAAAAAAATCTCAATGCGAATAAGTAAGCATACAAGGAGATAAAAGCATGTAAAAAGCATAGATTGTTTTTAGTTTGTGTTTGATGTTTGATTGCATTGTTGTAGATGCAAAATCTTTTCTGGAGATGAGACTGACTGACTGACTCAAATGAAGCTTCAAAGGACTCTGACTGGATATGATACGTCTAAGATATACTAGAGACCATAGGATATGACTATGATTGCCCCCAAGTGTTAAACATTGATAAGATACATACGCTTGAGCTGATTGGTGTACAAACTGACTTATTGAGAATAAGAATGCAGAAACAAACTGAGAGATATGTAAAAACTAAAGCAAGACTGAAAGCTGGGAAAGACCAAAATTGCACTGATAGATGGAGCGTTTTGAAACAAGTGGCACCCGTTTGCCAGGTTTTCACCATATTGGCAGAGATTCTATTTTTGCTACCAAGGCGCCTGTTTCCAGGTTTTCACCAAGGCACTTTTTAAAAAAAAAAATTTGTATTTTTCATTTTTTCAATTTTTTTTTGTACTTTTTATTTTTTTTATTGTTTTGTGAATCATCAAGGCACCTATTGCTAGGTTTTTACCAAGATGTTCATTTTTTCAGGACATTTTCTAATTTTTAAAATTTTTTTAGGACATTTTACCATAGACTGAATGCCTTAGGCATAGAATTTCTTCAGATGGAGAATGTTGATTGGTTCTCAAAGCTGTTCTCCTTCAGTCGTTGAGAGTTGATAGGTACTAGAGCCAAAAGTAGCAGTGATTACAAAGGGACCTAGCCAATTGGGTTCAAACTTCCCCTTGCGTTCTCGATGGGATTGATTTTTAAGATTTGCTCTCAAGACTAGATCACCAATCTAAAATTCTTTGTGTCTGACTTTCTTGTTGTAGCCTCTAGACATTCTCTTTTGATATACTCTGAGATGATCATACGCTGCTTGTTTGCACTCATCTAGTAGTTCAAGTTCTTGCAACCTAGACACTTTGTATTCATCATCAGTTACTAGACCATGCATTCTGATTCTTAGTGATGGGATTTCAACCTCAATAGGCAGTACCACTTCAGACCCATAAACTAAAGCAAAAGGTGTAGCTCCAGTAGGTTTTCTGATACTTGTTCTGATATTGGTTCTGATATTGGTTCTGATACTGTTCTGATACTGTTCTGATACTGATTTTGATACTTGTTCTAATATTTGTTATGATACGTTGCATACTTGATAGCATCTTTTTCTATTGCAAACTCCCAAGCAAGATCATATCGTGCAGTCCCAATGTCTAGCAAGGTGGAGAACAAGAGGGATTAACAAGTTGGTGGAAGAGATGGAAGACAAGAGAATGAAGGAGAATGAAAGGAAAAAATCCTCAAGGTCAAACTCCTCAAGAGTACCCAAGCTAGGGAAAAATTTCATGTAAAGCACATTGGACAAGCAATGAAAGGCTAGCATAGGATAAGTCACAAAAGCGTAATGTCAAAGAAGGATAGGATGTAGTCCAAAGGAGTAGACATGTCAAGAGGCTTCATAGCACTGTGTTTTACTCTTTTTTTTTTTTTTAATTAGATCAAGACCAAAGGGGAAAAAGATAGCGATAGGCAAAAATGAATGGACGAAGATGGATATGAACACTAAACATGGAAAGAATGAAAGCAAGATCATCATAAGACAACTCACAAAATAGCCAAATGTTCATGTATAGGTCAACCTTGTCAAGATCAAAGAGAGAAGATGGAATGGATGAAATATGTAGAAGAACTACGCATGATGCCTGATTGCCAGGTTTTCATCATGGTACTTATCCAAGGTGCCACAAGGGAGTGGTTTTCACCATAGAATGAATTTATTTCTCTTTACTTTTGCTACCAAGGTGCCTGTTTCTAGGTTTCCACCAAGACACATTTTCAATTTTTATTTTTTTTCATTTTTTTATTTTTTTTTTAGAAGAAGGCAAGCTTTTTAGATAATGCTCCTTGAAAGGATAAACCATGATATGCCAAGGATTCAAAATGATACGCTCAAAGATGTTGATAGGGAAAGGGAGATGGAAGAGAAAAATGGAGGATAAAATTTTATGTAAAGTGAGTGAGGTTGGAAGATAGGAGGAATAGGCAAATGAAGAAAAATGATAAAAGGTAGAAGAATAATGAATGGAAGGATTGTGAAAGGGTAAATGAAAAGGAAGGAAAGATCAACATCAACACACACCTTAAAGGGTGGTGAGAGGGTGGAGGAAACATGAATGAAGAAATACATGAAGGAATATGGTGAATGGATAACAGAGGTTGTGGTTTAGGCACATGGAATGGAAGAATGTTTTTGGAAGAAGATGAAGTGGAAGTCTTTGGAAGCTTGAATGTCAACTTCACTTTTTGCTCAACACCAGACTCTTTCAAGAGAGACTTTGGAATCCATATAGCTGTAGGCTTTTCATTTCTTTTTGATGATCTAGAGAGAATATCTTTAATGATAGATTTTGGAACCCATATTTGTCTTGTAGTTTTTTTCTTAGATATCTCTTTTGACTTTATGCCTCCATGTCGTTTAGAGGAGACATGGTGATCTTCTTTTTTTTATGGATTCTTGTATTGCTTCTTTTTCTTATATTGAACATTTAAGTTACTTCTAAAAGACTTGGGACTTGTGGAAGAAGAAGGAGGATATGACTGGTTTAGATGGGTGGGTAGATGAAAAGGATTCAAGGGTGTGCATCTATGTTGATCTTGAGGAAAGATGAGAGATGGAAGGATGTAAGGACCCAAGATGGGTGGAAAATTAGGAGAGTTAGGAGGGGAAAGTGAAGGGACATAAGGACCCAAGATGGAAGGAAGACGTGAAGCCCTTTGTAGTGGTGGAAGAGGTCCCATGATGAAAGTGGAAGATGCAAAAGGATAATTAACAAGTTCATCAACATTTATATGACAACCAAGGACATCAGCATCTTTAGAGTGAGCACTAGAATTTTCAATAGAATTGTGGACATCTTGAATATGAGCACCTTCTTTGATAGGATTGTTCAAAGCTTGTAAAGACTTAGGAAGAGTAGAAAGTGGAAGTGAACATGAAGTGGTAGAATAAGAAATGGAAGACTTTGATCTTGACAAGGATCTTTGGATAGCATAAGCTCATAATTTTTCTCTTGATTTTCAATGGGCTTAACATTGGAAGTAACAACACCATTTTTACCAACCTTAATGAAAGTATCATCTTTGGAAAGCGGAAGTGGGGTAAGGTTATTTTGATTGTCAATAAACTCAATAGTGTAAGTAGTAGCTTGATCTTGCTTAGGAGAAGACTTAAGAAATGGTGGAATGCATGAGAAAGGGCATGTAGGATCAAAAGAACCATGGAATGGATAAAAAACATCATGAAAAGGATTGGATAACATAGAGGTTTCTTGATCATGATCTTTCTTTATGTTCTTTTCTTTATCATTTTTAGAGTCCTCTTGACATGGAGCCACTTCTAAGGACAAGGAAGCATGTTGGAATTATATGGAAGACTTTGGAAGAGATGGTGAAGGACTAGATGAAGTAGGAATTATAACATATGAAGGCTTAGGCTCTTTAGGTTTAGTATTATTGAAAGCATTTGTAGCCAAGTGAAGGTTAACTTGAGTTTCTTTAAGAGGTAGCCCTTGAGGATAACTATAGGGAACCGTATGAAAAGTACTAGGGCTTGTGTCGGATGAAGGTTCTATGAAAGATTTGAAAGACTCAAAAACTTTAGGAAATGTACAGGTATTGGAGGAAGTAGGGGATGGAAGGGAACCATCACAAGATAAAGGTCCAACATTAACATGATCTTGCTTGAGAGTGTAATCTTTATTTTCAGCCTGAGATTTCTTGGAGGAGAGGTCCTTGTAGTATGCACGTTTATAATCAGCACGGTAAGCTTTTTCTTCCTCAATAGAAGTAGATGTATCATCTAGGTATTGTGCACAGAAATCATCAAAGTCTCTTTCAAAATCAGAATCATATGGATCACCATCATGATCTATCCAATGTGACATCCCATTTCTAGTAAGCAGGAACGCATGACGAGGAGGACTCTTAGGAACAGAGGTGTCATAGGTATCATTATATTGTCCATCATCATAGTCATCATAGTCTCCAAAGACGGATGTGTCACTCTCTGTGGAAGAGGTATCAAAAGGATTGTCATGTTGCTCATATTCTGTCTGAGGGCATGGTGACATGTACAAGTCTTTGTCAAATGGAAAAGGACATAAAGCTTCCATGGAGAACTCTTTAGGTTCCTTTTCTTTCTCAAGTTTGTCAAGTTTGACTTGCATAGCATGTATCTGTTTCATCATAGAGGTGATTAGAATTTCTTCCTCATGTGTACTGATTCTTTGAGACATGTTAGGAGTTTTAGGACTCCTTGGAATAGATTGATGTAGAGTTTGTTGATTGACTCTTTGAATTGATGGAGGGGGAATGTAACTAGTTTTTAATCAAAATTTGTCAAGACCGTCATCTTCGTAAAGACCAAAATTGTAGAGGTGTTCAAGAGTTGGACCCCTGCTAGTAGTTATAGGTAAGGTATGGGATGCTTCTCCAGATTTCTTATGAGAGGAAGCTCTAGTCTCCACCATTAACCTTGGGTGAAACAAAAGAATAAGATGAAGATAACTGAAGAATGAATTGAATCAAGATGATCAGATGACGCAACTTTGTCAAGGTTTGAATGATTGAAGATTCGATTAGATGTGGGTGAAGGATACTATGCCCTGGATGTATGGGTAGGTTCCCAAAAGATAGCGGACAAGATATCACAACACTTAGTCATTTTGATGATTGATTGAAGATTGATAGTTATGATAAGATTTTGACACAAGATGATAAAGACTCAAATTGAATAAATAGAAGACTGGATCAGATTCCAAAGACCACTTTGGGATAATAATTGGATTCTCAGTAGTTGCTGCTCTATTCTTGACATAGTGATTTGTTCGACAGATTCTGGAAATAGGCTGAAAAAGCTAAGTATCTGGCACGACAGTTGCAAAACTCGCACGTTAGTTGCTAGTAGGATTTGACTTTTTGAATTTGACTGGCAGAAAGACTCGTATGACACTGGGTTCTTTACCATATGACAGATGGGAAGTAATGAAATGACACTTGATAGAAACTTGTATGACTTTCTGACCTCCTAAGATGACTTTTGACTCTAGATAAGAATTTTACTTCAGATTTTGCAAATTTTGAGTTTTCAGATTCAGATTGTTTGCAAATTTTAATGTCTAGATTTGAGGATTGTAATAGATTTGTCTGTTTTCAATAACCAGATAGATAAACAAGCACGCAAAATAGCAAGCAAGTGATTTCAAGCATGTCTGAAAATAATGAACAATGGCAAAAGCAACCTTGCGCATGAACAATCAAGTGACTTATTCGTTCTAATCCTCAGAAGTGCTAATTGTGTATGTTCTAAAAATATTTTGCAATAACGCACATATACCTTAGAAAATAAAAATTTGGCCTCGCTAGGGTTTTTAGTAACGGTTTGACTCTGCAACTTTTATGATCCAAAGGGGTGAACTCCAATCCTGGCGCACTAGGGTTTTGACACAGTCTGAAAATTTAATCAATCAGGAGCTGCTAGGGAGATCTGAAAACCCAACAATGAACCACACCTGTGAAGATTTCTTCCACAAGGACATTTATATAGCAGTTGTTACTACCACGTCTGAAATGGCTATTACCGCTTGAGGTTCCATCAACGCAGTTTTCCCTATGAAGGGATTGTCCGCTATGGTTAACCCTCTCTAAAGGTGACTCACAATATGA
This sequence comes from Chamaecyparis obtusa, assembly GCA_027943335.1. NCBI lineage: Eukaryota > Viridiplantae > Streptophyta > Pinopsida > Cupressales > Cupressaceae > Chamaecyparis > Chamaecyparis obtusa. The sequence goes on from BSBK01000415.1 coordinate 435,268, forward strand.
TACCACAAGGGGACTTGGCTCCAGATCCAAGGTTTTGACGCCTCTTCACTTTCAACCCAAACAAAGCAAGTAGATTAATCCGACACGCTAAGACAAAGTTTGTTTCACCAAGGTCTGTGATGTCAACCCCACATGATCTATCAACCTCTCTGAAGAGAGAATGTATCGATCAATAAGAGAAGACGCACTAACCGAGTAGAATGTGAAATGCACTAAGTATCCTCCCTACCTACAAGGATTCTGTTGTTAAAAATGATTTCACTAGGAATCCAATCTCTCAAGAATCACGAATAGTGTTCATAAGGCCTAATTACTATGTGAGCACAGATATATTTTCGAAAGTAAATCTACCGAAAGTACCCAAAAGTAGAAAGAGGAACACTTAATGCTTAAAGAGAATATGAGGTGAGTCCACAAGGTGGAACAATTAACCCCTCACGCAAGCTAAAAATGAGTCCACAACTTAGAAAACAAGTGAGTTCTAAAAAGCACAAAAGGGTTGCCTGGTGGAACAATTAACGCTTCTATCCTCTAGACCCCTCCCCTTTATGGCACTGAGATTGCAACCATGGGGTGGAATGAGGGGCCAGTAGATTAGCAAGTCTAATAACCCAAGATAGAAATCTAGATCAATCACAAGTATCTAAGACTGCTTAAATGAATACCTAAGGTGTCACAACCTAATATCAATTATGCAAGTGTGTAAAACAAAAGCATGAAAAGAAGCACTCAAGCTAGACACACGAGAGATTTATTTTAAGTCCAAATCAAAATATTATCAGAACAAGTAGAATACCTAAGATCCTCACGACGCGCTTAGTAGATATTTACTTAATTTTTATCTTTGTTAAGCAATCCCGCGCAAGCAAGCAACAAACTCTCCGATAAGAAAATAAGCAAACAAGCAAACAAGATATGCAATGTATCTTCAACTTATGAAAATCCTAGGGTTAGCTCCAAAAATTAATTATTATCAGCAATAATAACCAAAAATTAACCCAAATGACAACTCATATCATTCATTGAACCATGTAAAAAAATAAGTGCATACCCATCACAAATTTTTATTTTTTTTTGCTACATTTGACCTAGTCAACAAGATCTTATTTTTTTGATATGATTTTGGCCATAAAAATAGAAATTTAGAATAGAGACCCCTGCTAAAAAATAGAGAGCTTTTCAAAAATGTAAAATTTTTAGAAAAATCTCTTCATTTGTGCTCTAGAGACCCATTTTGCCAAAATAGACCAGTTTTTGTAAATTGACTATTTGAGCTATTATATTGCATCCAAATTTAAAATAAAAAGAATGGACCCCCTGTAGAATTTAAAGAGCTTTCAGAAAATATAAATTTTTTTGAAAAATATGCTGATTTGCGTCAGATATTGATTTTTTCCTGAATTTAAGAAAAAATTATTAAAAATTTAAAACATCTCAGAAAATTTTGAATTTTTTACTGTAGCTTCCCTAGTATGTGTCCAACCTGCAAAAAAAATTTCAGAGCAAAAATCCAAGCCGTTTGGGAGATAAAATTAAATCTTTGAAACTTTAGGGTTTTAGCTCCCCAAAAAAATCAAAACTAGCATGTAAAGGTGGGTTGCCCCACGGTGGGCGCCAGAAATGTGTGTGAAAATTGTACCTATTCTGTAGACACAACACTTTAGTAAAACATTAGAGGTTAGCAAAAATGAAATCGCGCAATGAATTGAAAGCTAAACTAACCAGACGATTTACTGTCTTCTAATAGGTGCGAGTATGATGTTCTCAAATTGTTATCGAGATCAGTGACTTTGATGACACCTAAATGAAGGATTTGAATGCAAAATTGATATAAAATATGAATGCAATTAATCTATTTTTTTTGGATTTTAGATGCAATAATAATGAAAAATGATCTAACAATAATATGAAAACAAAAGTAATCTCACAAAATGTGGTTGATTCACAAAGAAGCTTTGATTCTCCAGATAGCAATTCATAGCACAAGTTTGCAAATTATGAGATTATGTGGATTTGAGAGATGATTTGTGAAGAGCTAAAGCCTTGATTTTATAGAAATCTAGGGCTTTGAAGATGCATGAAAGAAAGTCATAAATCACTCAAATAAACTCAACTTGATTTTTGAGTTATCTGAAAATAAAGATAATTTAATTCACAAAAATATGCAAATTATGAAAAAATAGCTTTTTAACTCAAATTAGAAGTTTAGATCAACTTTAAAACTCAAAAATGATGTTGAGTTCCAAAAAGTCAGTAACTTGCATTGATTTTCTGATTTGGAGTTTAATTGCTCTTTGATTGTGCACATGGATAATTATGAATTAATAAATAAATAAAGTGATTTATTTTCAACTTAACTGATTTTTGAAATAAAATAATTGATTTATGGGTTAATCAATCATTTAATCAAACTTTTATTCAAAATTATAATATTAAAAATTGATAAAAATGATTTAATTAATTAAATAAAATATTTAATCAATTATTTGTAAGATTGTAGATTTATTGTCAAAATTAAGTATCATAATTAGGAATAATGGAATTAAATTTAATTAAATAATTAAGTGGTCAAATTAAATCTAATTAATTAAATATTGAGAATATTCAATTAATCAAACTTTAGGATAAATAAAATTTATCACCAAATAATCATTAAATTAAAGATAGTTATGATAATTAGGAATATTACTAAAAATATTCTCTAATGTAGAATTTAGGATAATCAATTAGGATTTGATGATGTTCAAATGTGCCTTAGGTTAGGACTTTGATGTCGATTTCGTTCGATATGTCGATATAGGAGGTTAATGAACTTATAGCCCATTTTTGGGGTATTACACCACAAAGCTATGTACTATCATGGCCACAAATTTTGCATAAAAAAGTTGGATGACACAGAAAATTTGTGATTCTGGGATAACTGCACTTTTTGAGGTCACCAATATATCATCTAGAAATGACATACATCCTCAACAATCTCAAAATCAATACTATGGCATCTTGGATGATATAATTGAGTGCGACTTTAACTCCTTCAAAGTAGTTCTATTCGTCGTCAAATGGTACAGGTTACGACTAAATCAAAATGATCCAGATAGAACTGTTATTCAACATGATAATGAATTTACAATGATTAATACAAGATCGTTTGAGCCAGTTGGAGATGAGTCTTATGTTCTTCCAAGCCAATGTGAGCAAGTGTTTTACTCAGAGGTTCCATATAAACAGGGTTGGTCATTTGTTGTTAGACATGATCCAAGAGGAAGGCCGATAAAGTATAATGTTATGGAAGAAGATATTGAAGATGATGAAGAAGCGCCAGATGATGAAGATCAAGATGATGGTGATGATAATGATGATGATGATGGTGGTGATGATGATGATGATGATGATGGTGATGGTGATGGTGATCATGGCGATGATGATGATGGTGATGGTGATGATGGTGATGATGATGGCGATGATGATGATGATGATGATGATGATGAACAATAACATAATTGAAATGATTGACGTGATTTATTGCTTTCAATTGTAATGATTACATATTTATTATGTTCAATTCTAATGATTACAACATATGTGATTTATAATTACCAATGTTTATATTGTGTTTGATTATCACCTTTTTTGCAAACAGGCAATTGACTACAGACATCGTCACCCCTTCTGTTGAGGATCTTGCATTCCATATATAAGGTAAATTTATTCATGTTTACGATGTTGCATATTGTTCATGTTGTCTTCTAAGTTATTTATAGCATACGTATCATGTAATTTTTAGCTAACTTAAGATAAATGATTAACATATGCAGGAAATTTGACTCCTTTGGCATGGATCGTGTACAGTGACATGGATCAGCAGGTTATATAAGTCAATAAATAGACATAATTTTCTTATATTCTTCTTGTTTATCACTGAGCACATATGTTATAAATAGACATATTATATAATCATATAATGTATATATAGAAAAAGAAGAACCGTATAGAAATATAATTATATAATCACTTTCAACTTAGTACATTTTATATCTCTCATGTATAGACAAAGAAGAACCGTACGTATGGGTCACGACTTGATTATTCTATATATATTATTTAAATATTATGAAAATTTCATTTGAAACGGGGATGTGACAATATCTCATTTAATGGATTGCAGGACCCACCAAATAGGTACTTGTCAGATCTATCTACATCGAATGAGGGAAATGAGGGAATGGTAGATGAAAGTTCTACATGTAGTATGGCTAAAATAGGGAGATCAACTAGAGGTCAAAAGATTAAAAAAAAATTGACAAACGCATGCAATTTTTCATTGCTAATGGGGGGTCATGTTCTTATGATGATGAGACCAAAAGCGACATCAAGGTGCCCTTTCGATACGCACACATTGAGAAAGAATGGATACCCAATGAGCTACCTCTAATTAACACTGATTTTTATGTTAATGAGAGGATATATCGCATTGCTCCATCCTCATTACATGGTTTGGGCCTATTTTCCATGGATGGGATAAAGGTATGTTACAACAAAGTTGTGGAATTGTTTAAGTATGTCGGTTTGTGTTACAATTACAATGATTGGATGCGGATTGTTCAATATAAAAAAAGTATGCATAGGTATGCACTATCAGCTAATTATATACAATGGAAAGAAAATGATCAAAGTAAAAGATTTGCAATGTACATTGATGAGAGACCAAAAGCAACAGGTAATATAGCAGGTTTTATAAATAGTACGCGACCTTCCTCAACTAATAAGCAACCCAATTGCATATTTGAGGCGCGTGAGGGGAATAAAGTTTTTGTATACGCGATAAAATCAATAAGTGTAGGGGAAGAACTACTAATAGATTATCATTTAAATTGCATAGATACAAACAAAGTTACTATCATGAGGGTGGTAAGTACTATATACCATTTTATTAATAAGTTTTTTTTTGCTAAGTCTATTGCTTTCAGTTCGCTGAAGTTTTTATATTTAATCTTTGTCACAGGATGATATGGATCCTGCACATGATAGAGGTCACGAGGATGCTCCTCCCACCCATTCTTCAACAAGGGTAAACCTTATTGAAATTGTACAAATTAGATAGTTGGAAAATGTTATATTATTACGTTATTTTATTTATGGTTTTGGAGTTTTTATGATAGTTTTACTGATATTTCTATCAAAATTTGATGTTCAGGATAGGGGAAAAACACCTACAATAAGTACAGAGGCAATACCTACCCCTTCTGATGATGATATTGCGGAAACGCCCAATGTAACAATTATGTTGAAGAAAAAAATAAAAAAAATCAATTTAGAAATAATGAGAGTTTTGGATGAAGCAAATATTCCAACCGAGGAGACGATGAAGAGGCTATCTGATTTGAGAGCGCATGCACGTCGTTATGAAGTAAGTAGTAATGAATCTTTAGTTATAACAAAAGTTCAATAAAGGTTTATATTTTATACTCTTTTATGTTGTGAAGTAAAATATGTAATATGTGTTCTTGTTATAGGATTTTTTGGCATCTAATCCAAAACCTGGTCAAGGACAACGCGGTGAGGCCGATACTAGTAGACCTCCCACCTCCACTGGTAAAATAATCCTTTAGTTGACAAGTTACAAGGAATTTTTTATTTGGAACATTCAAAAACTTATTAAGTTAACTCTTACTTTTATTATTTCAGAATGTCTTTGCTAACAATGTATTGTAGAGGTCATCAAGTGTAGGAGACTCCTCCTAGGAGGTCGACGAATGTCCCTTCAAGATTGTTGAGTGCATTGTCGGCAACAAGGGGCATGCAAACATCGAAGCCTTCATAGTCTATTCCAGCTGGTAAATCCTTGTTTTGCTATATTTGGTTTTGTGTTAATTATGAGTTGATAATTTGTACTTTAATCTTGGGTTGATCACATAGTGGATTATTTTTTTGGAGTAGGAGATACACTGGTGGCACTGTCTGGTACATCAGATATAGATCAGAGTACATGTATTGGTGATAATTCACCATCATTTCCTGGAGCTACCCGTGTTTCTAGCACGAGAGTTATGCAGACGTCATTGTTGATTGACAATGATGAATTGATGCCTTTAAAATGTCCTAAGCTTCCAGATACTTTAAATAATTATTTTTTATAACAAGCTTTGGATTGATTATCCCATGACATTTTTTGTAGGAAACGATTCATTTTATAAGAAGCTTTATGACCTTGCACTGCAAATATTCGGGCCCACCATACATACAAGGTGGAACATCATAAGTGAACTAACTTTATCCCACTATTTTTTTTCATATCATTAATTGGTACAACATTTTTTCTTTCATTCAAATCTTTTCTTTTACTAGCTATATCTAACAATTTTGTGTTTTTTCTTAAAAGGTGGAACTTGCAAGAAAAAAAATTTAAAAGATCAGCTCATTAAAGATTTAGAGCATGAGTTTGGTAATAAGATTTTTGATGAGAAGATGGTGTTAGAAAGAGCTTGCAAACATCTTAAGACTGTGAGGGACACATATAGAAAGAGTCTTGTCCAGAATCTAAAGTACGAGCGTCCTCCCTTTATTACAGTGAGGGATTGGAATGAGTTCATTTTAGATGCAAAGGAGAAAGAGGATGCTCAAAGAGGAATTACACCAGAAAATGCGAGAAGGTATGCAATAGTATTAACTACTAGTACATTAATGTAATAATGCACTAATTAGTGATCTTTATATCTATATCATCTAACATATTTCAAATTTTTCATAGGTTGCAGGACACATCAAAGGCAACAAAGGTCAGGCTGCAAAAGATTGGGCAGCACAGACTTGGCTCTAGTGGATATTCGAAAATTAAAGCACGAATTGTAAGTAGCAGTAAATGAATTGTAGAGAAAAATTATTTATAAAATGCAAATAGTTTTGTTAATTAATAAAAAAATGCAGGGCACTGATTTTAATTTAGAGGCCACGGAAGAACACAAAAAAATTGCCTTCAAGGAAGGCTATGAAGTCATGGCTGAACGCCTACGAAAAGCTTCCACTGGCCCAAACGAAGAGTCTCCTGCATCATGTACACAGGTAAAAATGCCAACAAATATATTAGAAATTGAATACTTGAGCAACAATCTATTTGATAATATATAATGTGCATGACATTGCAATGCAGCCTCTTAATCATGACACAGATCATACGCCGCATCATGAAGCCCCTGATGTGCATCGTACTATCCATGGAGGTGAAAATTTTCTATTTAAAACTAATTATTTAATTATTAATACAATTTAACATCTTAAATTGAACTTGGTGTAACCTTTTTGTGTATATTTTAGAGGATACAGAATCATGTCGTGTTGAACGAGTGCCAGAGGATGTTCAGACTGATCACCATGTAGATCATGTGGCACATTCAGGTAAAGAAAATCTATGTTTTGTTCTTTTAAATTAATTTTTTGATTTATAGTTCTTTTACTTAAATAAATACTCGTAATTCACTAATATAAAATGTTGTGAATTTAACTCATGAAGTAGTTGTTATTGCAGCGGACCCCCCTTTGGCACAGCGAAAACGTGCTCCTGAATAGATGAGGAGGAGACGTGCATTGGAATTAGAACCAGTAGAGGAGGGGAATGACGAGAACATTGATCTTCCTCTCAGAAATTACATGATTAAAAAAAATAGCAAGAAACCCAAAAAGAAATGATTGTAATTAACATTTTTTGCTAATGAAAGAACGTTGTCTTAATGGATGTAATTTTGTACTAGTAATGTTGATGAATGATGTGTTAATGAATTCTTCATGAATGTTGTGTGTTAATGAATTTTATGTGTTAATGAATTATTCATGAATGTTGCATGTTAATGAATTTTGTGTTAATGAATTATTCATGAATGTTGTGTGTTAATGAGTTTTATGTGTTAATGAATGTTATCATGTGATTATAATGATTGAATGTTATATTTCAAAAATGGATGAATGAATGTTATTAAATGTTAATGGAGAATTTAGAGTGATTTTTTTTTTTTGGGGGGGGGGGGAGGGGCCAAATGAGCTTTCACCTTCATGTGGTTGGCTATGTTTAATAGAGAATATTAAACTATTCTCGAAACCAAGTGAAGCTCAAACTTTAAAGATAAGCTTAGAGTTAATAGTGACAACCAATTAGCAAGTCGAAATGAAGTTCTTCGTTACAGGTCCCTTTTTAGTTTTTAAAGCACAATGTCATGTTTTAATATTGTGTAATTTTTTTCTTAAGCCTGTACACACTAAAAGATGCATTTCTATGAACCATTACATGCAAGGTTGCTCAAGAATGAGGCCTCACAAAGCGGCTCATAGCTCTCTATGCATGGAGTTGCAAGGGACTATTATGTGTTTGCTCTCAGCTAGAGCTACAAGCTTGTGACCTTGCTAGTCAACCACACAATGAGAGATTCGAGTGAAGACAAGGGCAACAATGCCAATATCTCCAAGAATCAAATATGCAATGCAATGCAAGCTATATGAGAATGTAATCTAAGATATGGAAATGAAAGTACAATGCAACTAATCTATGAAAGGAAATAGCAATGGATTACAATGCCTCCTATTTAGACTATGTGAGCTTATTCTATTGCATAAAAGGAAATCTACACTAAGGATGCCATTATTATGCAACTATGAAAGCAAATATGCAACTATAATGAAATGCAACAAGTCTTCAATGTCTTCAAACTCCAAATGCACCTAAAACCTGCAGCATAACATTAGCATAAAAATATGGATATGCAAATGGAGGAGAGAGCTCTCCTTTTATAAGAAATGAGCTGAAATGGACCATGGAGATTAAGAGGCAAAAAGACTTAATCAGCAGTGGAGCTTGAAAGAGGAGCAATCCATGTGCACAAATATCCTCCAATAGGAAAATAAGAATTGACTTTATGTCCATATGAAACAAAAAGTGATTTTCTCCTTTTTATAAAATATGAATAATGCTTTATTTGTGCAACTTAGGATAAGAGGAAAAGTGAGGGCTTTTTATTTAATTAAAAGGGGAGGAAATATTCTTTTTAATCAAATAAAGACTTAGGATAAATGATTAGCCCATAGGATAAAAATTTAATATATGATCAAAATTAAGATTTGATCAAGAAATTGATATTGTTGAAAATATTGATTATTGATAAAAATGATTCAGGGTTGATAAATTGAATAAATGGGGCCCAAAGTCTAGGCGACCATTTTTGGGTGCATACATTTGCCCCTCTTTGACTAATGTGTGATCGATTTGGGAACACGTGTAGTCAAAGAATGAAGTTGCAATGTGAGATCGATTTGAGATCACAAAACAACTCAGATATGAGGTCGATTCGGGATCACATCCGGACAAACATAGACAAAGGCCTTTGAACATGAGGTCGATTCGGGATCATATTCAAAGTAAGAGATAAGAATCTCAAATTTGAGCAAAAGCTCACAAAAGATGTCTGAATCAAGAGAATCAAGAAAATCAGGGATGAGAATCCCATAAGTACTGCCCCCTCGAAGTTGAAATCGAAATCAGAGAGAGGAGAACAGCGGACTAATAAAGATTTGATCAAATCAGCATGAAATCACAATCGGATGTATAGGTCAATAGGGTAACCATTAGGCAATAAAACATGCCCCAGCCTGACTGAAAAGATGTAGTCAAACGTGAGAAAGAAGGGAATGGAATGAATATGAATGAAAGACTAGAAGTTTGGAAGACATGGAAATGAAGAAATGACGATGCCCCAACAAAGATCAAAAGATTAGGCCTCAAAAGATCAGCCAACTGCGCAGAAGGGGGGAAGATTTTGAAACGCGATTTTGACTATCAAGATGACCTCAGATTTTGATTTCGAGTCCGAAAATGGATCCAGGACGTCGAAATTAGCTAGGGGTGCAATTTTTGCGCAATTCTGAAGTGTTTTGAAAATGAGGTCAAAAAGTCAAAAGACTATAAAAGGGGTCAAAATGTCATTTTCAAAAATTATTTGTCTTTTAGCGATTTGAGAATTTCAAAAACTCGAGCTTGTTGAGTCATTTTTCGCATTTAATAACTTTTTTTAGCACCTTTTTCAAATTTTTAAATTTTTAAATTTTTTCTTAGGCGAAATATCGCGCGATACTTTAGAAGTATCGCGCGATACTTCGCTTGTCCCCAAAGTATCGCGCGACCCTAGGCACCAGTATCGCACGATACTAGGTGAAAGATCGCACGATACTGGGTGAAGTATCGCGCAATATAAGGTTTATCGCCCCACTATAGGAAGAAGTATCGCGCGATACTTCTCCAAAAAAAGAATATCGCCCAGCATAAAATTTTGATTTTTAATGCATTTTTGAGCAAAAATGACATGGGTCTAGACAATGTTACGTTTTTAGGATATTTTATACTGAGTTTTTGGACATCCATCTTGATATGTGCTAACAACGGGCTTGGTTTTGGCTTGCAGGAGGTTTTTCTGGTGCTTATCATCAGAGCGCCGAAGGTGACAAGATTGCGGTGTGTCTGGGATCTAGACGATCCGGGCAATGCCAACCTCAGAGCGATGGGATTCTGGTATCTGCTGAGGTACCCCTATATCCGAGCGGACCATGGGTTATTGACTGCTCTTGCCGAGAGATGGCATAGTGAGCACAACACCTTCCATCTGCCTATTGGAGAGGCGTCGATTACTCTGGAGGACGTCTACAGGATCCTACGAGTGTCATGTCATGGCGAGCTAGTGAGTATAATCATGTTTTAAGATCTAATCATAAATATAATATTTCCATATGGTGAAAACTGACATGATTCATTTGTTGGCACAGGTGTACTATGATCAGGATGCCACTGAGGGGCGCCGACTGGTTCAAGAGATGTTCCAAGATGTCACGATTTTGGATAGACATATCAGCTGGGAGAGGATGATAGACGATTTTGGCAGAGACTACCCAGTGCCATGTATAGTGGCTTCCATCATTTCACAGATCCTGATGACTGACCGCAGTCAGAAGGGTTTTTCGCTTGGATGGGCTCGGCTTTTGGTGGACTTGATCGGCAGGCCGCGATGGATGGCATGGGGTCCTGCCATATTGGCAGAGATGTACCACGAGCTGCACGAGATCATCTACAAAGACGGTCGGACATAGGCATGCGGTGCCATCTTGGCACAGGTATGGGCGTGGGAGCACATCGCTGTGGTGCACCCCAGGGTTCAGCCGAGGGAGAGGAGGTACCCCTATATCTATAGGTACCTCAGGTTTATATCACATCCCCATTCTGGGGATGTGACTTATTATCGGTGGATTTTGGATGAGATAGCCTCATTCACATGGAGGCCCTACAGGGAGGTTGAGGTTTGGGGGGATGCAGCGGATGAGTTGAGCTACATGCTATGTAGTCGGCCACTGGTAGGTCGGTATACAGAGATCGTAGAGAGATTCTGCATCACTCGGGTATGGCGGCAGTTCGGGAGGCAGCAGCGAGTCTCGACAGAGACTACCACCTATGCCAGAGCTAGAGACGAGGAGGGACATGGGTGGCTACCCATGTTAGATTATTAGCAGGCTGTCGCAGAGACAGCAGGTATCAGGAGCGAGCCCTGGGAGTATTTCCCAGATATGGTAGATGCAGGGGCTGATGGAGCCTACAGAGCAGAGCGGCGGAGGGTGCCATTCCCTCGATTTACAGTACCAAATGCACAGGTACCAGCGCAGGGAGGAGATGGAGGGGATGACGGGGGAGAGGGAGGAGATGGAGGGGACGGAGGAGAGGGAGGAGGGGAGGGAGGGGATGGAGGAGATGGCAGGAGGGGGAGAGGGAGGAGGATGGAGAGGGGAGAGAGGTCAAGATCAGGTGGCCGAAAATGGTCACGGGGACAGCGATCAGCGACACCCGAGGAGGCGAGACCAGCTCACCGGCAAGCAGAGGTACAGCAGGAGCAGCCTGTGGGGGAGAGGATCTGAGAGCCCAGATACAGGCTCAGGAGGCAGAGATACAGGAGCTCCGGACCACTATAGCCGTGAGAGATCAGCAGCTGTTGGATCTGAGGGCAGAGCGAGATCAGCAGATATCTGATCTTAGGGCAGAGATAGCACGCCGTGAGGCGATGGCACAGGCCGAGGCACTAGAGCTCTGACGAGAGTCAGCGAGAGCTACCTATTATCACGGGTTATATCTGCAGACCGTCCCAGAGAGTGAGAGAGCACCATCATACTCTCAGCGGACAGGGGTATCAGACGTGGTACTCGATAGGAGAGCTATGCCTCCACCACCACGAGCTCCTCACGAGGGTGGTAGTGAGTCTTAGGTTTAGATGTTTTGTACATATTTTGAGACATTTGACCCAGATTTTGGGATCTCATATTGTATTGTATATCATGACATTGTATATAGATTTATGAGATTACTGGATGTTCGATGTATCATGTGTATTTGTCTCACTTGTGATGGATGTATCAGTTTATGTATATTGTCTTGTCATTTTGCTCAAAATGCTTATGTATGTTCTCTCTCATAGATGTATGTTTAATTCTCATGTGTATGATATAGACTTATGTTTCTTAAAAATGACAGTTTTGATATAGATATGATGATGTGATTAACCCCTTGTGATGAACAGGAACAGGTTCGAGATGAAAAAGACAAGGAGCGAAAGACATGATCGAGAAGAAGAAAAGGTGAGCGCCGTTGACTGACAGGTCCACGGAGGATAAAAATGAGAGCTCTCTCCATATGCAAAATGCAACACTAGACTAACATGAACTTAAAAAAATGCAAGCTACTATGAACATGATTGATTTGCAAGGTCACAATGCCTATAGACATCTAATTATCATCATCGAGCGTTTATTGGTAGCGTCGTAAGATCATACAATGCACACTAGCATAACTATGTGGATATGAATATGATCTTTATCAGATAGAGATGTGGGAATCTCACCTAGGCATCAAAGACATGTAGGTCAGGATGACTAATGTAGTGAGATCACCTAAATTTATTATAGCGAGATTATGCTTGTATCAAGACACATGAAAGTCAGGATAGCTAAAAGCATGCACTCGCAAAACAGTTAAGGATAATACCTTGTCAATCCATAGTGTCAAGTAGGACCAGCATAAATGCTCATGACAGTTAGGATAAACAAAATATACCCACAATCAGATAAAGAAAGAAAACATGTTCTCATTCCCTCAATCTTCTAGCTATGCATCATCGAAAACTTCTCAGGGAGAGATCACTCATCAAAGAAATCCTCATAGACAGCACACAAAGAAAAATAAAGTCATCATATCGTCAGCGAGTTGATTGTTAAAGTGCGTGTGTGTTGGTCATAGAGTCAAACTCTAAGTATCGCATCTGCAAATGAGCAATGTCGCGTCATACAAAACTGTTGGGTAAGACACCTGATAAGTGTTAAGAAACACTCATCGCAAGGGTAGTGTTGAAAAACACTATTTGGGGTGGTGTTGAAAAACACCTGTTGTGAAATGCCCCGAGAGACAAACGCTTCTAAAAGACCAATGCTAACAGTCATGCCCCCTAGACAAAGACAAAGACCAATTCCAAACTAGGCCAAATAAGGTCAAGGCATGATGGAAAGTGGCTAAGTGTCGAGGATGCATGCTAACAAATAGGGGTGCAAAGGCCTCAAGTAGTGCCTGTTTCCAAGTTTTCACCACTTGGATTCTTTTTTCATTTTTTTATTTTTTTGGGATTTTTTCTACCAAGGCGCCTATTGCTAAGTTTTCACCAAGGCACTTTTTATATTTTTTAATTTTTTGAATATTTTGATTTTTTTGTATTTTTTCAGGACTTTTTATGCTTTTTAGGATTTTTTCAGCATCATATATCAATTTTTTTGGTATTTTTTCAGGATCAATAAGATATGTACAAAGGATGCCCCCAGACAGAACGGGCATCAAGGATAGAACTTCTTGAGGTGTACAATGTTGATGGGATCAGGGAGCTATTCTCCATCAGGGTCTGACAGTAAATACGCACCAGTACCAAAAGCAGCTGTAATAACATATGGTCCAAGCTAGTTAGGTTCAAACTTGCCCTTTTGCTCTCTATTTTGTTGGTTCTTAGGGTTCTCTCGCAAAACAAGATCACCTATTTGAAATTCTCTAGGGCGAACCTTTTTGTTGAATGCCTTAGACATACACTTCTGATACGCTCTCATATGATCAAAGGAAGCCTTACGCTTCTCATCTAGAAGTTCTAGTTCCTGTAACCTCATGGCGCGGTAATCCTCATTTGTAATCAAACCTTTGAGTGAGACTCTAAGTGATGGTATCTCAACTTCTAAAGGCAATATTGCTTCAGCACCATAGGTGAGAGAGAAAGGAGTGGCTCCTGTAGGTGTGCGAATGCTTGTTCTGTAAGCCCATAGTGCTGGATTGATTTGTAAGTGCCAATCCCTACCATTCTTGTGTACTGTTCTATGAAGAATCTTAAGAATAGTTTTGTTAGAAGCTTCTACCTGTCCGTTTCCCTGTGGAAAATAGATGGAGGACCAGTGTTGCTTGATTTTAAACTTTTTGCATAGGTGCTTTAGGTCCTTATTCTTAAATTGACCTCCATTGTCAGTAATGATCTCAGAAGGCACTCCAAATCAGCAAATGATATGATTCAAGATGAACAAAGAAATGGTCCTTCCTGAAGCAACAGAAAGTGGCACAGCTTCCACCCATTTTGTGAAGTAGTCAGTGGCAGTAATAATGAACTTGTGTCCACCTGATGAGTTGGGATGAATCTGCCCAACCAGATCAAAGGCCCAGCGCTGAAATGGCCAATGAGAAACAGAAGGAACCAGCTCCCTACCTGGAGCATGAATCAGGTTGCCGTGTTTCTAACATTTTTCACATGACTTAGCAAAGGTGACTGCGTCTATCTGCATTGTGGGCCAATAATATCCCGCCCTAAGCAACCTTCAGGCCATGGCAAGACCATTAGAATGTCCACCACAAATGCCCTCGTGGATGTCAGCTAACGCTTGGTTGGATTCCTCCTTTTCCAAGCACCTAAGGAACGTCCCATCTAAACCCCTCCTATATAAATCACCAGAGATGAGGGTGTGGCGAGAGGCATTACGGATGAGGTTTCGGCATTCGAAACGGGTGAATGTGTCAGGGATGATGCCATCACGAAGATATGAATAGATAGCACCATATCGGGAAGACTCGTGTGTGATAATGGCACAAATGACATGGCTTTCCGACGAGTCAAAGATGGGATGGTGTAGCTCTTCCACCAGGAATTCAAATCTGGATTCATGTGTCTCCAACTGAAGAAGTGAAGCTAATGTGGCCATGGCATCTGCAGCTTTGTTCTCTGCCCTAGGGATTTGTTGAAACGTCACAAAGGTGAAATAGCGTCTCAAAGAATCAACCATCTTTTTATAGGGTATCAATTTGTCATCCTTGGTTTGATACTCTTCATTGACTTGGTTGATGATTAACTAGGAATCCCCAAAGACATGTAATTCTGTGATGTTCCATTCTATAGCCATTCTCAAGCCATTAGTTAAAGCTTCATATTTTGCAATATTATTGGTACATGGGAATAATAGTTTGTAAGACTTCGGAATGTTGTACCCATGTGGAGAAACAAATAACACTCCAGCACCTGATCCATTTTGCATGCGGGAGCCATCAAAGAACATTGTCCAAGTGCAAGTAGTTGTATACAAGATGTGTTCGTCTGGGAATTCTACTTGGACTGGCATGCTATCCTAGATTGGAAAATCAGCTAATTGGTCGGCAATAGCTTGCCCTTTTATTGCCTTCCTTTCAACGTACTCTATGTCAAATTCAGTTAGGACCATCATCCATTTAGCAAGTCTACCTGTCAGGGCAGCCTTACTAAGCAAGTATTTAAGGGGATCAATTTTGGCAACCAAATGTATGGTATGAGCAAGCATGTAGTGGCGCAACTTTTGAAAAGCAAATACCACCGCGAGACAAGACTTCTCAATATTATTGTAATTGATCTCATAGGAGACTAGAGTACGGCTGATATAGTAGATGGCCCGTTCTTTCCCAGTATCATCTGATTGAGCCAATAATGCCCCCAGGGAAGTGTCTGTAGCTGAAATATAGAGGATCAATGGTTTCCCTGGAATAGGAGGCATTAGGATCGGAGGATTGCCCAAGTATTGTTTGATCTGATCTAGGCTCTTTTGACAATCCTCGTTCCAAACACAAGAAGCACCCTTATGCAATGTCTTGTTGAAGGGTTGCGCTCTATCTGCAAGCTGAGAAATAAACCTCCTAATTGATTGAAGACGTCCCTGAAGACTTCTCATTTGGCTGATATTCCGAGGAGGTGGCATATCTAGGATTGCTTGGACCTTTTCGGGGTCAACCTCGATACCTTTTGCTGATATTATGAATCCTAAAAGTTTGCCTGAGGTGACGCCAAATGCGCACTTCTTTGGATTCAATCTGAGTTGAAATTGTTCCATACGATCTAGAATTACTTCCAGATCATTGAGGTGTGTGTCCCTTTTTCTTGATTTTGCCAGGGTATCATCCACATAATCTTCCATATTTTTGTGCATCATATCATGAAAGATAGTCGTCATAGCTCTTTGGTAGGTTGCTCCTGCATTCTTTAACCTGAATGGCATGACGTTGCAGCAATAGGTTCCCCATGCACATGTGAATGCTATTTTTTCTTGGTCTTCAGGAGCTATTTTGATTTGATTATACCCTGAGAAACCATCCATTAGAGAGTATATGTCATAGCCCGCTGTCATGTCCACTATCATGTCAATGTTTGGAAGTGAAAAATCGTCCTTTGGGCATGCTTTGTTTAAATCTTTAAAATCTGTGCAGACACGAATGGACCCATCATGTTTGGAGACCGGTACTATGTTTGAGATCCATTCTGCATAATCGATGGCTCTAATAAATCCAGCTCTCAAAAGTTTTTCTAATTCCCCTTTAACAAGTAGAGCTACATGTGGATGCATTTTTCTTAATCTCTGTTTTACTGGCTTGACTCCTGGAGCTATGGATAAGTGATGCATTATGAGATTCGTGTCAAGCCCTGGCATGTTTGAGTAGGTCCATGCAAAATTAATTTTCTTTTTCTGTAAAAACTGTACATATGCCTTGGTCTCTTCATCTGATAAAGACTGAGCAAGATGGACTATCTGAGGATTTTCTTCTATGTTTAAATTGACCGGCTTTGTTGGTTCAATCAATATTGATGATCTATCCTAGAAATAACTCGGCAAGTTATTAAGTACCCCATCCTTAGGTGCCTCAAAGAGGTTTTCACCTTCGGATGCGTCATTTCTTTTTACTATTTTTGGTTCTGACACCGCCACAAAGTGGTTTTCGCCATCAGACCTATTTTTCTTTTTCTCTTTTATTTTGAGACTGAGGTACTTAATATCAAGCTCTGTCATGCTGGTTGTTGGTTCACTAGTGGAAGAAGCCACGGGTTCAAGAGCATTCAGATAGCAGGCAATTTTGTAATCATTGTGGAAGGTGAGGAATGTGGGCTCTTGATGGCGCTGAGACCAGTCAATTAGGTCAAAGTGAACAAGGGGTAAGTCAATGGCGGGTTTGATGTTGTTTATGAGAAAGGTGTCATCTCTGGTGACCATATAATCGGAGTTCATCAAGTCTTCTCCTAAGATACCCGAATTAGGACTCATCCTATCAAACGAAGCGTCGTCTACTAAGGTGATTTGAGGAGGGCAATCCTCTAGTCCGACACTAGGATCGTTAGTCGCATCGGGTTGGGTACTATAGGCATGGATAATATCCACATCCAGATCAATTGTTGCATCTGAAAGTGAATCCCATTCATATTCATGGGAGTCTGTCTTTGAGTCATCATTTAGGCCTCCTAATGTAGAAGCCTCAAGGTTAGGAAGGGTTTCCCCCTCTCTAGTGCTAGTATTGGTACTATCCGTCATAGCTAGGACAGTAACACTTTTCTTTGTCGATCTAGCAGTCACACAGTCACTATCCGTTGCAGCTGGGATAGTAGGACTATCGCGCATCAAATCTGTGGAATCTCCCCAAAGGAGATTCATTGAGGGTACCCAATCATCAGACACATCTTGTTGATTGGAAAGATCAGGCGTATAATCTACATCACTGTCACTGTCCGTCGCAGCTGGGACAGGGACACCTTTCTTCTTCTTATTCTCAAAACCTAAGCCAACCGTGGACTTATTCTTTCATCCAAAAAGAGCGTGATCAAGAGGCTCAGCTTTAGCATCCAGCCTATGACTAAGGGGACCATATCCCGGATATCCCATATTTTTAACCAGTGTATACCCTTTCCCATAAGTTTCAAGTGAAGGAGAAAAATTCTCGTTGTGTTTGTATTTCTCTTCGTGATAGATCCAGTCCCTTATGGCAACTTCCTCTTTCTCTTCCTGAATGGGGACCGAAGACTCAACAAATTTCCCAAATAATGTCATTGCCGATGATGAAGGTTTTGTACTTGGTGATGGTCTCCCATAAAACCTAGGAGAGATTGGCATTTTTGTAAAAGAATCAATCTTATAATCTCCCATCCCAAGATCCATGGTCTTGAACTTCTGCTTGCATTGTTCAAGTGAACTACTAGGACTGTCAGCTTCCCTATTCAAAGGCACATGTGATCCCGCAGAAATGTTATTAACTGATAAAGCACTATCTCCAGGGATGCAAATTTCTACACCGTTATGGGGAAACTTAACACAATGGTGATATGTTGATGGGACTGCTTGCATTTCGTGAATCCATGGCCTACCTAGCAAAATGTTGTAGGCTAGAGGTCCAACATCAACAATTTGGAATAATATATCTTTTTCTACGGGACCAATGCGAATAGGCAAAACAGCCAATCCCTTAGAACTTCTTTCTGCTTCGTCATATGCTTTGATTGTGATCCTTTTCTTTGTGTCAATGACGTTCTCGGAATATCCTAGAGCTAGCAGCAAACTCAGGGTACAAATATTGAGCCCCGCACCCCCATCTATCAGTACACACCTAACACGGGTTTTATGAATCATGACTTCGATGTGTAAGGCCAAGTTATGTGGGTGACTGATGGATTTGTCATCTTCTTCGAAGAAGGTGAGGTAATGAGGGCTAGCTAAATGGTTGACCATGTTTTGGAATTGGTCAATATCTAAGTTGTTAGGGACATTGGCTGCTCGCAAAGTATCCTCAAGGACGCGCTTGTGCTTAGGAGACAATTCTAAAAGCTCAAAAATGAAAATCTGCGCGGGTGTACGTTGTAGCTGGTCAATAAGATTATAATTGGAATCAGGACTGAAGGCAGACTTGGGAAGAGCACCTTTGGACATGGGTTGCTTGGACTTGCTAGTGCTAGGACCTTTAATGATAATGGGCGCTTGGGCCTGACCCCTAGTGACAGCATTGAGGGACTGGGGCATTCTTTGTGAGTGAGGACCTCTTATCACCACAGCGGGTCTTTCATTAGTCATAGGAGTTGAGTCCACATTATGTCCATAAGGATCTTTCTTTCTCACCATGTTGATGTTATCGTCAGCCACTTCAAGCATGTTAATCACATTGTCAGCATGTGTGTATGTATAGTTAACAGCCGCCTTGCCATTCTTATTGCTAGAATTCTCTCCTTTTTCATATTTAGGCAAGGGCTCTTTAAAGGCTTTATGGTCTGCATTAGTGGTTAACCCATCCACTTGTAATTGTCCTTTTTCAATAAGGTCTTGGACAAGATGCTTGAGTTTAAAACAATTTTCTATGTCATGTCCAATCCCATTATGGAAAATGCAAAAAGCCTTAGCATCCCACCAATGAGGTAAAGGATCCGGTATGCGATGTTTTGTAGGATCCTGTGGGTGTGCCAAATTATGAGCAACTAATGTCTTAAAAACATCTGCATAAGATTCTCCCAATTTGGTAAATTGTCTTTTCTCCATTTTAGATCTCTTTTGATACTTAGGTTTGTCTTGTTGTGTTGAAGACGTTTGCAGCTTCATAGCTTGAACTGCATGAGAGAGGTTAAGAACTCCTTCATTTTTTACCTGAGATGAGTCAATAACTCCGTCGTTGACCACTTGCTTGTTTTTGTTCCAATAGGAGTTCTTTTTGTCCTTGTTACCATTAGTATTGTTATTTTGGCTATTGTTGTTATTTGTTGGTTTAGCCAAAATTTCTTGTTCTTTTAGGACATCCTCAATGCGACATGCCACCTCTACCATAGTATCAAAGGAATTAAATGGGATTTTCTTGATTTCATATCTGAGTTCTGGTATTAGATTGCTCACAATGATATCAATTCTCTCCTCTTCAGGGATTGTCCTTGGGTATTTCGAACACAATCGCCTCCATCGTTGTAAAAATGTGACAAAAGATTCCCCTTGATTTTGTTTAAGTTTACACAAATCAAGCATTGTGACTGACCTCGATAAGTTGTAAGCAAAATGCTGAACAAATCTTTGGACAAATTCTTTAAATGTCTTTACTGGAGGGGAAAGGTTGGTGAACCACTCCATGGCTTCACCTTTTAAACTCCTTGGGAATAATCTCAGCAAGTAGGAGTCTTCATGGTGAAAGGAAAAGCTCATTATGTAGAACTGTCGAACATGGTCGTGAGGGTCACCAGTGCCATCATATTTGTCGTATGTTGGGAATTCAACTTTCTTAGGGAATTCTACCATCACCACACTTTTGTCAATGGGGTTAGGACATATGGAGTCCAAATGAAATGTGCTCTTGGGAGCCTTCATCCTGTCTATATCTTTTTGCATTTGTAAGATCACCTCATCAGTTGAAGGATTCTATTTCTTGATCTTTTGGTGAACATCAAAATTATATGGAACTTTAGCACCTTTGTTGATAAGACTTTCCAAAAATTGGTCTTTGTTTTGTTCCACATATTGCTCCACATAGGCTTGAAAGGATGGTTCTTGTTGCATAGTCATGAAGTCCATATGATCAAATTTAGCATAACTGCCTCCATGTTGTGAGTCATGATGTGCTCATTGGGAGGGTTGCTTTGAATGTCTATGAGATGACTGTCTCCTATGATGGTCGTATCTTGAAGCCCTCCTTCCTCTAGGACTTGGGGATCGTGAGGGTGTCTTTGATCATCTTCGAGGGCTAGGGGAAGGGGTAGATGGGGGTGAGTTGGTCCCACTATTGGCTCCCCTTCCATTAAATCGGCTTTGGAGTTTTTGTGCATAGAGTCTATCTTCTTCTTCTTGGGCGACTCTTTTCTGTATATCCAACAATGCACGTTCCTCTTCCTCTAGTTGTCTGAATTTTTCTTTTTTAGCAGCCTGTTCATCTAAGTAGGCTTGCTTCTCTCTCTCAATGCTTCTCAATCGTGTATTTGCATATCGAGAGGTGTCTTTAAGTGGGGAGGTTTGTCTCGAATGCCTCATTGCATTAGCTGTGTTGATATGGTGATCACTAGATTCATTGTTCTGGTCTTCGTGTTGTGACCCTGAATCTGAGTGAGCTTGCTTATGATGTCTTTCGGCTCGTTGATGAGCATCAAAATACCTCGCGTTGTTGGGAGGTGACCCGGGTGGACTAGCATGAGAAGAACCACCATACTCTCTCCTGTGTCGTTGGAAGATATCCTCAAGAGTTTGATTCATGGCTTCTCTTTGTTGTCGGGTGAAAGTGTAACTCATGTCCATACTTGATGAAAGTGGTACAAAAGAGGTGCTCACTTCACTAGGATTAGCTCCCAGATTAAAACAAACCTCAGATTCACTCTTAGGAGATTGGTCAAAAAGGGGTCCTTTTCCCTTAGGTTGTCGACGAGTCTTGATGGGTGGTAACTGGCTAAAGGCAACAGGGGGTCGCTTCCCTTGATTAACTTGGTACCTTGTTGTAACTGACATGAAAGAGAGATACTCTCAATGATAAGGTGACCTTTCAAAGTGTCAACACCAAACTAGGATAATCGAAGTCCTCTATTGTCCAAAGAGAAATGAAAAGAAAAAAAGGGTTTTACCAACACTGTCAAAGAGGTGCTTCAAATCAAAGGGTGACTACCCTTGCACTTTTGAATCAGGAGGTTGGACTAGGCCAAAAGATAATTGAAATTGAGATGAAAATGAAAGCAATTTGGACAATAAGAGTACTAAAATTTTCCCGGAATGTAGCTAACAATTTTAAAGATGAACCTTGGCACCAAGAATGGCTTTCTAACTTGACAATTATTCCTAAGTGATTTTGTAAATCAAATGATGCTATCCTGGAGGACTAAAAACCAGAAATTTGGAGTCAAGACAGATCTCAAACGTCAGGGTGAGAAGTCTACTCTAAGACCTAGCCTGATTAACAGCAACTGAAACTGACCAAAATTTAAGCACGGCAGAAATAAACCAAGCGATATACTCCAGGCTACTGGGGCGATAAACCTATTACCGCGCGATACTTCGCCCGAAGCCAGGTGATACATCTTAATACTGGCGGGCGATATACTCCAGGCAGGTCGGGCGATAGTCCGTCAGGGGCGAACTATCGCGCGATATTTCTCTTCAAAGGGGGCGATATTTCTAGCAAGCGCGAAGTATCGCACAATACTTCGCCTTACAGGGCGCGATACTGTTGCAGATTTGTTTAACTCATGACCAGAATTGTGTGAAATTTGCATTTTTAGGTCTGTTTGGTCAAAATTTCCAGTCTGAGGGTTGATGTTTTCGATTTCAGTCACAATATCAGCAGAATTTCGACAGGTTTGCAAACAGTAAGGGATCAAAACATGGTCTCAAACACTTGAAACAAGGGCAAAAGCAACCTTGCCAAGATAAACACTTGTGATATCAGAATTGAAACAACACCCTATGAATGCTACCGATTGTTTGTATGTAAGAACGTTTGCACTGGTATCACACAATCGAAAACACTTCAAGCAAATCTATCCTAAAAAGTCAAGGCTCAATACTTACCAACTTAGCCCACAACTTGATGCCCCCTCACCTCACACCAAGTGGTTACCCACAAGAGATGTTGGCTTTGTCATGGAAATGTCAAATGACACAACCAAAGGGACACATATGGTGAGTATCTTAAGGTGATCCGGGTAAACCACTTGGATCAATCCTTGCACTAAGAAGATAAGTGGCTAAAAGAAGGTGGCTTCTATCTAATGGTTCTTAATAAGGGTTTCCGTTCACAACACCTCTCTTGCTCCTCATAAAGGACTAGGACCTTGCGGCCTCAAGAGTACCTTAAGCATTCTTGTTCAATATTTTCCCCATGGTCGCAATCCCATGAGCTACTCACATCAAACGAAGACAAGTGTTATGTCTATCAAGGTTTTTGGTGTCCTTGATAGCCTTGAGATTATAGTGAGTTGGAATCACTTGCCACCAAGGAAAATGATGACAAGGTTGTCCCCACTTGAGTCGTTCCTCTTGATTGCTCAAGAGCAAGCCCGCTAAAGGATTCCTAAACTAAACAAAAATGGATCAAATCTTGAGGTTCAAGGTTTTTGATTCACCACAAGGGTGAAGAGCATACTCCCCTATCTCAAGAATCTCTCCCAAACACACCAAGCAAAGAGATTCAATTACTCCCTTGCTTCCAAAACTTTAAGATGGGTCAAGATTTTCTGATTCACCTAAAGGTGAAGAGCATACTTCTCCTACCACCTCAAGATCCCTTTCATAAGGTATTAAGATTCCTAATACAATTAGTGAATGTCACACTTGAAAGGAAAGCAAATAAACAAGCAAAAAAAAAAAAAAAATTATTTTTATGCTTGGGCAGCCCTGCAAAAATTGTTAGTAGCCCTCTTTGACATGCGTTTTTAGCAATTTTCAATCAAATGAGAGCACCTACAAACACAACTTGTTAGACCCACAAGGTTAGCCAAATCATAATCCCAATGTAAACATGCAATAAACTGCTAGATTTAAGCTAAAAGATGTGGGTTAGACCTATCTAAACACAGCAAAACAAAACAGCAAGTTAAAATAATCAAATTCGGACAAGAAAACTGAAAATGCAAGTCTCTGCCAGACCAGGCGATATTTCTCAGACTTCACCAGTATCGCGCGATACAGTTTCCTATAGTCGGGCGATATTTCTTAGTCGCGCTATATTTCTCAGTCGCGCGATATTTCTGAGAAGTATCGCGCGATACTCTGAGACAGAAAACCAGAGACTGAAAAATTTCCGAAAAATAATCCAAAAAAATGACAAAAATGCAAATGAAATAAAAGACAAAGCCTATCTACTCTGCCCCACGGTGGGCGCCAGAAATGTACACACTAAAAGATGCACTTCTATGAACCATTACATGCAAGGTTGCTCAAGAATGAGGCCTCACAAAGCGGGTCATAACTCTTTATGCATGGAGTTGCAAGGGACTATTATGTGTTTGCTCTCAGCTAGAGCTACAAGCTTGTGACCTTGCTAGTCAACCACACAATGAGAGATTCGAGTGAAGACAAAGGCAATAATGCCAATATCTCCAAGAATCAAATATGCAATGCAATGCAAGCTATATGAGAATGCAATCTAAGCTATGAAAATGAAAGTACAATGCAACTAATCTATGAAAGGAAATAGCAATGGATTACAATGCCTCCTATTTAGACTATGTGAGCTTATTCTATTGCATAAAAGGAAATCTACACTAAGGATGCCATTATTATGCAACTATGAAAGCAAATATGCAACTATAATGAAATGCAACAAGTCTTCAATGTCTTCAAACTCCAAATGCACCTAAAACCTGCAGCATAACATTAGCATAAAAACATGGATATGCAAATGGAGGAGAGAGCTCTCCTTTTATAAGAAATGAGGTGAAATGGACCATGGAGATTAAGAGGCAAAAAGACTTAATCAGCGGTGGAGCTTGAAAGAGGAGCAATCCATGTGCACAAGTATCCTCCAATAGGAAAATAAGAGTTGACTTTATGTCCATATGAAACAAAAAGTGATTTTCTCCTTTTTTATAAAATATGAATAATGCTTTATTTGTGCAACTTAGGATAAAAGGAAAAGTGAGGGCTTTTTATTTAATTAAAAGGGGAGGAAATATTCTTTTTGATCAAATAAAAACTTAGGATAAATGATTAGCCCATAGGATAAAAATTTAATATATGATCGAAATTAAGATTTGATCAAGAAATTGATATTGTTGAAAATATTGATTATTGATAAAAATGATTCAGGGTTGATAAATTGAATAAATGGGGCCCAAAGTCTAAGCAACCATTTTTGGGTGCATACAAAGTCAAAGTATTCTTTTACTATAAAAACATAATTTATGACCATTTTAGTAACTATTCTAACATCACTTTATGACAAATCCTGTTTTGGCAAAGATGGCGATAAGTGGTGTTGTCTATTCCTTGGGAGATTGGATTGCACAGGTCTGTATCTCAAAATAATTTGCATGTGGTAGAAATGCATACTTACAACCATTTCATTCTACATTTAAAAACATTGATGACACTCTAAACACAAAATAATGCTCATGCTGTTGACTTGACAGTGCTATGAAGGCAAACCAATTTATCAATTTTTGAATTTGAACGAACCTGGATGTTCAGATCTAGTCTCCTTGGATTTAGTCTTCATGGTTCTTTGTCTCATTATTACTATCATCCTAGTGAGGTAACACCTTTGCCTTCTTTCTTAGTCTCTTACAGTTCATACTTGTTTAATTTGAATAATTTTTGAGTTCCTTGCAAAAAGGGTATGACAAACAAATATGGTTATGTACACACTAAAATGGTGCACTTCTATGAACCATTACATGCAAGGTTGCTCAAGAATGAGGCCTCACAAAGCGGCTCATAACTCTCTATGCATGGAGTTGCAAGGGACTATGATGTGTTTGCTCTCAGCTAGAGCTACAAGCTTGTGACCTTGCTAGTCAACCATACAATGAGAGATTCACAATGAAGATAAGGGAAACAATGCCAATATCTCCAAAGAATCCAAATATGCAATGCAATGCAAGCTATATGAGAATGCAATCTAAGCTATGGAAATGAAAGTACAATGCAACTAATCTATGAAAGGAAATAGCAATGGATTACAATGCCTCCTATTTAGACTATGTGAGCTAGATCTATTGCATAAAAGGAAATCTATACTAAGAATGTCATTATCATGCAACTAAGAAAGCAAATATGCAACTAAATGATGTAATGAAATGAAGCAAGTCTTCAATATCTTCAAAAGCTCCAAATGCACCTAAAACCTGCAACATAACATTAGCATAAAAATATGGTATATGCAAATGAAGGAGAGAGCTCTCATTTTATAAGAAATGAGGTGAAATGGACCATTGAGATTAAGAGGCAAAAGTCTTAATCAGCGGTGGAGCTTAAAAGAGGAGCAATCCATGTGCACAAGTATCCTCCAATAGGAAAATAGGAGTTGACTTTAGTGTCCATATGAGACAAAAAGTGTTTTTTCTCTTTTTTATAAAATATGAATAATATTTTATTTGTGCAACTTAGGATAAGAGGAAAGTGGGGGCTTTTTATTTAATTAAAAATGGAGGAAATATTCCTTTTAGGTAAATAAAAACTTAGGATAAATGGTTAGCCCATAGGATAAAAATCCAATATATGATTGAAATTAAGATTTGATCAAGAAATTAATAATGTTGAAAATATTGATTATTGATCAAAATGATTCAGGATTGATAAATCAAATAAATGGGGCCCAAAGTCTAGGCGACCATTTTTGGGTGCATACAGGTTATACAGGCTCTATTTCCTTTACTTGAACTTGATGTTATGATTTATCATTTGACATTTTATTATTTTGATGTTGAACTTGAATAATAGAATGATAATTTGGTGGTCATTCATGTCTACTTGCATTCTCTATGTATAAGACAACCAAACAGACATTGATGGTAAGTCGCAAAGCACACACTATGACAAGGTTTGGTAAGAAAGGCAATCCTTTGTGTTCCTTTGTAATCCTTGGTATGAAAGTCATTCTAAAACTTCATTAGTTTGACTTTATCACAATGTAATTTGTAATTTTCTAGGTCTTTTTGATGCAGAGGTGGTAGAATGGTATCCATCTCCTTCATTCACACAGCAACAGCTGACCAAATTTGTAACACTCCTCACTTCCAATATCTCCTCAAGGACTTACCTTCCAGGCTACCCAAGTGCACCTAATGCTCCCCAAACACCATAACTTCTTCCAAGGCCTTAACCTTCATTCTTCCTTCAAGAAACATCTTCTTATGGCCTAACAACCATGTTCCATCCATCCCTTCATTCTGGACCACTAATCTCTTACTCAACACTCACATCTAGCCCTTAAAGCTAGTAGCCCTCACCAGTCACTAATTTGGGTTTTCCCCCAACTTTTCCCAAACCACCAAGGAAACTCAAATGTGTTTTAGATACCTTTTTGGGGTCTACAAATCCTCCCTAAGTTTCAATACCAACTCTTTTGGACCATACCCAAGATCCAATGCCCCTAGCCTATCCACACTAGGCCTAATTCCTCACATTTACAAAGAAACCCACAACTCCATTCATCCCTGTGACTCCAAAGGCTGAAACAGTCTTACTATAGGTAAAAAAACAACACATTTTCAAGGTTTTAAGGTTCTACCCCTTTCCAAACTCATTTGCCATCAAACCCTTGATTCTAGGGTCACACCATGAGGGTTTGATCAAATGGTTCATTCTCATCTACTCCAGACCAAACTTATTGTACCAACACTTCACCTTGGGCTTGTATATGAAGGATCTACCCCAAAATGTCTTCAATCACCAACTAAACCACTCCCCATATGACTGGTGCATCTACAAGCTTGTTCTCTGTCAGCAGATAGCTACCACCATTTGTGGTTCTCCAAACATATCCTTCAATCTCCTGCATAAGACAAAAAATATACAAATATCTACAACATTGTGGCACTCTCCCACCAATCACAGAGACCACAAGGGGTGGAAGAGTTGCCACATTGTGGAAGACTTCAAGTCTTAACCCGACTGTGCTCTGCCAGTCATTGTCTTACAAACACACCAGTCAGATTATTGTGACTAAAAATGTAAAGAAAATAGTAAACAGAATGCGTGGAAGGTAAGAAATAGATAATGCACTATTATTACATTAAAAACCAAATCAAAATGCATTTTCATCCATCATAGAGACTCACTGTTCCATGACTGTTCCACAGGACAGTGTATTAGTTTGCAGAGAACAGTTTTTTCTTTTATTGATAGGATACTTCTTACATTACTTAGTCAATCCTCTACCATCTCCTCATGCCTCTAGAGATGCCTAATTTCCTTCTATAAAGCCAAACAACAAAAAAAAACCGCTGACTAACTGTAACAGTCAGTTATCTGACTGTTACTAGTCGGTTATAAACTGAATTTTGTTGTCTAAGTTGACACAAAGTGTCAATTTTGATAACCTACAATATTTTATGCTTTTATCACATTTATCTAACCTTTTTAAAGGTTTATAACTTCACTAGCCCTTCTACAGACACCTAACTCCCTTACAAGCCTTATTAGGCCTCATTTGCCAATATTACAACCTTTGAGCACTTTTAGTGCTTTTATAATAATTAATGGCTTTTAGAGACCATATTACATTGGTCCAAGACCATATAGGTCTTTAAATCCCATAACTAGGCTAGGATCAACAAAATGACCCTTTATAACCCCTTAGGTGCAAAATGCCATTTACCTCTATTATATTGCCTTTATAGTTTTAGGCTTCATTACATCAAAACATCAAATACAAAGATAGATCATAGATCCAATTACATTAAACTCTCAATATTTCAAGATCACTTTGATCTTCATGAGTCCAAATGACTCTCCTCTCATGCTCTTGCCGGGGTGCCCTGCACCACTTTTGGTTGTTTGTAAGAGCTACATATTGTGCAAGGTGAACCAAATGTTCAAACTCGCTCACCACAAGCTCTCACAAGTCATTTCCTACATTATAGTCTTCATCTTTCTTTGCCTAGACACTATAATTTTGTCCATTTAAGAATTGTAATTGTTTCTAAGTCTTACTATCTTCAGTTATGCCTCCAAAACAATAAATATACAACTTAAACAAATGACCAATCTATTTTAAACAAAATATATTCCTTCTCTCTGTTTGTTGCTGACCACTTGAAAATTCCCTCTTCATTTCAAAATTTGAATCTAAATTTGCATGCTTCCTGTTGTGTATAAGGTACCACAAAATCTTCAACGGATTGCTTCTGATAGGTAGTTGGTTGGATGAGGGTTCAAAGACATTTAGTTTTCTAACAAATCTTCTATTGAATATGAAATAGTAAATGGGTTGGACGAGGGCTTAAGACAACTAATTTTCCAACAAATATTCCATTGTATATGAAGTGGGTGTACATTTTGTACTGTAGAACTATACCTTTTCTTGAATTACAGTCTACACATGCTAAAACTATGCTCCAACACTGGTCATCTGTGCATGCTAAATACAACAGATCACTTCAAATGTATAGAGAGAACTCAACTACAGTTCAGAAACAGAGCGATAGGTTTTTAAAATAACAAAGAAAAAAAGTAAGACTTCTTGTGGGACTCTGTGGCTACTCCTAATAAAGACTGCAACCAGTTTAATGAAACCTTTAGAAATTGCGCAGATCGAATTTAGATAGCTGAATGCTGAAATGGGGATCTGTGTTCTCTCACCATCTGCCAAAGTCTCTCATATATAATGTTGTAGTCAAAATGGTGAACATCTGAGATCTGCACTGGCATACATTGCAATTAAGAGAAGAACAGAAATTTAAACACTCCAACTTCAGATAAACACAAAGGATTACCTTGCATTGAAGTGTAACAGTGATAAGGTTACAAAGGAACACATCACAGAGACCAAATCAATAGAATGACTTAAGAAGATTCCCAAACTCTTTTTTTATGGTATAACACAACCAGTTCAAGTGATTTCTATCCCAACAAACTTATTTTGAAAGACTACACCTTCAATCAAACTTTGATGGCTTTTAGGCGTTAGGGACACTAGTCCTAACTCTAGCATTTAACCAAAAGTCTTCACCAGTGGACTTCTTGACCAATCCTAAGCATGTAGATGGTCCTCATATGACCTAAGGACTCTGAATTGACAACTGGTTTGTTCCCCTTACAATCATACAGTACCAAACTAGACCTGCGCATCAATTTCCTTGTAGCCTTCTCAGCATGGACTTTTCACTCTAACCTCTTCACAACTTGGTGTCTTGACACAATCAGGATATTTTCAGATACCCTTTTAGAAGATCATTAAGATTCCAAAGCCTTATTTCTGAACTCCACTCCAGCACCATATAATACCTACTTGGGACATAGACCTAATTGGCCTAGTTAGGCTTGGTTTCCAAAACAAGTATGAGATATAGGGTTCATGGAATTGATATAGGGCCTCAAACAATCTCCTTCACCTCCAACTAACTCAAATCGAACACTATTTCACTTCTTCACTCTATATACCTATTTGCTAATTTCTCCTACTTTCTAGGTTGAATACATACAGATATTCAGCCTAGGGCCTGATGCATGAGGGCCTTGCCCTTCGAGCCAGCACTCGAGCCTTTGGAATCCATTGGAACACTGACCTAACTTGCATTTTCCAGGTTCTTAGGTGGAACCTATAGTTAGAATGCAAGTTAGGCCTCCATTTGTAATCAGTGCCCTAGAAAAGCCTGTTTCCTGAATTGTCTTGAAGAAACTAATACAAACTTCAACAAATGAACTTAAACTTTGCCAAATCAAGCACACAGTGCACTAACATGCAATACAACTTGTTCACATTCGCGTCTCAACTCTGCAACTCCATACATGCCCATACAACACAGAAAATGGCTCAAAAACATTTGATCTTCCTCATTAATTGCACCAGTATTACAAAAAATCAAGTTTATGGTGCAAGGGATAAGCTGATAGGTGTTGATGTGAAGGTTTACATATTAAAGGTAGTGTATTTAAGTGTCAATCTACAAACAAGTGTCATGTCAGGAGCAATGAAATGTTGACAAACATCTCCCATCTATTTCCATAAAAGAGGAGAGTAGAATAGAATGGGGAAGAATCAGTGAATGGGAAAAAATGTTGTAATGCAGTATAGAGTAACGAAAGAAAGACTTAAAGTTTTTGTGAAGAACTTCGGGCTCTTCAATTCCTTATTTATGTTCTCCGTTCTTAAATTTCTGGATTAATATATCTAATAAAGAATGGAGTAAACAATGTTAGGGAGATGTATTGTATTCGAACCCTGTATCATTTTCTATTTGGTCTCGAAGATACTAGTATATCCACATGGACCCGTGAGCAATACATTTGCAGATGTATCTCATCGAAGGACAAGCACAAAGGTAAACCGTGCCCATTGAGATCTCGATCAGTGATGTTTTCAATAATAAAACTACATTTCAAGACACCATAAATCCTTTTCTCTTGATACCATAAATCCCACACTTTTTTTTTAAACAACATTTTCAATTGGTCGAAATATTGACCTTTTAACACTATTATTCGACCAGAATGCTATACATTCAACGGTCTTCTCCACAAACATTCGTGGATTGTTCGACTTTTTAGGTGGATATTTCGACCTTCACTTTTAGGCTTGTTGTAGTGGATAGTTCGACGTTTTAGGTGGATATTTTGACCTTCACCAAAGGCTTGTTGTAGTGGATATTTCGACCACTAGTCTGGTCGAAATTTCGACGAGTAATGACCACGTAGACAATTCGACGAAAAAAGATCGACGATAGTTTTAGTCGTCTATTCGACCAATTGTTGTAGAAAATTTGACCTTTTCTCATCGAAATTAAGGGCAAAATTTACTAGTGACTTAACATTTCAAAGAATCTAGTGATGCATTCGAAGAAAAAACACATTGCAATCAAGTATCATTTTTTGAGAGAGTAAGTGCATTAGAAAGAAGTTAAGTTGAAATATGTACCAACCAAGGAGTAGATAACAAACATATTTACTAAGCCACTACCTAAGGATACTTTTGAGTATCTAAGAGGTAATCTAGGGGTTATAACCCTACCTAAACAAAATTAAGATGTTGTTGCAACATCAATCCCGTGGATTAATTGAATATTTTTCACTGTGGATTGATGTTAAGGGGACTACTCTCTAGGGGAGAAATCAGAGGAGACAAATATTGTTGCAGTAGAAGGTGACCTATGTTGTGTGGTGCCTTTAGAATTATTGTCAAAGGGGGAGAAGACTTGGGAGATGACCACTAGAAGAAGACAAAGAGTTATCAAGAGAAAATAATTAGCTAAGGGGGAGTAATTGTCATCAGGAAGTTTGTGATGTTGCCATGATTATATTGCGGTGTTTCCATCAATGCCCAAAGTAGGAGATTGTTGGTATAATTGATGCAAAGATTGTTGAGTGTTGTGTGGTACATGTTTGATGACAATAAGATGAGTTATTGTGTTGTCATTGATGTCAACTTATGTTTTGTGTTGGTTGATAATGTTCGTGATGTGTTGCTAAGTATCCAGTATTGTAGAAAGAATTAGAGTGTGTGGTTCTTATGGGAGAGTTAGAGATGTCTCTAGATTTTGTATGTTGAATTGCAGAGGTTGGAAACATGAAAAGAGAGAGCTATGATCAATTTAGGGTTGACAAAGAATCCAAAAGAATGGATAGAGACAGGCAATGAATGATTTGAGTGTTCTATCAAATCGATGTGAATTTAGGTTAAAATTAAGTCAAAATTATCTTGACTAAGCTATTGGATTGTTATCACAACCTCAAGATGATTGGAGTACCAAAAGGCATAGTTTTAATAACCGGAAGATTTCTCTATGCATGATGGAATTTTTTTTGGAATAGTTGGTGTTAGATCCTCGATCGGTGATGATGCAGTTAGTTTCGGTGAATATTTTTGTGTTCCAAGTGTCACGATGACATGGTATATTTGATTTGTAATGATGAGATAATCTCAGATTGTTCAAGGTGATCAGATTTATAAAAATTTGGAAAGTGTGTTGGAAAATTCAAGGAGTTTGATTGTTCTTGATCAAATCGATGTGTGGATGCATTTGGAGGACAACATGAATTTGTAAATACATTTTATTGTTTGATAATATGTTTTGGCGGACTAGGGTGAAGCACAAAAGATTCAAATGGTGAAATTCAAATGTAATGCATTTTGTTTAAGGCAGTGGCCAACCTAGTGAGTGAGAAAGATATTTATATTCAGATTGATGAATTGTGAAGTAGAAGATTGTAGATGTTGTGGTGGAGTCAAGACAAGGGTGAAGATATCCTACAAGAAGTAGAAGTCTAAGCTTA
This sequence comes from Chamaecyparis obtusa, assembly GCA_027943335.1. Taxonomy (NCBI): domain Eukaryota; kingdom Viridiplantae; phylum Streptophyta; class Pinopsida; order Cupressales; family Cupressaceae; genus Chamaecyparis; species Chamaecyparis obtusa. The sequence continues at coordinate 468,508 of BSBK01000415.1, forward strand.
ATTGGATTTGTACTAGCAAAGGATGAGTGTTATTTCTTAGATCATTGTACTTGCTAAATCCTAACAGATTCTCCAATAAAATCCCTTAATTGGGTAGATCTTAATAGGTCTTCAATTGAAATCCTCTAACTAAGAGACTCTTTAATTAGAGTTCTAAATCCATTAAATGGGTTACTACTAATAGGGTAAAGCTCCTAACAGGGCTAGAGGTAAATCCCTTAATTGGGTGACTCATAACAAGGTCTTTCTCTTAACATGGCATTTGTAAAGCTCCTAACAAGGTTGAGCCTTTAACATGGTGTACTTTAGAAGAGTGAAAATATTTTCCTGTACTAATTCCCACCGTGGTTTTTGCCTCTGACCAAGGGTTTCCATGAAAAAAATATTGGTGTTCTTGTGTTGAATGTTTGGATGGCTTCACTTGTTTCATTGTTTTATTGTTGCACAAGTTATAAGTAGATGAATGTTGTTGAATGGTTAATAATTTTTTTGGAATTGGTAGATTACTGATTCACCCCCTCTCTTAGTAATCTTGCACCTTATAATACTAAAACATAAACTCGTGGAAAAAAAATTGACCATATGTTTAGAGATATTTCCTTACAATGGTATTGTTCTTTTCCTTCTTGTTCCATTCAAAAATTGGCTAATGCAATCACACAACAATTTCAAAATAATATTGTTCCTAAAATTACTTTGACTAATTTGATTAAGTGAAAATAAGGAGTCAAAGAGAAAGTGATAAAATTTATTGGTAGATATAAACATTTGCATGCTCAATTTTTTTTATCATGTGCCTGATGGTGATGAAAGAATTGTAATTTCTAATTTGAGAAAATACAATAGAGATGAGTTGATATTTTCTTAACATCCTTTACATGATTCTTTGTAGTGCTTCATAATTATCAACTTCAAGTGATCCAATTTGAATCATCATCAATAATGGCTCTAGTTGATAATAATAACTCCACTCAACAATCATTTCAAAAGTTCCAAAAAAAAAGATTTATCAAGGTTAATAACAACTCTTCAAATTATGTTGATACACAAGTGATAGTTGCAACATCTGGATCCTTTATCATCAATCCTTACATGTCATACTTTTGCATGGATATTTGAATCTTCACATAATATTATGCCTAAGGTGATTAATGATAATGTGTTGAAACTTCTTCCTATCAAACTTATTGATACCTTTAGGGTCCGTTTGGGTGCTGGAATACCAAATGCTAGATATAGTCAATTCGGGAAGATGTTGCAATTCTGGAAGATACAAACCCTGAAAATGATTTTCGTAAGATGGGCTGACCCATTTGGTTCACCCGAAAGATGACTGAGAAGATGCATAAGGAATTTTAATTCTTTATTTTAAGTTCTTTGAATATGGTGTGTATATGTCTATATATATACACACATACATGTATATATATACACATATGCACACATGTGTATATATACACATACACACATGTGTGTATATGTGTATACATGTGTGTATATACATACATATGCACACATATGTATATATACACATATACACACGTGTGTATAAACACACATACACACATATACACATACACACGTGTGTATATATACACACATGTGTACACACACACACACATATATACACACACACATACACATGTATATATAGACACACATGTGTGTATATATATATACACATTCACACATATATATACACATACATGTGTATATATATACATAAATACACATGTGTGTATATACATATACACACATTTGTGTATGTATACACATGTGTAGATATACACACATGTGTATATATACACATGTGTAGATATACACACATGTGTATATATATGTACATGTATGTATATACACATGTATGTATATATACACACATGTATATATACATACTTATAGCAATATAATATACATCCTTATAGTCACAGATCCCACAAAATATTAAATTTGGTTTTATAAAAATTGGAATTGGAATTTGAAATTCCAATTCCACCTATTTGAGTGGAAGATGCAAATGCCCATTTTGGAGCAAAATTGGAATTTCAAAATTCTAATTCCAATTTTTTGGATGGACACAAACATGGAATTGACATTATCGAGAATTAGATAATGCCAATTCCAATCTAATTCCAAACCCCAAATGGGTCCTTAAATCGTTGTCAACTTCTTATGACCCCAAAGCTTTTTGCCAATAACATTGTCAACCAGTCATGATACCAAAAGGTGCTTTAGGTTGAATCATGTTATCCAAGGCCTTATTGATTCCAATGCCATAGTTGTGGAGAGTGTGAATGATAAAGGAAACAAATCCATTGCACCCCGTAACCAAAACTTGCAAATCTTCACTAATCCTTTTCTTTCTTATTCCACAAATGTTGTTGAGTCTAGAAAGCATAAAGACATAAAAACTAATAACGTGTTTGATGAGGCCAACAATGTATTAAGAAACCTAAACCGAAGCTTGAACCTTGTATTACATTTTATTCAAAGGAAACTATTCAAGCACCCAATGGACCTCTATACATTATTGCAGAAATTAAAGGAAAGATCCCATGAGGCGTGCTCATTGGTCTAGTATGTATTGTGAATGTTATTATTGAAGAACATCTCTTTACATGACAATTGCATCAAGATACATATGAAAAATATGATGTAATGATTAAGGTGCATGATGATTTTACTTGTCCTACCATAGATTCTATCACTCTTGTAGTTGAGGTTGATACTAAGTTCTTAGATGTTACATTTTTCATTATCCCTACCTCCAATCAATTTCATGTAAGACTAGGACATCCTTGGCTTAGTTCCATGAAAGCTATACCTTATAGATTCCATAAGTGTTTGAAGTTACCTCATAATGGAAACATTATTATTCTCAATCATAGCCTTTATACACCATTAGCAAGACATGAAAAATTAACCCTTAACTTATTTTGGCCTCAAAAAACTCAACCATTAAAACCCCAAGAAGACATTCTTTTCCTATCCTATAAAAAGTTCAAGCATGAAATGATATCAACCTTGAGTAAACCTAAGGATATTCCACCTCCTCATCCAAGACCTGGACTCCTTCCTACACCTTCTATTCCTCCTATATATGCTTAAGTTTTGCCTCCTATATCTTGAAAATGCCCAACATCTTTCATTTATCAACCTAGTGAGGCTCCTTAAATTACTTCTATGAAGGAATAAAAGGAGTTGATATTGATTGATCCTAAATCTTCACAAATTTTCAGTCGAACCAAGAGAAATCGTAGTGTCAAAGACTACTAACGAAAATGTTGTGCCCAGGCCCTTGAATTTGCTTCCCAAAATATTTCCTCCTCTAAGATGTCAAATGTTGCTTCAATCCCATTTGACCAACCTCTTCCTAGCCTAAGGGAGGAAAAAATCTCAAAATTTTAAAATTGTCTAAACAGGATAATTGATCTTTTCACATTAAAAATCGTATTAAGACTAATTTAGATGGCAATATGGATGACAAAGTCATTGATGCTAACAATGTTGATGCTAATAATATTGATTTTAATGATTTTGATGATATGCGCGAGGTTATTGAAATCAATCATGAGACTTCTTCAAGATTTTCAAAAGCATTAATCTTAGCTCCTAGTGCAATTCAATGGGACTCATCATTACAACATGGTCCTTATTAGGAACTCGTAGTAGCTCCATCTACCTTGCTTGATGTTGATCCTCTTGCATCCTGTCCACCATCCCTAAGTGATGTTAAGCAAGATTGGGAGGCAGGTAATATACTTGACTGGATTCACTTATGTAGTAGATTATTTTATGTGTTTGTTTGTGTGTCCCTTCCACTTCTTCCATAGTGTTCGCAGTTTCACTACCTTTGGGGGATGAGGTCGATTCAATGCAATTATAATTGATGTACATGAGTTATTAATGCACATATTGACCCTAGTTAGTGAATTCTCTATTTCTCTCTTTTTGTCATGTGCTCCATTGCACTTGATTTTGTCCTTTCTTGGGGACGTATAATTGTGGCAATTTACTTGTCTTTGGGATGCATGTCTGCTACCTTAAAGGTATTTCTCCCAATAAGGTGTATGCATTCGCGTTAACACAGGGGCATACACTCCATTCTTTGTTACATTTAATGCACACACCAAAATCAATTTTTGTAGTCAATATTTGTTAGGTTAGTAAATTGTCTTTTCTTTGTAATCCTCTTCTCTTTGCAGGTTTCCTTATGAGAAATGCTTTGTTTGGTTATCCTTTGAACCAATATTTTTAGAATGAGTTGAAAATATAGCACAACTTGCTAGATCATTTCACTATCCTTTCTCCAACTCTCTACATGACTCATAGTAAGCATATCATTACAAGGCTAGCATAGTCACGACTTTCTCTCAAATTCCTCTTCATTTATTTCTCCTTTTGTCTTTCTATTAGATTGATAAGATCCTAAGTCGCTTAGGGGCTTGGTGATTCTTGCCTCTTTAATACCTTGATGAAATCTCTTCAATACTATGTTCTACATCACCAAGAGTATGAATGCATTGCTAAAGTAGGGGCTAAATGTAGTGTCATAAATTGTATCTACATACAATTTCATACTCACCTAGGCCTCAATTTAGTGTTTCTGGCCTCTCATGCCTAATCATGCTTGATTCTTCTCGCATCGGTACAAATTGTGGCTTCTCCACTACATTATGGACCTCAAGTCCTTGACACCAACTTTCTCAAGAGGTCAAGTCGCCTAGGACAACCTTGCCCCAAGATAGGGTTGTCTGGGGAAATCTTGCCTTGATAAATGATGCCCAAATTCAAATCACTAGCAACTAAGTCATGAGAGTGGGGGAACTTCTATGTTGATTGACTTCAAAATTACAAACTCAATTCATAGGGAGGGGTATAAAAGAAAGCTTACCCCTCCTCATTTCATAATCAATCATTCAAACACACAGCTTCAATTTGAATTCAAACACATCCTATTGAGATAGTGATCAAGTGTCATCTGAGACACAAAGTAAAGTTTAGATCTAAAGCATTCATGATGACATCCATGATCAATTCTTCATAAGTTAACCCTACTACTTAACATCAACATCTTCATGAAGACTCTTACATAAAGGAGACTTGTGAATGTATGATCAATTTAATTTTTAGATTTGGTCTTTGCTACATTACAATAGACTTTCATTTACAATTCAAGTTATGTCAATTTCATGGTTAACTCCAAAACTAGGGTTTGACCTAGGCAAACCCCCATCAACCCAACAAATTTATCTATTTTTGTGTGCAAGTGATAGGCTACAAAGACACAAATTTGGATTAGATTGAAGAGATAGAGAGCTATAGATCAACCTTTCCAATATCCAAAAAAGAAAGGTCCCAATCACCTTGAGAAAATGAGTTAGAGACACTTTTGATGAAATTTTTGGGGAAATATCTAAGTAGCATTTTGATCCTAGATCTTCTAGTTCTTTCTGCATTTGATGCTTCTAGCCTGGAAAAACTACTCAGATTTCAGCTCAAATTTTGGCAACAAGTTCCTCTCTTTCTTTCATTCCCAAATATACTTTTGTTGTCTACATATCTATTTTCTATAACTCTTTGTATGTTGAAAACTTTCATTTTTTCACATTTATCCCTAGATCCAACAATCATTTTTCATAATAGCAATATCATTGTCAACTCCCTGTGAAGGACTGCTAGATACACTTTGTGCCCAATCTCTTGATCTAGGTGGATCATTGTCCTTCCAAAGTAATCAAAGTGGAGATGGGCCTAATTATAGTAACATTATAGTGACATATTCTATGACTACAACTAATTGAAAATAATTGAATTTTTTTTGTAAATTGGGAATTACTTTTATCAATCATTATAATACTTTTACAATCTATAAATTAGGAATATGCAAATGCCTTTGGTTTGTTTTGGAATTCCTAATTTTTATAGGATTGAAGAAAAAGTTGGATTCAAATAAAAAATTTGTAAGAAAGAAAGAGAATGAACACTTTATGACTTTAAAACCAAATAATATAACACAAAAAAACTAGTGATAATTTTGGGTTTAATGACATATGGTATTAGAGCAAGGTTCAAAAGTTAGGCCTTTAGTCTATTGCGACTTGTGTAGATTAAAAGTACATAATGTTTTAAAATTGCAAATAGAACTTGTGTGAAACCTATCTTGTTGATGTTTCTTGAGCATGCTTTCTAACTCACCTTTTGTTTTGTATTTCACTTCCTTGTTGTAACCAAAGTTAGTTGCACACTGTGTAGTGTGTGTTAAGTTTATCTTTTGGATCTTGATAATTCTTTTGTGATGAATATTTTGATTATTTATAAAAATTTCCTTTAATATTCTAGCCACAAATTTTTGATACATTTGTCCTATGACCTTGGATTTGTTGTTGAAATTGAACATATTTTTATGACTTATTGTTGGATTGGATATGCACTTTATGACTTATTGTTAGAATAAATATTTATTACTTGTCGTTAAAATAAATATTTTATGACATTGTTAGAATGAAATATTTATGTTATTATTTTTTATTAGGTAAAATAGGTTTTGAAGGACCCCAAAACCCTATACAAACATATTTTGACAAGGATATGAAACCCACAAATAAACAATCAACTGCAAAAGTTGAAACATAATTAACCAATAGCCTCATAAGTGATTATAAATAACAGCCTAAAGAAAAAACATCAGATAAAACTCAATATGCAACAAAAGGCCAAAGCTTATAAACATGGATCACATGGTTTTAACAAGCACCCTTAACCTCAAAAAAAGATCCAAGGGTTTTTCCAGGCTCCCTTAACTTAAACATTGGGTTTTAACTAGGCCCCCAAAACCATAATGTCCATGGTCGTGAAGATAATCCTTTAAAAACAATATGGACAATATTGAACCCCCTAGCAAACAAAAGCAAGAAAAGGAGAAAGCGGTTTTCAAAAGCTCCCCAAACCTTCAAGATGAAGTTTGGAATGACACCCAAAACCATCTAACAACAACATGTGAAGAACCCCAAATAAGGAAACAACTCCTCACTTGCAAAACTCCTCTCCACCTCAATAGGATTAGTAGAGGAAGAGATCGCTAAAAGAGAAAACCGAACATAGTTTAACCCCACACCCAAGCAACCACAACTGAGAGAAGACCTCATAGAGAAACATTTGACCCCTTTTGAGAGGCAAATCTCCACCTCCATAAGATACGCCACCACCTCAATAGGAAATAAGAAAGAGAAAAACCTGATCAAAATGAGCCAAACCCACATCATAGCCACCAAATGAAACCCCACCTCAATAGGAGAAGACTCCACCTTAATAGGATCCTCATGGGGAAGAACCTAGTCAAGAACAACAACAATCCACTTGAGAAAAAAAGAAAAAAGAATTGGGCTTCAACAAGGACAAGTACAACCCTAACAAGACAACACCCTAACCCAAAACAAACCAAGGCCAAACTAGACCCTTGAAAACTGCCAAAAACCACCTGACTACAACAAGGGACAAAGCCACCAAAAGCCCCAACACCAACTAGAAATTTCTCAAAGGATTTATAAAAAATACCATAGGAGCATAGCAAGGAAAACCCCTCAAGGAAGCAAAAAAACACCACACCCACAACAAGCATAAACATGGACAAGAAAAGCCCCACCACCTTCATGGCACTGCTCAAAAGATCTAAAACATAAAGCCCATGAGCAACACAAAAGGATCTCCTCAGCAAAAGAAAGCACCCCAAACCCACAACTAGGTGCATCATAGGCACAACTCCCACCAAATAGGGCCTAGCCAGAGGACACAAGAAACCATCCTCCAAAACAAACAAAGGTCCAACACAACAAGAAGGGAGGGCAAAGATCATGCCCCTGCCAAAACCACCTCTCCATCCAAAAACACAACCAATAGTCAAGAAAGAAAAAATTGATGACCACCAGGAAGGAATAAAATTGCAAAGAACCATTAGGAAAAAAAAACACTGTGATGCAAGGGAACAAGCTACGTTTACAAGCAATAAAGATGGAAAAGCCCTGCCACTATAGAACCCCACCATGAACAAGATACTCCCAAAGAAATCTAGTCTCCCCTCTTGGAAAACAGAGAATCTCGCCTCCCTTGCATAGGGAAATCCACAAGAAAGTCGTTCATCCAAAGAGAAAGATCCCCATGAAAGGCACCCAAGAACACCAAATGAAATCCCCACCACCGCAACCTTAGTCTGGCAACAAAAGCCATGAATAGGGAGGGCCAAGGCCTCCATCATCTTCATCTTCAAAATCTTCCCCAAAATCGCCCTCCTCTGCACCTCCTCTACAACCTTAAACCCTCGACCTGTTCTTGCTCCTCACACTTTCACCAATTTCATAGCCAAAATCCAATTTTCAAAATTGCAACCGGTTTGTGGTTGCATGTTACAGGTTGTATATGTTGATATTATAGGATTCACTTGATATGTTTTGTATACCTTAGAGGTATGGATAGTTGGATGTGTTAGCATGGGTGCTATTTCAGTTATGGCTATTGGTTCTTGGCAACAATTGATGAATGTTGATATCTTTGGATCGAGTATTTGTGTTTTGGGATATCACTTGAGACAAGAATTGTGTTTCGTTTGCAACAGGTTGTACAACTTTATCTTTGGATGGCTTCTATGCATGTCCTATGGCAATGGCATGATAAAGGGTGAGAGTATTCATGTATGACATAGTGGTCACTTTGTTTTTGATGCAGGTATCTTGGTGAAGCACATGGAGCACTTCAATTCATGATGGTACATGTGGCTAGAGGGATTGTTCCCTTGTTCGTTTTTGTAAATATTTTGTCTTATTGTTTTTGAATTGAGGTAACAACAAGTTTTGAAGGGGCCCCGAAACCCTTAACAAAGTGGTCACAAAAGATATTCAAAAATGCCCTCTAAACGAAATAGATCAAGACCAAAGAGAGGGTTTTACAACATGCTCCCACAACCTAGAAGAAACAATGCATGAAACAACCTTCATGCAAACCCTAGCTAAAGAGAAATCCAAAACTAGGATTTTCCTTTAGGACCCTTTTGATGGGAATTTTACCTTATTGTTAAAATGGATATGTTTATGACTTATTGATCAAACAAATATATTTTATGACTTATTGTTAAAATGGACATCTTTTATAATTTATTGTTGGAATGAATACATTTTATGGTTTATTATTTGAATAAATAAATTTTATGTTTTCTTGTTGAAATAAGATACATTTTAGTCGTATTGTTGGAATGGATACATTTACACTTTAAGGTTGGACTGGATATTTATTTTACTTGTTATTGTTTTCATGGTTGTGTTTAAACACTTCAATTTACACCATGTATCTTTGATCACAAACAACTTTGTTAAAAAGATTTGTACAACACTATTGATATATAAATGAATAACTTGAGTTGATAATACCTATCTACTAGATTTAGAGAATGAGACCTAGAATATAAGACTTTAGTGGGTTGAGTTTTGATGAATGAATGCTAACTTTGTTCAAGTTCTAGTTTGGAACCTATAAGTGTATCAAGATAATGAAGATATAAGGAGGAGGATGTCATAACCCTCTCCCTTAAAAGATCTAAAAAATTCTTTTAAATAAATTTAATAAAGGTAAAAAATAATTATTTATTAAAGATAATTCTAGGAGCCGCTCTAAAAAGAAAATAATAATAAGTAAATTAAATCAATAAATTTGTTTATTCAAAATATGTATGGAGGACAAAGGTATTAAAAATAAATCAGCTTATATTTAAGTTATTGAATTAAAAAATAATTTTTTAAAAAATATTAATTTAAAAATTATTCGTCACATGATGAATTATTCTATGACAAAGGTGAGGAATTACAAAACTATATTCTATGACAAGAATATTGATATTCTTAGCATATTGTATCACAAAGGTGGGAGTTATATATGACAAACTTTGTAACAAAGAATAAAGCTATTTTAAGATTTTAAAAATAAAGTTGATTTTAACTTATTTTATAGCGATGGGGTTATTTATCATATATTCTATGATAACATTTGATTGAATGTTAATGGAGAATCTTGTCAATTAAGATTATTTATATCAATGATTAAAATATTTTTACAATCTTGAAAATTTATAAATTAGGAAGATGGAAATGCATTTGTTATGTTTTGAAGTTTCTTTCAAAAAATTTGCTAAAAAACCCTTTTGAAGAAAAAGTTGAAGTCAAATCAAAATTTTGCAAAAAAACAAGAGTTAACATTTAATAACTTAAAAGAAAATAAAAAAATACACAAAAATAATAATGATGATTTTGGGTTTAATAAATTGAGGTGTTACACTTTAGTTCCCGCAAGAGCCTAAATAATACATTTAATACATAGAGCAATACATTGTTGATGGATTAAAAGTAATAACAAAATTTCTAATCAACACAAAGAAAACTTTGGTGCCCATGATAGGAGCCCCAAAGGAGGTCTCTAAGCAATTTTTCAATTTCTAATTAGAAGGCCTTTAGAGGCACCCAAAAAGAAGAGTAATGACATCAGTGGAAGTCAAAAACCTTAAAACAAATTTGGAATTTCAGCCAAATAAAGAGGTTTCATAATCCATAAATTGAACTTTTTCTCAATCTTAGCAAGAATAGCTTGCTAAAGGGCAATCAAAGAAGCTTAGAAAGTGAAGTGAATGCATAGGAAATGAAACATTTCTCATTCATTTCTAACCAAAATTATCTAATCAAAGAAGCTTAGAAAGTGAAGTGAATGCATAGGAAATGAAACATTTCTCATTCATTTCTAACCAAAATTATCTAACCAGCCTAGCTTAGGATGAAAAAATTGCCTATAGCATCAAATCTTTTGCTATTGGATACTTGAGTGGAAGGCCTAAGAAATAAAACACTTTGATCAATTCATTTCCAGCTAAAATTATCTAACCAACCTAGCTTTGGAAGAAAAATTGCCTATAGCAACAAGTCTTTTGCTATTGGATACTTGAGCCAAAGACCTAACAAAAAGTATTAAGGCAATGAAAAACATGTTTAACATTATCTTCATCTTCAATGTGGGTGAGGAATGAATCGTTCAGAAAATGACCATTGCTCAATTGATTGGGAGAATTAGGAAGAGCACTCCCCTGAACTAGAGTTTAAGAAATTGCATGGGCGAATAAATAGCCAAAGCCTTCTATTACAAGCACAAAAAATGTTTGAGCAAGAGTACATCCTTGACAAATGAATCAAAAAAGTCAACTGGTTTGGATTATTGACCATTAAAGGCAACACAAGTTGAGGCATTAACAAACAACATTTGTACATGCTGAATAAAGCAAGGTGCAAAACTATGGCACTTGAACCATGGCAAGTATATAAGGCCACTCAATGCGATCATAAGTCTCAGTGAAAGCAATTTTTATAAAAAATGACAAATTGTTAATAGTGTCGAGCTTATTCTATTACTTCTCAGACTACAATTATATTATCTAAAATAAATTTGGATTTGATGAAGCCAATTTATTCAAGGCAAGGTTGCTAAGGAAGAAGATAACTAAGCTTAAAAGCCAATGCCTTGAAAGTAATCTTGTACGAGACATTCAACGAAGTGTTGGGCCGTCATTGAATTTAGGTGTGAATTTGATGCTCTTTATTAATTCAATTTCTTAAATATTTTGAATGAAAAACCTTGAAATATATATTGTGAAGACCTTCACCCATTATATCCCAAAAGACTTTAGAATGCATATGGGAATCCATGCAAACTAGGTGCTTTGTTGCTAGGCATTGCAAACACCTCTTGCAATTATTCTTCAATGACGAGTTGATGACAGAATATATCGGAAATTGGAGATTTGGCAAGGAACCACATTTAGGTACTACTACAAAGAAATTAAACTAGTTAAATGGTTAATCTAATTAATGTTTATTTGTTAAGAATTGGGTAGTTATTAAGGTCGTGGAACTAGCTCCTATCAGCTCATTCCCTCAAATTCTAAGCCTAATGGTTAGTCCACATTTATTAGTCACCAAATTTATTAATTATTAATTTCCACTGGTGAAACCTTATGCATCATTGTGATATTGCTATCAGGATTTAACTGTGTAGTTTTTCGAGTCAAACTCATTGACCCATGTTTCATGAGTAGTGGTTCACAATTTGACTTGCCGTGGAAAATATCTCCTACTTATGCATCATGATAAAGTTACCAATATAAATAGCTCTGATTTTGTAAGGACATCATCCGAAACATGGATGTAATCAATCTTGCAAACAGGATTATTTCAAATGCATTTATATTAAGAGATTTAAGTCCACTTAATACCAGAAATGGTATCAGGACTTTTGACAAATGCTTTGTGGACACAACATGCAGAGCTTGATACAACTTAAAATGCTGTCAAAAGCCTCCACAATCTATTAACACCTTTAAAGCAAATGTTCCAAAATATGGACATCAAAGACAAGCATGTTGTCAGCAGAAAAACCCAAAGCCCCTGTCAGATAAGTGAGTATTACAAAATCCAACACATCAGTCGACCCTTATGTATGTAAAGTTCATGTTTACAGTCTGGTTCCAACGACAGCACCCCCCTGCAGTCTACAATCGCACAATCATGCTCATAAATGTTTGGGGATTTGAATACTGAACAAAAATTCCTAAACCACAGAAGAGAAGAACTAGTATCTCTCTCTAACAAGAAAAAGATCAGGCATGCAACAGCAAAGCCAAATCCTATGAAAGTTAAAACTATTGAGCCATGTGCAGTCACCAAAACAAGAATTCATATCAAACACAAACACAGATTCAAACCCTGAAGAGCGCATATGATAGAGATCAAAATGAACATCTAGTGAAATTCTTCACATTATTATAAATCCTAGACAGATTTAATTGTGTTAGCAATGGAAAAACAATGTGCAAAGGGGTAACCATGGAGAATTATGGACCACAAGTAGTTGCATAATGATGGATCCAAGACTTGTGTAAAGTTGTATTAGTATAAAATACCTTATATGGGTTTATGCCTTACGCAATGTAAGAACACATTTGCATACATCTCAGATCACTTGTAAGAGGATTGGATGTCTTAAAATCAAGTGAACAGAACTAGCCATTTCATAGTTCCTTGACCACTCAGAAACAGTAAATAAACATAAGATCAAAGAAGGCCATGAAAACGCAACTGGAACTCATAGCTTCACAAAGGCTCATTTTTGTTCAGCAAACAATGAAAGACCAGTATGTGCAAACAACTAACAAAATAATCTTTAAGACCTTAACAATACAAAAGATGTCTAAGGGAGGCAGATAAGATAAGTATGCATTCTAAACACTTGAATAGAGATGAAAGATTAGGTTTGAGCCACTAATGGAAGCCTGATGTATAAAGTATAAACTAGAGAAAGCTATGCCTTAAGGCTTACAACAAGTCCTCATTTACAAATATCATGAAGAACTAATAAACTGCAACTTCTAAGATAGTAAATCATAGTGAAGTGAAAGGAAATTGAGAATAATAAACATCAAAAATAGAAACACGAGGATTTACCATGGAAAACCCAAATTCCAGATGAAAACTCCAGGAAACGAGAGGCAAAAAACTCACTTATCCACTATCTTCAAAATGAAATACAATCTTAGGCCTCTTGGGCACACAATCAGCCTCAACTCAACTAATTTCAATTCCCAACATCACACAAAAGCTCTATTACACACTTCCAGAGCTGTAAGCTATGACAGTCAGTTGAGCCCATAAACTCTGCTAGAATTCAAACAATTGGACTCAAATCCTTTTCATATACCTCTATGGGCATTTAACATGTTTAATAAACTTAAAAAATTGGGTCAAGGATCCCAAAAATCATCAAAAACGACAAGGAAGAGGATTTCAAACCATTCTTGGGCATTACTGGCTGTTTCTGATTAAGAGGATACCACTACTATTCAACAGTCGTGAAACAACCACTTTAGTACTGCCTTGGTGATTACAAAACTGTCTACAATTACAGTTTTGCATAAAACTGTCAAAACCTTCATTTTTCTCTAAATTTGCCTGCACCCTGCTTCTTGTGTTTACCGAGTCATGTTCCACTTCTCCAATGAAATCAACCAATTGTTTTACCAATCAAAGCCAATCGTCAATATGCTAAAAATATGAAGCGCTAACATTTTATAAATTTGAAAGGGTGGTTGCATCTGTTTATTGATAGTAATGGCCAGTGCCTTCAATATTTTGCATCTACTTTAATGGCACGTTTCCCCTGTAATGGCATAAACATATTTTACGAGAGTTATTTATATAGAGATCTCTAGCTCACAATCTGCCAGTATCTTTCCTCAGCCTAATGATGGATCAGGCAATGTGACCTAAAAATGTTGATAATTTTTTTTCTAGAAATTTGTTTCCAAAAACATGCTCCATTATCTCGTGGACTATGACAACTTGATGTCATTAATATTTTTCAATGCCAACAGGTATCAGCTTAGGACAGTACTGCTTCCAGATTTAGGCCCCATGAATGAATTATTTAGATTACAGTTGCATCAAGATTTCTGATAGACAATCTTTGGGCTTACATGTTTGTCTGATTATATAGAGCCTGGCGAGATGCATCCCCTCTCCACAAATTTCTCCATCAGCTTCTCGGCTTCCCATGATTTTCCCTCCAAAAGTAGTTCTTCTTTTATTTTTCTGCAAATCTGAATGTCAGGAATCATGTTTCTTTGAAACATTCTGCTAGCTACTTTGTAGGAATCAGTTGGTTGACCATTCTTAAGGAAACTCTGAATCAGAATATGGCATGTGACAGCATCAGTACGAGAAGCTGTTCGCAACACATTGCCAAGAAATTTGAAGGCCTCCTGCAGCTTTCCATCCTTACAAAGCTTCTCAATCATCAAATTATATCCATCTCTAAAGCTGTCCCTCTCCATCATCTGTGCCAGTAATTGACACAACTCTTCCACCATATCATGCTCACAAAATCTGTTAATCACAGTTTGATAAGTTAGTGGTGTAGGAAGCACACCCTTCTTCAGCATTCTTAAAGTGAGTTGACTAGCCTCTTTTAGTCTATCTTTCTTGCCCAGTGTATGAATCAAAGTTGTATAAGTTACAGCATCTGGATAGCGCTTGGTTAAATACATGTCATCCAGCAAAGAAAGAGCCTCTTCTATATTTCCTTCCTTGCAGTACCCATGGATCACAGTGGTAAAATGCACTACATTCATAGGAAAACCTTTTCTCAAGCATTCTTCCATGAATCGTTTTGCTTCATCAGGTCTGTGCTTCTTACATAGAGAATGTATAAGCATGTTAATCTCAACTGGAGAAGGGAAGCATCCCTTCTGCAGCATCCCACTCACAAGTAGGCATGCCTCTGTCAATTTTCCTTCTCTCCGAAGCCCATGCATAACTACACTGTATGTGATGCTATTGGGTGTCCACAAATCATCCTCACTCTTTTCAAGAAGCTGTTTGGCCTCCATTGAATTGCCGATCTTGCAGAGTCCATTCATCAGGGCTGTATAAATTACAGTGTTAGGTTCCAAGCCCTTCTGTAGCATGTTATGAATCAATTTTCTAGCTAAATCAACTCGTCCTATTCTACAAAAACCATTGATTATTGTGCTGTATATAACTATATCAGGTATAAGCCCCCTGGAAACCATCTCGTCTACTACTTCTCTAGCTTCATCCATCTTTCCACCCCTACAAAATGAATTAATCACTGCACTATATTCCACTACATTGACCTTGAAGCCTTTGTCTTCCAACTCCCTGAGAAACTGCAAGGCTTCAAAACCATGACCATATTTTGAAAGCACGTGAATTAGAATAGAATAGGTGCTCTGATCTGGAGCCAGTGCATGTTCCTCCATCATTCCCAGTATGGTTCGTATTTCATCTATCTTCCTATGCTTGCATAGAAAACTTAGTATTGTGTGGTAGGTAACATTATCAGGAGGGCAACCCCTAAAAGGCATCTCTCTCAACAGCTGCAGAGCATCATCCAATCGATGCACTTCACACAGCCCCTTGACAAGAATATTAAATGTCATAATATCAGGAGCCATTCCCGCCTGGTTCATTGCATTGAAATATTTATGGGCCTTATCTAAATTTTGTGCCATCACAAGCACATGGATGATCGTGTTGTAAGTTGAGAGATCAGGCTTAACACCATGTATCTGCATCAGTTTCAAGACCCTTAGGGCATCCAACAATCTGCCTGCGCGGCTGTATGAAATCATCAGATAATTGAATGTCAGCGGGGAACAAACATGCCCTCTTCTGATCATTAATTTCAACACTCTACGAGCTCCCTGGCAAAGCTTGGTCTTGCTCAAAATCTTGAGAAGACAATAATACACTGCAACATCATGTCGATACTGCCATTGCCTGTCTGCCCAGTAAAAGAACTTGAGAGCGTCTCTCTCATCCTCCTGAGATTGAAGCACAGCACAAACCTGTTGAGGAGTTAGTTTGCGAACCGTGCGCCTGAGGTCCCTCTCAAGCCTTGTCTCCCACATATGCTGCAACTTAATGAGCCTACAAGCCTCCTTGACTCTTGGATGCTCGTATTCATATTCAAATCTATTCTCATTACTAGCCCCATATCCAATTTCACTAGACATCTTCTCCCGACTTCCATGGAAGCCCTTAATAACTTCATCTTCTATATCATCTTCTTCTTCTTCTTGTAGGCCATGTCTTCCATATGCATCGTTCGAAATCAATCTACTAATCTGGAAATATCCTTTCCATCTTATAAACCCTAATTGCCCAAATACAAACTCACTAACTTCACGGACCCAATTGCCTATTAAGCCGTGTCTTCCATACGCATTGTTTGAAATCATTCTAATCTGATAAAAAAAAAATTATCCAATAAACCCTAAGTGCCTACATACGGACCCGCCCAATTCATGGTTTCAAGTCCAGACTGTCTATCATGTTTATACATTGAATAAATCATTCGCTAAGATGATTTCACTAGTGTGACAATGATCCAAAGGATTGAAATGAAAATATTTTCTGATTTCGAAAGCATTCAAGATCCTCATATCGTTCAACGATGGCATCACTATTTCTTATACGTTCTCAATTTACCCACCATCATCATACTGTCCATACTAACCTGAAAGGATGGACATGGGCATTGTTCTTACTGCTGATTTCATATAAGAAATTGAATAATAGCATCGAAGAGAACCAAGCTGAGGAGATTTCAGACAACAGTCACTATACAAAATATTGATTTCAACTCTACATTAAACTGGATTGATTTAGCATGAATAAGAGTTTTGAATCGACAAAAGTGGGTAGTTGTGGTACCTGGTAAATTTGAGGCCACGAGCGTACAAATATCAAAATCTGCCAAGAACCAGGAGAGTTTTTAGTTTAACTGGGTTGCCATTACAAGTTTTAACCTACGACTCTCTGTTTCGTTTTGTTGCTAAGGGTGTTTTTTCGTATTTGGCCTAAAGATTTGTTGAAGGCCACCCATGTTAAAATAAATAAATTACGAAATTTAGAAATATTTTTTTAGGGAACAAAATAAACGTTTATCAAAATCAAGTTAAAGAGTTACGCAATGGTTCACTGCAAGAGGAAAGGAAAAATTCTAGGCTCAAATTTCTTAAGCCAGTGTTCGAAATTTTAAGCCTTTAAGTTTCTAATATTGACATGAATTTTAGAGTTATGTGTAATTTTTGAGCTATAATTTTTAGGGGAGAGGATCTAGTAGTTGAGGGATGTAACTAAGCTCCTAACAAAATGCACTTCTGTACATAAAAGTAACATATAACATACATAAAATTGCATCACATGCATCCAGCAATAACAAATAGAGTAAAACGGAAAGAAAACAGAGGTTAGTCATATGTTAGTGTTGCAGTTTTCGTCAGAATTTGTCAGTCCCAGTAAGATTTGAATTTGAGAAAATAAATTTGAATTTTAAAATGTTTCAGTCCAAAAGTTTTATTTTAAAAATCTTAGTTGCAACTTTTTAATCATAATTTTTTTTAAATGTTGTTTTTTATGTTTTTAAATGTTATCCCTCCATCAACGTAACTTGGCTGATCGTTGGGAGATTGTAGGCCTATCCCGATGGGCAATGTTATGTTGATAGCTTCTATTAGGGTAACATTATTCTCGTTTCCTCGATGCAAAAATATTATTTTTTTAGCCTGTGGGATGTAATGTCCCGCTAGGAAACCCATGAGATATTAACCTAAAAAGTTTACAAACAATATTGAATAGAATTTTTTTTTTCCTTAAAAGTTTACAAACAATATTGAATAACAAATCGGAAGTAAAACATAAAATTCATATATACACCTAAACATAATCTCAATTACCAATTAAAAATCTCAAGGGTTCCTTAACCTATAATTATGTAAAGACAATTTAATATATTAAGTACAATAATCATCTAAATCTTCTAACATAGTACATCATAAATACATATGAATAATAAAGTATGTGTGGTCACCCACATCCACTACACAAGTCGCAGGGTATGCAAAAACAACTAAGTACAAAGTACAAATAAAGAAAGAATAGGAATAAGTCTCCAAGATAGATAGGATAAGAAGCAACTGCAACAAGGATCATCCAAAACTAGAATAGGAACGTCAAAGTCTCAAATGGTAAAAGTATCACTACCTCTCGACCTCATGGAAACTTGTGGTTCCACTCCCACCATGCTGGGGAGACAACATCAAACCCCACTCAAATAATAATTTCACAATAAATCATCAGGTAACACTAAGCAAGGGTCCTAGAAGATTCTTATCTTAAGGGTCGACTCAACAACTCTAAGGTACACATACTAACCCACAGGCAACCAACACCCGTAGGAAACCTAAGATGAAATCAGAGAAGTGTCATCACATATGTCAACCCCCTTGGGATGAACTCACTGGACTTCGACTCCCAAGTGTGATGATATGTGGAACTTGAAGTCCTCTCATGTAGACAAGGATAACCAATCATGCCAAAACTCGTCGCCACTACTAGATGGGTGTTAGCCCATCATTCATTCTTTATGATGAGCCTTCGTAAATTTTTCCTAAATCTCTATAGTTCATCATTTTCCCCTTTGCGTCAGTCAAAAGTCCTTGATCCAACAAATTGACCAATCCTTTAAGTCGCATCAGAGCTTTATCATTATTTTGCCTTGTTTCCCTTATGTCCTTGAACCCCTTGAACCATTTTGAAATAATTTCAAGGGTGTTCAAGCGGGTTCAAGTGGGTTCAAGTCATGTGTGGATCATTTTTATATAACTAACGCCTTTTCAGATGTTTTGCATCTTTCGTGAGAAATGATCCTTAAAGCACTAAAGGCTTTAACTCTTCCAAATGCCTTGAACTATTTTGAAATTTGTTCACAACAATTCAAAAGATGGTTAGGCAGGGCAAAATATTCCAGAGCAGTATCCTTCAAGAATATTCTGTGATCCGCTTGAATCATGGTGAAATAAGTTCAAAGGGGTTCAGAAGAGTTCAAATGCATTTTTGGCTATCTAAAAAGTACATGACATGATAGTTATTAAATAATAGATTCTCTAAAGATTTTGACGTACTAGAAATGATGTCAGTGAGCTGCCAAATGAGAAAAGTAATCATGATGAGTAAAGGGCCTCAAAAGTGGTGTTTGCATGCAATTAACATTTGCGTGTAAACATCAAATCCACATTATGTCACGTCATGGCAGTTAGCGCCTAATTAAATGTTGTTTTAAGCTTCTCACCATTAAAAGGGGAAACAATAATCATTTTAACCTTGTCTGTGTATTTTTCAAAATAATTGGAGAAGCATAGCAAGTCCCATCTCTAGTCAATTTTTCTTTGTGAATTTAAGGCGAGTCTAGTTTCCTCCCACTCTGTGTTTTAATTTCTGAAGCTATGAATTTCCCCTGGTTTCTCTATACTTGTAAAAATTTTGGTTGAAGAAATTATGAAGTCTACTCTCCACATCTTTAGAAATGTGTTTAGCCTTGCATGTGAGGGACCAATTATTAGCGACACTGATTTAAAAGGGGTAGACCTTATTGAGTTGAAAGAGAGGATAGCTAGTAATGTAGGTGGGCCCTATATTCTTGAAATCCTGAGTAGTGGATTGTTAGAAGTGGAAACTTTTCCACCCTCGGCCCCTTGTCCTGAGTTGGTGAGAGAATGTATAGCAAGATATGATTCTTCCTCTGAATCTATTAAAAAGGAAAATGGTGAAACCCTCCTTGCGGTGAATAGAGTTACCATTGCATTAGTTTTCAAAATTCCCAGAGAAAGTTTTGTCAATTTTTCTCTCGCCCAAGTTATCGTATGGTTCAACGAAGATAAAGAAAAGAATAGGAATAATATGGCTGAAAATTGGCTACTCAAACCCCAAAAAGGAGGTTCCAGATTGCCTAAACATCCCAATAAAAATCATGTATGAAGCCATATGTCCATGACATCATGCTTTTGTTACATAGGGCCAGAGGTTCATCCGAAGCACATGCATTTGGGGATTGGATGTATTTTTATGTTCAATTTATCCCTGAAGGGGAACAACACTTGGACTGGAGTGAGTTCATAGAAGATTCAATAAGAGAACAACTTAATATGGCTCAAATTTTTGGACAAAATTTCTTCATGTCCTCTTACCTAATCTATTGTCTATCTTGTACCAAAGAAATTAACATAATCCCACATGAACCTCTTGAAGAAGACATATTAGTTTATGAGTACTACCCCATGCTTCAAAGAGAAAAGGTTCTGCTAAAATTTAGGAGGGTCCATGATGTGTTTATGGGAAGCCTCTATTTTGAGTTAGCTGGTTTAAATAAAAAAAGAATTTCTAAGGATGCACAAGAATTAATCAAGAAATATGGAAGCTTTTATATCCAGTTCCCCCATTTCAACTATATCTGGATTGGCAGCTTTGAGGAATAACCTATTAAACTTCCAAGGTTTTGTTTCGGCTATTTTTTCATGGCAAAACTTTGTAGACAACTCTCATGGTAGCTAAGAAATTCCTACCAAAAGATAAGTGGGAGGAACATTTTCCTATTAAGCTAGGCATCATAGAATGTGGTTCAATGTCAAATGCAGTGAGCATCGAAAGTAATTTAAGGAGCTTCAATTTCCAGTATTATATTGAGAGGAAAGGTTATGACAACAAAGGTTTTTCATAGGCTCTAGGTTTGAAGAATTGCTTTCCTATTCCACACCTAGAAGACTTTTGGGAGGATTGTTGTGATGAGATTGAAGTGGTAAACAGAGGACACAAAAGAATGTTGCTTGCCTAGATTTTATTGCTCTGGATAAAGGTAAACATTGAGGGTTTAGAAGAAGATAATTCTGAGCTATTTGAGCCAGGCTACCAAGAAATTGATGAATTGGCGGTACCAGTCATAGACTAGGACAAAGATGAGGAAGACAATATTCATCAAAGAACTAGGGGAGTTCTAAAACTCACTAAAAATTGGATAAAGAAGAAAAAGGCAATGAAGCTTCAAGGAAACAATACTGTCAAAGCTTATAGAGCTCCTTTGGGTCCACCAAAGTATGTTTCTAACTCTTCTTGTATCGTTGATGATGCAGGTAAAGGCAGAAAGTCTTCTCATAAATATTCTCCTGATCTGGTTCTAATCAAACCTATACCCAAAATTATAAGATCCCAGAGAAAATCCCAAAGTAAGCCCCAGAAGAAAATGGACATCAAAAAACCAATGCTGGTGGATCTAGAAGAAGAAAGGGAAGTGAGACTTGAACCATAGGTATTTGACACCGAGGAGATAGACACATATATTTTTCAGCTTGATGGCTTAAACATAGACTCCATGAGTACTCCAGCCAAAGGTACATAAGACAAGCTCACTCTGAGTGCAACTCCTAAATGGTTAACCACTTTGTCAACAGGAAGCACGACTTGGTTCCAGTGTCCATCCAAATTAAAGACATGGTCGTTAAATATACTGACAACATGCCCAAACCTAAGTAGCTCAAGACTACGATCAGGCTCTCTACAGACATAAAAATTGGTAGATGGACAACTGAAATTGCATCCTATAGGCCAAAGGGGGAAGACAAGGAACCCAATGTTGAAGATTTCAAATTTACTAAAGTGGACATAGGATCTATGGACCGAGAGGTGGATAACCACCATTTCAAACAATATGCCTAGAGAATGCTCACCCCATCCAAAAAAAGATAACAAAGAGAAGTGTGAAATGAAATAGAGAGTCAAAGCATTGGCTAAATTTATTGATATCTTCAGTTGTTTCAATCCACTTCCATTAGCACAAGCCCCAGAAAAGTATGATCCCACATTTCTCAAAAATAAAAAGTTGTTGAATCAAATCCAGCGTGACAAAGTGTTTGCAATTGTAGTGGATGATTGGATAGAAAGTGTGATAAAAGACATGGCTGAGTATATTATTGACTCCAGGAGTCTGTTTATTGACGTACAATCCCTCATTGGATAAATTCAAATCCAAAATCAAAGCTGGAAAACAAAAGACAACAAGTGGGGGGCCCTTTTGATCAAAATGATCGAGGTTGAGAAGTATGAAACCCCTAGTTTCTTGGCGGAGTGTTCCCTCAAATTAATGACTGATGAAATTTAATTCTTTTTCATGAAGAAGACTATTAGCTAAAGGATGTCCACTTCCAAGACCGTGGTCACTGATATGAAAAGCTAGGAATATGAGCTCAAAGACATACAGGGTAACCTAGTGAATAGAAACAAGGTGGTGAATCCAACACATGACTAGGAGGCTAGAATTTATGGTTCAGATATAGTAGAGGCCATCAAAGTGTTCAAGGAAAATATTGAGTTAAAAAAGATCAAAGAGGATCTCACGATAGTAGATATTACTCAAATTGCACGGGTCGAGTCAATGTTGTACCTGAGCGTCGACCAATTGCCCAAGCACGCTGAAAGAGTATTGAAACTGAGATGGGAAAAAGAAGTTGCCAAGACCAAGATACTTAGCATGAAGAACCCAAACGCATATATGACACAAGAACTTCTGGCCACTTATGCTTCCTGGAAGAATGTGCAGGGGTTTGATGAGGAGGATGATGTGTAACCTAATGGTGGTGCCATTAAAAATTTTAATATTATTTTAATGTTTTAATATTTGTTGGGGACATATGTCCCAAAAACATTGTTAAACTTGATAACTATCTTCAGGGAGGTCAGGTTTTTAGGGAGACATCCCTTAGTTTTCTCATAAGATTTCTATTTAATAGTTTGGAAAAGAACAGTTAGGTGTTCAAAATTAGGAGAAAGCTAGATATTTTTTATTTTGTTTTGTTAAGCTTTAGAAAGGAAACTCTGGTATGACATATATTTAAACTGAACGAAAGACTGGAAAATATTTTTGCCTTTGTTGCATTAAGAATATAAGTAATTGATGTTTCGGACTTTAAATCTTTGTGTTTGAGCTGTGTGAATGAGTATTTTTTTGTGAAGATTGATTCCATTGGAACATATATGCTACAATTTTTGGGGATATTAAGATCTGTTATTTGGAGATTATCTTTCCTTTGATTTGAAATTAAATGTGTGAGAAATGATTAATAGAAAACTTTGATTTTCTGCTATTGATTTCTTGAAGTCTGAAGAGGAAGCTTTGAGAGAGAACTCTGATTCCCTATTGTCAGTTTCTTGAATTTCATGTGTGGATTTTATCAGAAAACTTTGATTTTATGTTTATGCTATATCAAAGTAGAAATAACATTGTGTCTCTCTTTTAAGAATGAATAGGGTAGCCTTATGTGTTTTTTGGTAAAAAGTACATCCACATATTAGGATATATTATTCATTGAATAACTATTGGAGGGAGTTGTACCTAGTTAAAAATTCAGAGGGAAGTGATAAATATACACTTACCCAACTATTGGTTCAAGGGTTTTGTCTTCAAAGAAGGGTAATAGAGTAATTAATTGAATTGAGAAAGGAAGACAAAATCTATTAACCAACAACGGGCAAACATCTTCTCTCGCTCCCTTCCTTAGCCTATATTAGCACTCAAGGCCTGAGCGAGGAATCCATTATCTTATTAATTCATTTTAAAACCCTATATAATGTATTATATTATCACTTATTTAAGTAACCTACTAAGAATACCCGGGTAGCCACTTCTGGGCTCCAACGCCTCCAAAGCAAGCCACTTCCCCTTTAACACCTAGATAACCTACCCTAAGTCTATACATCTCAAAACATTACTCATAGTTCATCATGAATCATAAAATTAAAATTTGGTTCCAAAATATAACATGAACATACATACTCAATTTTCATCATGATAAAATCAAGCTTCCATAAGGTTGGGTTAAAACACAGTCAAATGCCACAGAAGTATGCAAAGCTAACATACACATTAACCCTAACCCCACCTCTTGTAACAATCCTAACATGATGACATAAAAGGATTCTCTTCTAACCCATAAATACATAATGAAAAACAACAAAAGAATTTAATTAATAATAAACTAATTTGTAAAGTACCATTACATAAATCAGTTTACTAAATAATCACTAATTAAAATTATAATTACATTATCGAATTAAATTTTAATACTAAGGAAATTGATTTATAATGTTAATTAAAATAAATTGATTCTCAATTTAATAATTACAAAAACAATATAATTTCATAAAAATTAACATTTCAAAAAATAAAACAAATTCCCTTAATTATTAATTAATAAAACATATTAACTAATAATTAAATCATTTGTCAAATATTAAGATACAAAATTACAAAGTATCCCAAAGGTGATATTTTAATTAAATAACCATCTTATTTTATATATTTTTCATATCAAATACCTACTAATGTCATTTTATATTTATTTATTATTTATTTTATATATATATATATATATATATATATATATATATATATATATATATATATATATATATATATATATATATATATATATATATATATATATATATATATATATATATATATATATATATATATATATATATATATATATATATATATATATAACACAAAACAACCAAACCTTCCATGTTACCGCCAACATGTGTTGTCATGCGGTAGCACGGTTGTCGTCGGTAGCCTTAGCTGTCAAGTGGGGGTGGAGGTAAAACCCTACCTCCACTCCATATATATATATATATATATATAAATTTTTATCAGAAAAATTTCTAATAACAACATATGATACACATACACACAATTCTTCTTTATAGAATTCAACAACGAGGAGTTTAAATTAATTGGCTATTATCAGGAAAGTATTTTAAAAATTCAATTGATACAAACCCTAAGGTTTTCCACCATAAATTTCTCAAACCCTAGCTAAATTAAAACGAAACTTAATTATGTAAATTCATACCAAGCACAAAATCTTATAAACTAAATTCTATAATTTCAAACATGATAGGAAAATCAACAAAATATCAATAACATCCAAATCTAATAGGCACAAAGAAAACAATCTTTATGAAATAACAGAAATTAACCTACGACATTTTTCAAACTCTACCTCAAACCACCAATTGAAGAAATACGACAAAGACTAGAAAAATGTTGAACAATCCCAAGTTTAAAAAAAAAACCTTCAATTCAATCCTTCTTCCAAAAGGTCTACAAACTTGTGTGTGGAATAATGGCCAAATTCCTCCTCATAAAGGAAAAGGCTCTGAAATTCCAACTCCACCATGCAAATCTAGAACTCAACTTAACTTTGTAACTTTATTTTTATCAAACTCTTTTTTTTCCTAATTTATTCTATTTCTCATTAATAACTTCATGTGATTTTTGCAATTCTTGTTTATATCAGTTCACTCAACTAATAACATTTACTTTATTTATTAAATTTATTTAAATTGAATGTGCAACTAATTGCATATAAATTTTAACTAAAAGAATATTATTTTAATTCACTTTATTATTTTATTCAATTTTCCTCAAATTTGAATTTAAATAAATATTTAAATCTTTAATTCCACCATTAGACTTGTAATTAAGTCTTTTAATTAATAAATGTATTTAATTAATTTTCCTTAATTAAATACCTTCACATTAATTTTCTATATATAATAAGATTTAATTATTCAAACCACATAAATAATCTTTATAAATTATTTAATTATTTCACAAAAAATCACACACACTAACCAAGACCTACTGAACCAAATAAAATAATAATCATGCTCAAGGGAAAGGCTTATGAACTCACGTCACCTAGATGAATTCGGAAGGGTTAAAATATCAGAAACTCATCCACTATTTCATGACAATAAAATGACTTAGGTTGGGATTTGGATCTGAACATTATCTCCCCTCTCTTACTATTGAAACTTTGCGACAGGAAACACTCATCTTGACAATTCAGGGAAGTCAATGCCTTGTACTTGCAAACCTACATAAAAGACAAGCATGTACATACATACATACATATATATATTATTGAGGGATGAAGTCGTAGTTACCTTCTTGCGGGATCCACATGATGTCGTGATCCTTGTCATTGCTTGTTCTATATATATATATATATATATATATAGAGAGAGAGAGAGAGAGAGAGCAATGACAAGGATCATGACATCATGTGGATCCCGCAAGAAGGTAACTACGAATTCATTCCTCAACCATATCAAACACATCAAATTGAAAAGTAAAGCATTCATGATAGTCATAGACATGCAAGTATGTGGTAAGTAAAATTATAAATATAAACAACATTTAAACATATAAATAATCACCATCAAAGTAACTAACATCATCCAACTACAACATATGATATCTCATAACTATCTAATATCAAATCACCATGTAATGTCATACATCCAAAATCACATAATAAAGTTGAGATAATCAACACACACATAAAAGTGGCCTAAAAGAGTTTGGCAATATAAAACTGAAAAAGTAAACTATGAGTGGGCACTACATCCACCTCCCATAAAATTAGGCTTACTCTTGGAAGCCTACAAACAAATAGGGATATAAATCTTGTAATATCGTTGTGTCCTCCTAAGTCACTAATGACTCATCCCTAGGGTCACATTGGACCCTTACCTGCTCAATGGTGCGATCCCTAAGGGTCAACTCTCATTGCTGAAAAATGTGAATGAGCTCCAAAGCCAGTTGCCCATCCTCTACTTGTAAAGCATTCTAGTCAAGAACATGTGTAATATCTGGTATATACTGTCTAAGTATTGAAACATGGAAAAATTCATGAACACAAGATAAGATGGGCAAAAAAGAAAGATGGTAAGCAACTGGTCCTATCCTCTCAAGAATCTCAAGTGGGACAATGAAGTAGGGTACCAACTTTGAATCCTTTCCATAATAGATCAAACTCTTTTGTGGACACACTCTCAGAAATACCTTAGCACCAACTGCAAACTACTTATCCACTCAGTGCGCATCTACATACTTCTTCTGTCTATCCTGAGTTGTGGTCACGTGCTCAGGGATGTGTTCCACCAGTTGCTCCATGTCTCAAAGAATCTAAGGACCTAATAGAATATGATCCTCTAGCCTATAACAACTCAAAGGTGTACAAAAAGGACAACCATACAAAGCCTAGAAAGGCAACATACCAATCGAACTATGATAACTATTTTTGTAGAAAAACTTGACCAAATACAAATAGTCCTCCCACTGAGTTTGGTTATCTATGACATACATCCTCAACATATCCTCAAGCACCTAATTAACCCATTTTGTCTAACCATTGGTCTTAGGGTGATATGTTTAACTAAAATTGAGTTGTGCACCAAGATCATGCTATAAAGAATTCCGAAATGCAAAAGTGAATACTAGATCCCTATGTGATATAATTGTATGGGGAATACCATGTAACATCACAATATCCTGCATAAAGACTCTAGCTACTAAAGTTGTTGTATAGGATTCTCTCATAGGAGAAAAGTGTGCCACTTTGGTCAATTGGTCAACCATAACCATGATGGTATCATTTTTATGGGGAGTCAGGAAAACCTACAATAAAATCAATTGAGATGATATCCCATTTCCATGATGGAGCGAGATTAGGTTGTAAAAGTCATAGTAGATGCTGGTGGTCTTCCTTGACTCTCTGACACTCTATACATCTTGCCACAAAATCAAAAATGTCATGTTTCATACCAAACCAGTAATATAGTTGTCAAAGGTTCGCATGCATCTTCTTGACACCTAGATGTGTTGAATAAGGTGCATGATGAGCCTTGGATAAAATCAAGGTAGGAAGGTCATCTAATGGAGGTACATATATCTGACTTAAACATATAGCCTACAAACCTTCCTTCCAAAGATCTCCTTGGTTCAATTTTGGCTCTTACTGCCTTGTACCAAGTATATGTAGGAAGTGCCTAGAGTATACAACTCTGCAAATCTACACCAAGAGTCAAAGATGATATCTCATGCCTCTAGTGACTCAAGGTGTTAGCTATCGCATTTCCCTTACCTTGGATGTACTTGACTTCAAAGTCATATTCACAAAGAAACTCCATCCATCACCTCTGCCTAGCATTTAAATCAAGCTGGGTAAAGATATATTGTAAGCTGCAGTGATCTCTATGAAGCTCAAATCGATGTCCCAATAGAAAATGTCTCCATCAAACTAATGCATGAACTAAAAATATTAACTCAAGATCATGTGCAGGATAGTTCATTTCATGCTCCTTGAGTTTTTGAGATTCATAAACAATCACTTGTCCTTCTTGCGTAAGGATCTCTCCTAGACCTTCCAAAGAAGCATCATCACACACCATGAAATCACTTGTTGGTTCAGGTATTGCTAGGATAGGTGCAC
Source organism: Chamaecyparis obtusa (assembly GCA_027943335.1). Classification (NCBI taxonomy): domain Eukaryota; kingdom Viridiplantae; phylum Streptophyta; class Pinopsida; order Cupressales; family Cupressaceae; genus Chamaecyparis; species Chamaecyparis obtusa. Next base: position 497,285 of record BSBK01000415.1, read on the forward strand.
TAGTTAGAAACTTATTGAGGTTTTGAAAAGACTCTTCACACTTCTCTATCCAAACATACTTCTTCCCTTTCCCTTGGAGAGAATTAATTTGATATGCAACCCTAGAGAAGTCTTTAACAAACCTATGCTAGTATCCTGCCAATCCCATGAAACTATGAACTTTAGATATATTGGTGGGGGTTGGACAATCTAATATAGTTTGAATCTTGGAAGAATCCAATGAAATACCCTCACCTGAGATTGTATTCCCTAAGTACTAAACTTCAAACTGAAAGAAGTTAAACTTCACTACATTGGCATACAATTGGTTGTCGTGAAGACACTGCAAAACTAGTCATAAATGTTCTTCATGCTCCTCTAGATTTAGAATATATCAATATATCATCCAAGAAGATGAGAGAAAAATGATCAAGGTAAGAACAAAATATTCCATTCATCAGGAACATGAAAACAACTGGAGCATTTGTCAAACCAAAAGGAACTACTATGAACTCCATAGCGAGTGCGAACTGTAGTTTTGTGAATATCTTCATTCTGAATGCATAATTGATGGTATCCTGACTTGAGATCAATCTTGGAGAATACCTTGGCACCTTTTAACTAATCAAAGAGATCATCAATCCTTGGCAATGGGTACTTTTTCTTGATAGTTACCTTGTTCAACTATTTATAGTCGATGCACAAGCATAAACATCCATCTTTCTTCTTAACGAAGAGTACCGATGCTTCCCATGGTGAAATACATGGTTGGATGTATGCACCCTAAAATAGTCACCTAGACTTTGGGCCCCCATTCATTAATTTATCAATTTCCTGTATCAATGCTTTGCAATATTTTCAATCCAAATCAATTTTCTTGATCAAATTCTAATTCTATCATTTATTTCGATTATATTCTATGGATTAACCATTTTATCCTAAGTCTTTATTTAATTAAAAGGAATTCCCTCCCTTTTATTAAATAAAAAGCCCCCACTTACCTCTTATCCTAAGTTGCACAAATAAAGCATTATTCCTATTTTATAAATAAGAAGAAAAGGCTTTTTGTCTCACATGGGGCACAAAATTCAACACTTATTTCTCATTGGAGGAGATTTGTGCACAAGGATTGATCCCACTTTCAAACTCCACCCTTGATCAAATCTTTTGCCTCTTAATCTCCATGGTCCATTTATCTTTAAAAGGAGAGCTCTTTTCTCATTCAACGGATCCCACTCTTGATGCTAATGTTGTGCTGCAAGTTTTCTTGGTGACTTTGGAGCTTTGGAGAGTTTGTTGCATTTTAGTCTTCATACTTGCATTATAGCTTAGTTTTCATGGCATTCTTAGCTTAGTTCCTTTCATGTTCTAGCTTAATTCACATAGCTTAATTATTAAAGGCTTGTAACACTCTCATTTTCATAGCATAGTTGCATTCTTGCATTCTCATTCTAGCATAGTTTGCATTACATCTTTCATTGTGATTCTTGAGGATATTGGCATGCTTGCCCTTGTCTCTTTGAATCTCCCATTGCATGGTTTACTAGCAAGGTTGCATGCTTAATAGCTCTAGCTGAGAGCCCTCTAAACACCCTTGCACTCCATTCCTAGGGAGCTCTAAGTCACTTTCTCAAGGCTTCCAATTCATGGATGCTCTTGGAACTAAAGAATTAGAGAAGTGCACATTTTTGGCACCCACCGTGGGGCAGAACACTTCTATTTTGCCTTTCTTTTCTTGCATTTCCACACTTTTTTTCATCACTGTTAACTTGCTATTTTTTTGTTTTTTTCTGACAGAGTATCATAGGACAGTCTTCCAGTATCGTACGATAGTTCTTTACATACCCACGTGATACTTTACCAGTTAGAGTATCGTATGACCATACAGAGTCCTGTCGCACTATTATATTACACTCTATCACCTAGAAGTAGTGCAAAGTATCATCCAAAAAAGAAATATCATACTCTTATATTGAAAAGTATCATGCGAAAATTTTTCTAAAAGAACTATCGCCCAGGCTTGGCAGTGACTAATTTTGGTTCTTTCTTTGCAAGATTTGGATTTGTTTGCTTGTTGGTTTTGACTTGCTATGTTAGGACAAAGATTCATTTTCAGATTATACTTGGCTTTTTCTGTACTAACCTTTGTGGGACTAATGAGTTGTACTTGTAGGTGTGCCCTAATTTCTTGCATAATTTTCTAAAAGACCACATGTCAAAGCTTCAAATGCACAAGGGCTACTAATCTTTCTTGCAGGGCTACCCAAATCATAAAAACAACCAAGTGCTTGTTCTTTTCTTTTGATTTTTAAGTGCGGAATTATACTAGTTCATTTCCTTAGGCACTTAATATCTTGTCATAGGAGTCTTTTGGTGGTAGGAGAGTATGCTCTTCACCCTTGTGGTGAACCAGAAATCTTGACCCACCTCTAGATTTTGAAAGCAAGAGGGTTAATTGAACTTTTCTTGGTGTGTTTGGGAAAGGCTTTGGAGATAGGAGAGTATGCTCTTCACCCTTGTGGTGAACTAGAAATCCCGACCCTCAAAGGTTGATCCACTTCTTGTTTAGTTTAGAATCCTTTAGTGGGCCTACTCTTGAGCAATCAAGAGGAACGACCCAAGTGGGGACAAGCTTACCCATCTATTCTGACCCACTATAAACTCAAGGCTATCAAGGACACAAAACCTTGGTAGACATAGTACTTGTCTTCTCTTAGTGTGAGTACTTATGGGATTGTGACCATGAGGAAAATGCTAAGCAAGAATGCTTAAGGTACTCTTGTGGCCACGAGGTCCGTTACTTGCCACAAGGTAAGGAGTCCCTTCGGGGAGCAAGAGGGGTATTGCAAATGAAAGCCCTTATTATGAACCTTAGATAGAAGCTACCTGATTTTGCCACTCAACATCTTGGTGCAAGGATCGATCCTAGTGGACTAACCCGGATCACCCCAAGATTTTACTCACCATTTGTGTTCCTTTGGTTGTGTCATTGGCACTTCCGCAACAAATCCAATATCTATTGTGGGAAACCACTTTATGTGAGGCAATGGGACATCAAGTGTGGGCCAAGTTGTTGAGTATTGAGTCTTTGTCTTTCTAGGCTAGCAAGTGTTTGAATTGTCTTCGCTGTGATCTACTCGTGTAAACATTCTCGAACATCAAACATCATGGTAGTGCTCATAGGATTTTTTTGTTTTGTTTTGGTATCCCAAGTACATGTCTTGGCAAGGTTGCTTTCACCCTTGTTCAAGTGTTTTACGACACATTTGATCACTTATTATTTGCAAACCTATCCATTTTTTGCTATTACTGCATTTGAAATCGAGAAATCGAGCTTATCAACCTACAACTTTGATCGAATTACCTTCAACACTGGATTTTACACATTCACTGGTCAAATATCGTATGATACTACACAACTATCATACCACATGCTTGGATATTATCGTATCAACTGCCTAGATTCTATCGTACTACTTCTTGCGAAATATCATCTGGGAAAATTGTATCGTTCTGCTACCCTGCGAACCATCGCATAAATTCATCCTATTGTCTTACTATTGTCTGCAATCCAAAGTTGATTCATGTCATTTTCAGTCTCCCTTAGTCAATCTGGATTATAGTAGGTCACTTACCCCGCTGTCGGAAGCCTATTTACACCTTGGGTTCATGTTTATTAACCTCTTGAATTAGCAATCTTTGATTTCATGAGTGACCTTGCTTGGAATCGGTAAGTTAGAAATTGTCCTTGTTGAAAAGACCAACCTTTGGATCCTTTGATAACACACTTGGAGAGTCTTAGTAATCTCTTGTCCAATTCACTTCTATCCAAATTCAAATTCAATCAAATATATCTTGGGTAAATCATCCTCCTGATCCATATGTGTTAGGATACTTATCCATTATTGGGCACCTCTGTGGCAGTGTTGGTTTATACCTCTTGCAAAAATTCTATCTTATCACCTCTCTTTTGGACAATTGAATGCTTTTACTATCTTAGTTTGGTACCAACATTTCTTAGGGTCATCTTTTCACCTAGTACCTTTTTTTTCATGTCGATTATGACAAGGTATCAAGTGAATCAAGGAAAATGACCTTAAGTAGTCTTTAACCAATTGCCTTTAGTTCAAACTCGCCAAAAATGTAAGGGAAAAGAGCCCATCTTTGATCAATCCCTAGGAATACTTCAAAAGTTTGGTTTGACCCCAAGAGCAATCCTAGTGAGTTGAGCACATCCTTAGCACCTTCTCATTCAAATATGGACATGAGTTACACAATGACTAGGAGAGAGAGGGAAGAAAGGGATAAGAGTCTTTACAACCTATTGGAAAGACATAGAGATAACATTTTTTTTGGTAGTTCCTCTAATGAAAATCGACCAGTTTCACCCCTTATGTCAACCATATATTTGGATGCACATCAAAGGGCTGAAAGGGAAATGTAGAAATCCTATCAAGATGAACAATAACAACATGACATTCAAGATGAAGAGCCTTATGATACTCATGTGAATGCAGCGTATACCAATGACTTGTTTAGACATTCAAGACCAAGTTCACCGCTCCAAACAACTTCAAGGTATACAAGTGAAAGACTCAAAAGAATTGAGCGTGAAAAGAAAGCCTTCCTAGATGAACAAGCTGCAAAGGAAGATAAACTTAGACTCCTAGAGTTAGAAAGACAAGCCTTATTGGATATAGAAAGGAGAGCCACACAAGAAGAGAAAGATAGGCTTTTGGCTCAACAACTCAATGATCAATACAACAACATGTGTGTTGGTGGTGGAAACAACTCTCCTTCGCCCACTCCTCCTAAGACTCCATGAAGTGGAAGATACTCAAGAACACCTTCAAGATCTCCTAGTCCTAGAGGAAGAATGACTTCACAACAAGACCATTATAGGATAAAAACACCTCCTAGGAACTTAAGACAACCTTCTCAATGTGCTCACCATGGTTCACAATATGAGGGTGGTAGTTCAAGTTTTGATCTTGACTCTCAAGATTTCATAAAAATGCAACAAGAACCACTCTTCTAGCAGTATGTAGAGAGGTATGTGGAGAAAAACAAAGATAAGTTCCTAGAGAGTTTGATTAATAAGGGTGCTAGAGTCCCTTATAACTTTGATGTGGATAGAAAGATCAAGAAGCAAGGTCCATCCCAAGAAGAGGAGATCAAGCAACTTAAGCATATGATGGAAAAGGTGTTGGCACCCAAGAGTTCCTTTTCAATTGACTCAATTTGTTCCAATCCTTTTGACAAGAGTGTGAGTATGAAAGATTTTCCTAGAAAGGTGGAAATCCCCCAATATGACAAGTATGATGGTAATGGAGATCCACATGATCATGTGTGTCAGTTCTATATTTTGAGTTTTGAGTTTCATCAAGATGAATCCTACCTTATAAGATTGTTCCCAAGGAGTCTTAAAGGTCAAGCAATGGAATGTTTCACCAACATAACTCCCTCGGTCAAGACTTTCAAAGAGATTGTCCATAGATTTTTTCAACACTTTGCATACAACCTTTCAAGATCTATCACCATGTTGGACTTATACAACTTAAAGAAAAATCAAGGGGAATCCTTTGTCACTTTCTTGCAAAGGTGGAGACAACAATGCTCTCGCTACTCTAGGACCATTCCTGAAAATGAGAAGATTGACATCCTTGTTAGCAACTTGGTTCTTGAAATGCGGTATGGAGTTAGGAAGATGGTGTTTGATTCCTTTGATACCATGGTGGAACCTACATGTAGAATTGAGGATGTTTTTGAAGAACAAGGAATTTTGGCCAAACATGGAAACAACAACAACAATGGTCAAAATAACAACAACTCTAATAAGGACAAAGGGAAAAAATCACATTGGAATAGGAACAAACAAGTGGTTAATGATGGAGTTGTGGACTCTTCTCAATCTAAGGATCAAGGTGTTCTTCACTTATCTAGTGTTGTTCAAGAAATGAAGCTCAACACATCCAACCAACAAGAGCATAGGCCAAGATACCAAGATAAGCCTAAGAAAGAGAGGCGTCAATTTTCAAAACTTGGTGATTCATATGAGGATGTCTTCAAAACACTCATTGCCAACAATATTGCACATCCTCAAGATCCTACAAAGCATCATATTCCTGATGTTAACCCACATTGGTGGGATGAGAAAGCTTTCTGCAAATTTCACAATGGTATTGGACATGATATCGAACACTATTGGAAACTTAAGCATATCATCCAAGATCTCATTGAGAATGGAAAACTTCAAATAGATGGTTTGAACACCAACACTAATCATAAGGCATTCAAAGAGCCTTTGCCCAAGTATGAGAAGGGGGAAACCTCTAAACCTAAGAATGGCAAGGCTGAGATTAATTACACTTACACCGCTGCAGAGAATGTTGTCAACATGCTTGAAGTTGTAGAGGAAAATGTCAACATGATGAGAAATAAAGATCCCTATGGTTATGACTCTCCTCCTATCTTTGATGAAGGACCCATTATGGTGCTAAGGGGTCCCAACTCTCAAATGTCATCCCAAGCTCTTAATGTTGTTACCCGAAGTTAAGCTCCCGTTGTCATTAGAGGACCCAACTCAAGTCAATCCAATAAACCAAAGCAAGTGGCATCCAAGAATGTCACCTCAAAATCAGCAATTAGTCCCAAGTTGAGCTATAATCTTGTTGATCAGTTGCAAAGAACCCCAGCTTAGATTTCAATCTTGGAGCTCTTAGAGTTGTCCCCAAGACACAAACAAGTCCTTGAGGATGCTTTGTGCACAGTGAATGTCCCTAACAACTTAGATGTTGATCAATTACAAAACATGGTGAACCATATTGCCAGCCCTCATTACCTAACCTTTTCAGAGGATGATGACAAAGCTTTGAGTCACCCACATAATCTCGCCCTTCATATTGAAGTCATGATTCAAAAAACCCATGTCAGGTGTGTGTTGATAGATGGGGGTGCTCAGCTTAATATTTGTTCATTGAGTCTTTTAAAGACATTGGGTTATTCCAAACAAGTCATAGATACTAGAAAGAGGATTACTATCAAAGCCTATGATGAGGTGGAAAGAAGTTCCAAGGGGTTGTTCATCCTTCCTATTAGGATTGGCCCAGTTGAGAAGGATATCTTGTTTCAAATTGTTGATGCTGGTCCCCTTGTGTACAATATCTTACTTGGTAGAACATGGATCCATGATATGCAAGCAGTGCCATCTACCTACCATCACTATGTTAAGTTCCCCTACAATGGAGTAGAAATTTGTATACCTAGGGATAGCACTTTATCTGTCAACTCAATTTCAGTAAATACTCATGTTCCCCTCAATAGAGAAGCAAAAGATTTCAATGTGACCTTAGCACAATGTAAAGACAAGCTTAAGTCAGTAGACCTTGGTATGGGGGGGTATCAACTCAACTCCTTTACAAAGCTGCCAGTTTCACCTAGGTCTTATGGAAAGCCTTCACAAGAAATGAGACCTTCCTCTTCAGCCATGACTTTATTTGGCATATTTGTAGTGTCCTCAATTCCTATCCAAGATGAGAAAGAAGAGGTGGCTATTAAAGACTGAATTTATAGAGAAGATAAATACATGCACAATGAGAACTTCTCTCCCTCTCCTAAGGTTTATGGAAGAGGGTATACTTTTGTCAAAAATATGGGCTATCTAGGACATGGTCCTCTTAGTCACAGATTGGATGCTAGAGCTGAACCTCTCGATCATGCTCTTTTTGGACGCAACTCTAAGAAGATGGTTGGCCTAGGATTTGAGAATCATAACAAGGAACTAATCCTATCCTTGATGAGTCAGATAGTAAAGATGAACTGAAATACATGCCAAATTTGACAAACCAGCAAGGTATGTGTGAAGATTGGGTCCCTTCCACCAATCTCCTTTGGGGAGATTCAGATAATCCAGTTGCTCATGCGACAGTTGCACACATAGAACAAGATGAGTCAGATGTAGAAGATCCCATCAGAGAATGTCAAAAAAAGAACATTATTCATTTGATGGAGAGAGATGTTACCCTTGATGACATTAGAGCTTCCACATCAAGATGTCCCAAACCTTCATGGTGTAAATATCCCAGTCAGGATTCAAAAATAGATTCACATGAGTATGAATGGGACTCTCTCTCTAATTCTTCCATAGTTGACATGGATGTTGATATCATCCATACTTATAGTTCTCAACCTAAGGTAGCTAATGAGTCACATGTAGGATTAGAGGATTTGAATTCACAGGTTGCTTTAGTGGATGATTCTTCACTTGGTAGGACAAATCCTGATTTGGGTAGCTTAGAATAATACTTGACAGACTTTGACTCTTTGATCACCAGAGATGATACCATTCGTATCCACAACCTTGAACCTATCATTGACTTACCCCTTGCTCATCCTAGCTCATCCTAACCTCATTGATTGGTCCCAATGCTATCAAGAGCCTGAGCTCTTAACTTTCCAAAATGACTATGAGATAACTTGTTACTTGAATGACATTGAACCCGTAGTCTCTTCCACCAGTGAACCGGCTACAAGCATGACAAAGCCAGAGATCAAGTACCTTAGTCACAAAATAAAAATAAAAGAAAAAAAGAATAAGAGTTCTGATGGAAAAAACCACTGTGGCGGAGTCAGAACCAAAAAAAAGTAAAAAAAAAAGACGTATCCAAGGGTGAAAACCTCTCTGAGGCGCCTAAGGATGCAGTACTTGATCATCTCCCTAGCTATTTTCAAGATAGATCTTTAGTTCTTGTTGAGCCAACACAAGCAGTCAACTTGGGTACGGATGAGGCTCCACAGATAGTACATTTGGCTCAGTCCTTATCATCAAAAGAAAAAGAAGCCTACACTAAGTTCTTACAGAAAAAGAAGATCAATTTTTATTGACTTATTTAGATATGCCAGTGTTGGACACTAATATTATTATGCATCACTTGTCCATAGCTCCAGGTGTAAAACCAGTCAAACAAAAATTGAGAAAGATGCATCCTCACATAGCTCTTTTAGTCAAAGTAGAATTAGAGAAACTCCTTGGTGCAGGATTCATAAGAGCTATTGACTATGCTGATGGATATCAAACATTGTACTAGTTTCCAAACATGACAAATCCATTCAAATTTTCATATACTTTAGAGATCTCAATAGAGCATGCCCAAAGGATGATTTTCCACTTCCAAACATAGATATGATAGTGGACATGACTGCAGGTTATGAAATTTATTCTTTGATGGATGGTTTTTCTGGATACAATCAAATTAAGATAGCTCCTAAAGATCAAGAAAATACTGCATTCACTTGTGCATGGGGTACCTATTGTTGGAACGTTATGCCTTTTGGTTTAAAAAATGCAAGAGCCACCTATCAATGAGCTATGACAACCATTTTTCATGACATGATGCATAAAAACATGGAAGATTATGTGGATGACACCTTGGCCAAATCTAAGAAAAGAGACACACACTTAGGTGATTTAGAAGTCATTCTAGATCGCATGGAACAATTTCAATTAAGGTTAAATCCTAAAAAGTGTGCATTTGGTGTCACCTCTGGAAAACTTCTAGGATTCATCATTTTAGAAAAAGGAATAGAGGCAGACCCTGAAAAAGTCCAAGCAATCATGGCTATGCCACCTCCTAAAAACATTAGTCAAATGAGGAATCTTCAAGGACATCTTCAATCCATAAGGAGGTTCATTTCATAGCTGGTAGATAGAGCTCAACCTCTCAATAAGAACTTGCATAAGGGAGTTAAATGTGTCTGGAATGAGGATTGTCAAAAGAGCATGGACCAAATCAAGAAATACTTGTCAAATCCTCCTATTTTAATGCCTCCTATCCTAGGGAAACCACTTATTCTATATGTTTCAGTAACAACATCTTCCTTGGGGGCATTACTAGCACAACTTGATGAACATGGGAAAGAAAGAGCCATATATTACATTAGCCATATGCTTGTTTCATATGAGGTTAATTACACCAGTATTGAGAAAGCTTGCCTCGCAATGGTGTTTGCTTCTCAAAAGTTGTGACATTACATGCTTGCACACACAATACACCTCATAGCAAAGATTGATCCACTCAAGTATTTATTCGGTAAGGTTGTTCTCATAGGTAGACTTGCTAAATGGATGATGATTCTTTCTAAGTTTGACATAGAGTACATTGAGTGTAAAGCTATAAAAGGACAAGCCATAGCAGATCAATTGGCTGATTTACCAATTCAAGATAGTACACCCATTCAAGTTGACTTCCCAGATGAGCATCTCATGTACATGACTTCAAGAACATGGATGATGTTCTTTGATGGATCTTTTATGCAAAATGGTTTAGGAGTTGGTGTGTTGTTTGTTTCTCCTCATGGATACATGATTCCTAAGTCTTACAAGTTATTGTTCCCATGTACAAACAACATTGCTGAGTATGAAGCTTTGACAAATGGACTTAAGTTGGCCATAGAATGGAGAATCACAGAGTTGCACATCTATGGGGATTCACAATTGATAATCAACCAAGTCAATGAAGACTATCAAATAAAAGATGAGAAACTGGTACCTTACAAGAAAATGGTTGATTCCTTGAAATGATATTTCACATTTGTCACATTTCAGCAAATCCCTAGAGTAGAAAACAAAGTACCTGATGCTATGGCTACACTTGCTTCACTCCTTCAGTTAGAGCAACATGAATCTAGATTTGAATTCTGGTGGAAGAGCTACATTACCCTATCTATGACTCCCAAGAAAGCCATGTTATATGTACCCTTGTTGGTTGAGAATCATCCTGTTATGGTGCCATTTACTCATATCTCCATGATGGCATTATACTTGAAACCTTTAACCGATTTGAATGCAGAAACCTTACCCAAAATGCCTCTCACCATACCCTTATCTCTGGTGATTTGTATAGGAGGGGTCTAGATGGAACACTTCTTAGATGCTTATAAAAGGAAGAATCCTATCAAGCGTTAGTTGACATTCACAAGGGCATCTTTGGGGGACATTCCAATGGTCTTTCCATGGCCCGAAGGTTGCTTAGGGTGGGGTACTATTGGCCTACCATGTAGATTGATGAAATAGCTTTTGCAAAATCATGTGAAAAGTGTCAAAAACATGGTCACCTGATACATGCTCCAGGCAGGGAGCTTATTCCTTCTATATCTCATTGGCCATTTTAGTGCTAGGCCTTTGATCTTGTTGGGAAGATTCATCCTAACTCATTAGGTGGACACAAATTTATCATCACTGCTACTGACTACTTTACTAAATGGGTAGAAGCTATCCCACTTTCTGTTGCCTTAGGCAAGACAGTTTCTCTATTCATCCTGAACCATATCATCTGTTGATATGGAGTGCCTTCTGAGATTATCACTGAAAATGGAGGTCAGTTCAAAAATAAGGACCTTAAGAAACTCTGCCAGAAATTCAAGATTAAACAACATTGGTCCTCCATTTACTTCCCGCAAGGAAATGGTCAAGCAGAGGCTTCAAACAAAACCATTCTTAAGATCCTTCATAGGATAGTTTGTAAGAATGGTAGAGATTGGCATTTACAAATAAATCCAGCTTTGTGGGACTATAGAACGAGTATTCGTATTCCCACCGGGGCTACTCCTTTTGCCCTTACATATGGCGCTGAAGCAGTGTTACCTTTAGAGGTTGAGATTCCTTCACTTAGAGTTTCCCTCAAAGGTCTAGTTACAGATGAAGACTACTACACCATGAGACTCCAAGAGTTGGAACTTCTAGATGAGAAATGACAAGCATCATTTGACCATATGAGGTTTTATCAAAAGCGTATGTCCAAAGCCTTCAACAAAAAGGTTCACCCTAGAGAATTCCAAGTGGGAGATCTTGTCCTATGTGAAAATCCTAAGAACCAATAGCATAGAGATCAAAAGGGAAAATTTGAACCTAATTGGCTTGGACCTTACATCATTACTGTAGCTTTTGGGATAGGTGCTTATTTATTATCTACTGAAGAGGGAGAACAACTCCCTAATCCTATCAATGTCTTGCACTTGAAGAAGTTCTATCTATGATGCCTATTCTGTCTGGGGGCATCCTCTGTACATATTTATTGATCCTGAAAAAATTCCAAAAAGAAAATTCATATATGATGTTGAAAAAATCCTAAAAAACATATAAATTCTTAAAAAAATAAAAAAATAAAAAAATTGCAAAAAATTCAAAAAAATAGAAAAAGTGCCTTGGTGAAAACTTGGAAACAGGTGCCTTGGTAGCAAAAATACAAAAAAATATTTAAATCCTTAAAAAATTTGCCAAGTGGTGAAAACCTAGAAACGGGCACTGCTTGAGGCCTTTGCACCCCTGCTTCTTAGAACGCGTCCTCAACACTTAGCCTTTCTCCATCATGCCTTGTCCTTGTTGCCTTGGTTTGGAATTGGTCTTTGTCTTTGTCTAGGGGACATAATTGTGTTAGCTTTGGTCTTTTGGATGTGTTAATCTTTAGGACACCTCGCAAATGGTGTTTTTCAACACCACCCCAACTGTGTTTTTCAAACACTTCCCTAGCATCAAGTTTTTCTCAACACTTATCAGATATCCTACCCGTAGTCTAGAATGATATGATATTTCTCACTGACAGATGTGATACTCAAAGTTTGACTCTATGACCTACACACATGCACTTAAACACTTGACTCACTGAGACTTGCTTGACTTTATTTCTTTGTGTGCTGTCTATGATGATTTCTTTGCTGAGTGTTCTCTCCCTAAATGAGGACATGTTTTATCTATTTTCTGCCTATGGGTATATTTTGTTGATCTTAACTATCATGAGCATTTATGCTTGTTCCACTTGACACTAGGATCTACAATGTATTATCCTTGACTATTTTCTACAAGTGCATGCTTGTAGTCATCTTGAATTTCTTCTGTCTTGATGTGAGCATAATCTTTCTATACCAAACTTAGGGAACCTCATTGCACTAGTCATCTTGACCTACATGTCTTTGATGCTTAGGTGGGATTCCCACATATCTATATGATACAGATCATATTCATATACCCATAGTCATACTAGTGCGTATTGTATGATCTTGTCATGCTACCAATAAAGCTCGATGATGATTATTAGAGTCTAATGGCTTTGTGACCTTGCAAGTAAACCACTTTGCATAATAGCTTGCATCGTCAGATTTCATGTTAATTTGCATTTTTAGGCTGCATTATGAGTTGGAGAGGGTTTTCCTTCATATTTTTTAGACTTTTAATCAACTATGGTCAAATTTTGATCTTCATTTCCTTATCTTCTTTCATGATCTCAATCAAAATTTTCTATCTTAAACAATAGATTGATTTTGAGGCATTCTCTTTCTTGAGGCAAATTCTCTTTCTTCTCTCCATTTCTTTTCACCTCTTCCAAACTTCTATCTTCCATTCACTTTCACTCCACTTATTTTCTTCTAATTCAACCCTAGGGCATATCTTCACTACTTGATGGTTATTCTATCATCTTTCATCTTTGATTATGATTGCTAGTGATTTGATCATGTTGCTCTCACTTCTACATTCCCTCTACCTAATTTCAATTTCGATCACAAGGGGGCAGTACCTGTCAAACTTCAATCCTTGATTCAACTTTATCAAACTTATCAATCAAACCTTGCTTGAGACTTGACAATTACCTATTTACAGGGGTGTTGGCCTTGTCTTTTTCAACTAGATTATCTTTGTCCTGATGTGTTCCTGTGTTCGTCAATCACACGTCTGGGTTGTTTTGTGATCCCAAATTGATCTCACATTTCAACTTCATTCTTTGACTACATGTGTTCCCATGAAGATCACACATTAGTCAAAGAGGGGAAAATGTATGCACCCTAAAATGGTCACCTAAACTTTGGGCCCCCATTCATGAATTTATCAATTTCCTGAATCAATTCTTTGCAATATTTTCAATCCAAATCAATTTTCTTGATCAAATCCTAATTCTATCATTTATTTCCATTATATTCTATGGATTAACCATTTTATCCTAAGTCTTTATTTAATTAAAAGGAATTCCCTCCCCTTTTATTAAATAAAAATCCCCCACTTACCTCTTATCCTAAGTTGCACAAATAAAGCATTATTCCTATTTTATAAATAAGAAGAAAATGCTTTTTATCTCACATGGGGCACAAAAGTCAACACTTCTTTCTCATTGGAGGAGATTTGTGCACAAGGATTGATCCCACTTTCAAACTCCACCCTTGATCAAATCTTTTGCCTCTTAATCTCCATGGTCCATTTATCTTTAAAAGGAGAGCTCTTTTCTCATTCAAAGGATCCCACTCTTGATGCTAATGTTGTGCTGTAGGTTTTCTTGGTGACTTTGGAGCTTTGAAGAGCTTGTTGCATTTTTGTCTTCATACTTTCATTATAGCTTAGTTTTCATGGCATTCTTAGCTTAGTTCCTTTCATGTTCTAGCTTAATTCACATAGCTTAATTAGTAAAGGCTTGTAATACTCTCATTTTCATAGCATAGTTTGCATTACATCTTTCATTGTGATTCTTGAGGATATTGGCATTCTTTCCCTTGTCTCTTTGAATCTCCATTGCATGGTTTACTAGCAAGGTTGCATGCTTAATAGCTCTAGCTGAGAGCCCTCTAAACACCCTTGCACTCCATGCCTATGGAGCTCTAAGTCACTTTCTCAAGGCTTCCAATTCATGGATGCTCTTGGAACTAAAGAATTAGAGAAGTGCACATTTTGAGTGTACACCGGATACTACCCTTTACCAAAAGATCCTCTAATTGGAGCTTAAGCTCACTCAACTCCTATGTTGTCATCCGGTACAGAGCTCAATATTGTGAGGTTACTTGGTGTTAATTTTCTATATTTAATATAATGATTCTCAAATATAAAATATTTGTGTCTATATTTTGTTTCAAGTTTACTACTAGACACCTAATGGGCTTACAATCAATAATAAATAACAATGTGGAAGCAATATAGCATGAGACATTACATATTTATAAATGTAACTCATTAACAAATTACAAGTCTCAAGGGTTCCATGATGTAGAATTATGTATAAGTTAACTAATCTACTAAGTACAATCCAACACATAATCACATGATATATCTTAGGTTCATTTAAAAACTCAAACTAAAGTATTCCTAATCCTTTACTTAATCATAATGAAAATAAATCAAATCATTTACACTAACATATTCATTTCAACTAAATAGTAAGATACATTCATTACATCAATATAACCAAAGATACAATCTATAGAGTACAATTGATACATCATGGCATACATAATAATAAAACTTCCACTATACATGTTGTAGGGACAACAATAATACAATACAAGTACATATACATTTCCTAAAATCAATGTCACTAACCAATACATAAAATGGAATACAAGGTATACATCTCATGAGAAAGTCTCCAAGCAAAGAACAAGAAGATAAAAGCGGTATCAAGGATCATCCAAGCACCAAGTCACGAACATTGAATCTCAATGGTAATAGAATCACTACCACTCAACCATGTGGAACCAAGAAGTCCACTCCCACCATGCTAAGGAGATATCACCAGACCTCACTCAAACAAATAATTAAGCAATAAATACTAATCCAATGGTACACATGATAAATTTGGTAATAAGTGCAAGTATAAATTATCAAGACACAAAACAAGTGTACCAAATGCAACGTAGGAACCTAGAACACATATAGGGAAGTGTCATCACATAAGTCAACTCTAAGGTCACCTGGTAGCCTCTTTGGAGCTTGACCCCCTAGTGACTCTATGTGGTATCAGTAGTCCTTTCATACAGATAAGGAAAACCAACTATGACAGACCTCAATGTCTCTCTAGACAAGCAAGCATCTTCTCCCACTCCCATCCTAGCCTGTACTAGCACTCAAGCATGGGCAAGGTACAATTATCTTTTTAATATTTCTATCCTAATAAATTTATTAAATTATCACTTATTAAGTCAACTTACAAAGGATACTTAGGCAACCACTTTAGGGCTCTGGTGCCTCCAAGTAAGCCACTTCCCCTCTATGCTCATAGATAACCTACCTTAATGTTCCCAACAAAAGAACCAAGGAGAAAGAAAAACCAAAACCATAAAATACTTCCATAAATTAGTAAACCATGAATGTCATCAAATACAAGTGTTGGAGCGTAACAAATAATATCTCATCCTATACAAGGATCCAAACTGTCCATCCCATATTGGAAATCTCAATAACTTCAAATACCAAATACCCATGGTCTCATAACACAAGATCGATAATCATCAAGAGCATCAATAACATCACTCTCCAAACATGGAGTAAAACATAAATCCACAAAGATCATCATGTAGAACATAAAATCATCAAAATAAAAGAAATAAGGTGACCAAGTGATCAAATCAAAAACTCAACATGATAATGGTTGTCACCCCTTGTGATCAAATGAAATAATAATTGAGAACTCGAAGAACACATGACATCACTCATGGATGCAGTCAAAATAAAACATGCATAATCATGACATAAGAATGGTTATCAACTCTTCATAACACGAACCTAAAGGTGAAAAGTATTAACCCGCAAAAGTATTTCAAGTTCCAAGAAAGAATCCCCTCCTAAGGCATTACCATACCCATGACCAAATAATCAGTCACAAATGAAACAAAAAAAAAAGAAACAAACAAACAAATCCCAGTCGTAAAATTCAATAATACAAAAACTCTCATTTGACCACTTAACACAATTATCATCAATTATAACCCAAGGTTATGAATTAGTTAAATTATTTATAGTTTAAATCTTTTTAAATTATAAATTAATTAACTTACTTATAAAAAAAACTCTTTTATAATCATAATCTAATTTTAAATTAAATTATAAATTTAGTGTAAATTTTATAATTTAAAAATAATAATAAACTAAAACGCTGATTTAAAATGAATTAAATTATAAATCAAATAATGTAATTTATAATAAATTAAACTCCCATTTCAACAATCTAATTTATAAAATAAAATAAAATAAATTACAACCTAAATTAATTATAAATATATATTAAACTATATCTAAATAACAATAACTAAACTTAATTATAATAATATATTAATTATAATTACAAACTAACCTCAATTAATATACTTATAAATACCAAAAATAAAATATAAGCTAGACCCATAATTAACCAGTATATATCACACTTAAATAATAATAATAATCAACTCAAAAGAGACTTCCTTATTCTATACATGGAGCTCATTCACAAAATAAAATAAACTAGTAATTGCACCTTGGTGTGCAATAGGTTACCCGAAATATAATTTTAATAAGATAAATAATTTTGAATTAAATTTATTACAATAGACATAAAAATATTATTTATGTTATAAATATAATTTTAATAAGATAAATAATTATAAAATAATTTTATTACAATAAACTTTTAAAAATATTTTTGTAAATTCAACTACAATTAAAATATACAACTACACATAAAAAATATATATAATTTTTATATTTCCCTAACTTATATCTAATTAACCATGATCCTAACTACAATCATAATTGTAGACCCTAAAACATAATCATAACTCTAACAATGAACTCTAACCATAATCATTTAAATAAAATAATAGCTTATTGAATATCATGTACATTAAGATTTAAATAAATTTCTATTATAATAAATATATTAATAAAATATAAATAATTAGAGTTTTCAAACATTTGCATCATTAATTCTTCTATATCACATCTTACATAAAAAATATTATCTAAAACATAATATTTTCTAAAAATTCAATTTCCTACAACATAATATTCTAAATAAAGATAATGTATTAATGTTCATAATATCTATTATATATTAAATTTAATTTATAATTATTTATAATTTTAATAAAGATCTTGCGTTTGAGCCCATGGTATGTTAAATTTAGGGTATGCTATCTAAATTTTAGATTAATGTGTTAATATTTTAGGAGACAAAGATAATAAATTAAAAATAGAAGTGAATTAAATAGATTAGAATTGAAATAGGTTAATATATAATAGTGTATTGTAAAATTTATTTTTTAAATTATAATATGTTATTATTTGAATATAAATTGTGTTAAATAAGATTAACTATTGGTTTCTTTTTGTTTAATATAAGAGTAAAATATAATTAAAATAATTATTATTAAAAAAATATTAGGATCTTTTAAATATTTAATAAATTACACTTAGAAAATAAATATGAAAATATTTTTATAAGAATGAAAATAGTTTTCTAATAAATAGTACCTACACATCAAAAATCAATGAAAAATGGTGTAATGACCTTAGCTGATTCAATCATCTTGAATCATATTCAAATAAAATAAATTGTCAATCATTAAAATTAAATAAATTGAATTATATAAAAAAACATCTTTAATATATATATTTCAATTATAATATAATTACATTTAACATTTAAAATTATATCACAATACTTAATTTTATTAAACACCTAGCTATAAAGGAAAAAACATTACCCTCTATTTTTTGTTAGAATAGAAAAACATTAGCATCCATACAAATTTTCCTTTTATCTACTCCGTTGACCAAACAACATCTAACACATTCATTTACCGTTGCTCATGCCATGAAATAAATGACATGTAGCCGTTATTCTGGTTGTTCGTCTTACTTTTCTCTTCTTTGTCTTTCACACTAATATCTTAATCAAATATGTATTGAACTTAAAACCAAAAGCTATTATATTGTTTAATTTATAAACATTTACTTTCAATAATATATTCCATCACCATCTTTATTCTGAATCAAATTTTCAATAATTTAGTTTAATTATAGGTTAGATATATTTCTATTTCCAATTATACAATGTGAGAAATAATTTTTTTCATTATCTAACATATGTCCATTTATGTATATACTGGGGTGAAGTAAGCTACTTACCATTGATAGATACATTCGTTTCAAACACATACAAAATGAACACTTTCACCCATTTATATTCAGTAGTGAAAAAAAGTTCACTTGTCTAAATAACAACCACCTATTTGTGGAAAAACATATACTACTACAATTTAACTCCATTAGTAAAATAATCTCCATTCTTAAAGCTTTTATTTCTCACTGATTTTTCCTATTATGTAAAAGTATTTTAATTGAAAAAAAAATTTCCCCTTTTCCATCATGTGAATACTTTCTCCTTTCGGAGTAAAATCAAAATTTCCCCTTTGCCATCATGTGAATACTTTCTCCTTTCCAAGTAAAATCTATAAAGTCTCCTATGAAACTATTTGCATATCCCTTTGCATTTGTATTTTCACCAACTATGTCAAATGTTTTCACTCAAGTGAAACAAACTTTCGCATTTACATTTTCTTTTTCACTTGCTTCTTTATGTGCACATTCATCTATCCATATTCACTCATATTTTATTATTTGTGAACACGAGTGAAAGCAATTACTTCACATAAAATGTGGTTATCTATCAAACTTCACTCTTCCACAAATCTTTATAACAATCAAAGACTTAAGTTATTTCATAGTAAAATGTCTCTATAGTGCTTATATATGTTGGCATATTAACCCCTGAAATGCCCTTTCTGTTATGTTTCCATATATTTGGCATTCTACTAAATATTTGGCACTCATATCAACCACACATTTGATGTATGTGCAATCATAGTTTGCATTGCTCGGTACACAAGAAGACAAACATAGCATCCATTTCACTATTTCTATCTTAATCAGTAATGAATTCAAAGTAAAACCCTGGAGCGAATCCTACGGTTCATGCATGATTTCCCGCACTCGTAATCAAGAAAATAGATTTCTTGTCATCTACTAAGGATGACATGGAATGAGCAGGAATACGACAAAAAATAGCACAACACAAATCAACGATCCAATTCGTTTCAATCATCTTGCAAGGCTGGGGTAATCTTTCAACTGTCGATGCTTTTTTTTCAGGTTGATGCCTTTCATATAAGGAACCCCTTCGAGGTAAATATAACTTTTTTTTAAAATAATGTAAAACATGGCCCCATAAACAAGGAGTCAAAACCCATGTATAAGTCAAGTCTATTAGAAAGCTCCTCCTAACATGACATTGACAAGGCACAGAGAAAAAATTTAAACAAAAGCATGGAATTGAAAAGTAAAGACTTATTAACTACCACATCTTTTATCCAAAAAGGGTGACATTAATAGGAGGGACTCGAGGAGTCAGGAGTAATGGGCTTATTTTAATTAAAAGTGCAAGCACCCATTCTACTTTTATGGCACTAGTACCCATGTCATTGGGTAAAAAAAAGTAAATAAAATAGAACATAACCAACCCTCTCCTAGGTTAGTGTGGCCTTTAGTTTAAGTGACTAGGCAGGGGTTTAAGAATATTAAATAAGCTCCTCCACAATTGGCATGAATTTCTAAGGAGGAAACCGGTGCATGATTCAAGATCTTTGTGATATATATAAAAGGATTCCCCTTAAAGTTGGCGACAACTTGGGGAAAAGAACAATATTGAAATAAAATTAAAATAAACTTAAAAATCAATTTTATCCTTTTGTGGCACCGGTTCTTGGTATTGGTGTAGGGAACAAAAAGATAGAGTAAAATATGGTACATGTTTTAATAATTAGCCGATAGGCTTTCCCTACAAGGTCGCTTGTGTCCGTACGCAGGGAAAAGCTATCTCACGCTCTTAAACCACCAAACCTCCTATAAAAACCCATCTCACACTATGGAAGTGGATTTCACATCATCTTCAACCTGCATCTCTCAGAGGAATTCAAGGCAGTAGGTTGGAGTTATTGGTGATGGCAGGGATGTCATTCTCGCGATGCACCCTTGTAAACCTAATTAATGCCTTATTCGTGCTTTCACATTTTGGCAGTTTCAACATCACCTTACAAAAATTATTCTCTCCTTTATGATTTGATGGATGCTAATGTCCTTTGATGAATGTTAATGCCCTATTCCAAAGCTCTTCATGAAATTATTATGATGGAGAACAAATAATGTTTTGTCAAATTGTTGTAGTTAATCAAAAACCTTAGAGGAAAGACATGTTATCATATAGCTGCAGAAACATGGCTTGCAAATGTTTATATTGCCTAGTTGTTCACACGTCAAGAGCAATTGAAGCCCAACACTATGGAATCTCTGTGCAAGTTCGTGCCTACCCTCAAGGGTGAACATATTGCAACTATGATGCGCCCTCCACTATGTGCTACGATGGTTTTCAATGATCGACAAGGAGCGAGAGCAGAGGTTTACTATGGTAGAAAAACCTGCAAGGCCAAATCCTTGGAGCTTTTGGAATTGATGGGATTTATAAAAGGGCTTTTGCCGCTTGAAGATCTTGAAGAAGCTGGGTGTAGGATTTGAGCAATACAAATCCACAAAACCTAAAGATCACCTGCATGCAAAAACCTGTTACAAGGAAGTAGAGACAAGAAGAGGGCAAGGGTTTGACTCAAAAATATGAAGAAGAAATTATCCTCAATTAATGAATGAATTGAATTTATAATGGATCATCCTTATAAAGGAGATCGAAAGCCTTGAAAGGAAAACCTAAAAAGTAGAAGTGCATGTAATAATTAGTTAAATTATTACAAGACTAATGCATGCAAGTTTATATTTAAAACAACTAGTGCATAAGTTTAAATCAATTAGTGCATGTGTGTTAAAATATAAACAACTAAAAATAAAAGTGTTGACATCTTAAGAAGGGAGTAAAGTTAATTAATATAATTAATACTTTACTCTAACACACCCACTTAAGATGAACAACAATGCAGCTACAAAAAATGCAAGAAGAAAGCAAAGGAAACTACAGTGTAGAAAGCAAAAAAATGGGTCCCAACAACATGGCCTGATGAGGTACGTAGCACAACCAAATCTCTGTAAAATAGAGAAATAGAGAAAACCTAGTGGGAAAAAAACCCTACTCCAAAAAGAGATAGAAAAATACAGAAAAAGAAATGGCTCAAGAGACTCTCTCAAAACCATAAGTACAACCAGCCCCCCCATGAGAGAGGGATGAGACACCAAAGCCCCCCCAGAATGATGGAACCCATGTGGAAATGATCGAACCAATGCAACTCCAATGTGGAAAAAATAAAGGCACAGAACAAGGAAACCCCTGAATGAGAGGTGAAACTGGAAGGCCTAATTGATGCTCAAAGGAGAAAACAAAAGGATCCTGAAAGGGAATCCCCAATGTAGGTGGTGTGACAGGTGTGCTGACATTGTCATGAAAGAGGAGATGAACGTCCTCTGTAGAATCCTCAACAAGTGCACCTGATGGCTCAATGAATGGAGCTGGAGGGTCAGGCAGTGCTGAAGAAGAATCATGCTGAAGAGAAAAGACCTCAATAGGATGTAGTGTGGCAGTCATAATAGTGATCTTAGGAATAATACAAAAGTTCAAGCGACCTGACTGCACCACATGAGGCTCTCACGAAAGAGGAGAGCTATGATTCGACAATGGAGATGGTGGACCAAAGTGTGAGAAGGTGTAGAGATGGGTGGAATGATCAACTATCCATGTAGCAACAATGCCTCCTGTTGCACTATCCTGAATGAAGACTAAATCTGCAGTGAACTCAACTGTCTTCCCTGATCCATTGATTGTAATCTGATAAATTGAGAGAAGGTTTATAGACAAAGATGGAACATATAATATCATTGAATGTGTCATCTTGAATGTGTCATCTTGAATGCCTACTGAACCTTTCCCGCAGACTATCAAGACAGTGTTATTCCCCATGAGAATATGAGGAATGGGAGAAGGCTCAACAGTAGAGAAGACCCCTTGAGAAGATGCCATATGGTGAGAAGCACCTAAATCCAGTATCCAAGGGACTTGTGAAGGGGATGCAATGGATGCTCGTAATGCATGAACCTATCCAAAATCTTGTCCAGATGTCAAAGATGTGGAAGAAGACTGAAAAGCAGACCCCTGTGAGGTAGAAGAGGATGGAGAGGAAACAGTGCTCTTCTGAAGAAGAGCTTGCAAATTTGCAATCTGTTTCTCATAGCCATCAAATCTCTTCTAAAAACAATGTGACTTATCATGAGGTCCCTTTTGACAATAGGAACATGTAGGTCTCTCAGTCTTCTGTTTCTCCTTCTTAGAAGAAGATGGTGGGCCAATAGAATGCTAAGAAGAGGAATCTGATATCTGCTTCGGCTTCTACTTCTACTTTTCTTTGGATGGTTGGGCAACCAATGCTTGGTTCTTTGATCTTGTTAGAGAGTCCAACTGAGTAAGCTTGGACTTCTCTCTAGTCAAATGATCACAAAACACCTCAAAAGTGGGCATGGTGAATGTAGGTCCCAAAGCGTCCATGGTAGAATGAAAGGTAGAAGAGAAGATTTGAAAGTTTCCCCTAAGCTTAGATAGAATCAGATAAATGCACTCTTTATCAGTCTTTTGCTTTCCACATTCGTGTAACAAAAATCTCTGATGTTTGAACTTCATCAGAAAGTCCTCAATAGAGGGAAAAGAATCAAGTACAAGAGAGGTAAGCTCTACCTCAATTTGAAGTGCTTTGAACTCATTGATGGTATCGAATAATGTCTCAAATTTAGCCCACATCTATAGAGGGGTAGTGCACCCATCAAGATGAAACTACAAGCTATCTGATACCTGTAAAGTAATCAACCCCATAGCCTCATCCATCTTGTTTTGATGCTGCATGATCTCAAAGGGCCTCTATAATACTGGTTGCACTGCATCTAGACAAGACCAGAGCCCTTTTGAACGGAGAAGCCATGTCATTAGGGTTTTCCATGTGTGATAATTATGTGGGGTTAGAAGTTCTAGACAAGAAGAGGTCTCGGCCATTTTTTTAGAAGGGGTTTTGTTTTGATAAATATCTGGTTTAATTGACAGAAACAAGAAAATAACACCCCCCC
Source organism: Chamaecyparis obtusa (assembly GCA_027943335.1). NCBI lineage: Eukaryota > Viridiplantae > Streptophyta > Pinopsida > Cupressales > Cupressaceae > Chamaecyparis > Chamaecyparis obtusa. The sequence goes on from BSBK01000415.1 coordinate 521,157, forward strand.
ACAAGCCAAATATCGAATCCCTAAGCCTAGAATGATATGCTTTATCAAGAGAAGAGAAAACAAGCTTCAGATCTGAATCTTGTGCACCTTGAAAAAATTCTAATGAAAATAGGTAGAAATCTGGATGGTGCTCGAGAAGAGATTTTTGGCGCTTCTTCCGAATCCAAAAACGGAGCTAATTTGAGCAAATTAGCCCCCCCAGAATGCAAAAAGGATAATCTGGAATTGATAGAAAAAAAAGATAGATGGAAAAAGGTACTAGATTAACCTCCATGAGAGCATCAGGCTCAGAACTAGCTTTCCAACGATATCTTGTTTGTCAAAAAATGATGCCTAGAGCTCCCGAAAAGCCAATTTTAGTGAAAGATGCTCCAAAAGAGAAAAAAAATCCCAAAAAAGAGGATTTTCTCTAAGCGCTAGCACCTGGTCACATGAGGCTTTGGGTGCTAGTGCTAGACGGCTTGCCATCGGTAGTTTAGGCCCACCGCTGGCGGTTTAGGGCTAGCCGCTGGCGGTTTGGGCCAATTGGCGGCATTTTGACGTTAGCGGTTGGTGGCGATTCGGCGGTGGCAGTGCTCGGGTTGAGCGTGGGTGGCGCGTTGTCGGTGCTTTTTTTTTCTTCTAATTTTTTAAAAAAATTTCTACTTCGTACTACCTGAAATTTATTGCCTCGGGGTGCGTGCACTACCGTACGGCCTTGGGGCAAAATTTTTTTGCCTCTCCCTGCAACGTTGTCCAAATTGGACATGTTTTGTATCAAAATAGGGGTTTTTGGATGCTGCGAGCTCAATGGTGAGGCCCGTTTGAGCCCAAAGTGCACCAAAATTTAGGGACCCCTAATTTCAATAAAAAAAATGCAAAAAAAGCCCTAAAAAGTGCTAATTTTTTTTTTCTTTTTGGCAGGCAAAAAAGAAACAAAAAAGAACATCCTATAGAGAATACCAGATCTGAAAACTATAACCAAAACCTTTCAAATCTGTCCAAAAATCCCTAATTTGAATCCTTCAAATGCGAACAAGGTGTAGCAAATTAGGCTCTGATACCATGTAGGATTTGAGCAATATAAATCCACAAAACCCGAAGATCACCTGCACACAAAAACCTGTTACAAGGAAGTAGAGACAAGAAGAGGGCAAGGGTTTGACTCAAAAATATGAAGAAGAAAATATCCTCAATTAATGAATGAATTGAATGTACAATGGATCATCCTTATAAAGGAGATCGAAAGCCTTGAAAGGCAAACCTAAAAATTAGAAGTGCATGTAATAATTAGTTAAATTATTACAAGACTAATGCATGCAAGTTTATATTTAAAACAACTAGTGCATAAGTTTAAATCAACTAGTGCATGTGTGTTTAAATATAAACAACTAAAAATAAAAGTGTTGACATCTTAAGAAGGGAGTAAAGTTAATTAATATAATTAATACTTTACTCTAACACTGGGTATGTGAAGGAGACTCTTTTTTTGGCTGAAGAAAAAGAAGAAAGTAGATCACGGATCCAAGAAGATCGGCAAGACAATTTATTATGCCCCTGAAACCCCTGCTTATGTAGAGAAGCACACGATAAAGAAGCTCATCGAGGTCTTCTCAGCTTCTCCTGATAATTTTTACTTCAAGATCTCCCTTGAAAAAAATTTCCAGTTGTGTGAGACACTTCCAACAAAGACAATTATGATGGTGGCAATTCCAACAACTTTTAGCCTTGATTTTTTTTCGTCCTTCAATGACAGATATGAAGAAGCTTGGACAAACAAAAAATTGGTCATTTGGAATGTGGGTACATCAATTACAGTTGAGGTAGAGGTGAAGGTAGATTATGTGGAAGAGTCAAAGGTAGATTCATCTCCATCCTCCTCTTCTCTGCATTCATTGGTCTTACAATGCTTATTGATGGGGTAAACTTTTACATTTTGCCCTAAATCCCAAATTGGTTTTAACAAATCTACAAAAATCATAGTCTGATATTGCATTGTGTAACAGGTGATTTACCTGACAGTGGCAGTGAAATATTCCTAGGAGAAATGTGAGAGAGATAAATTGTTGAAGGAGGAGCAAGCTCTAGAAAAGGAGAATGATTCCAAGAGTGAGAAGTTAGAGCTTGGACCAAGAGAATTTGAAAAAAAATAAGACCAAGAGGATTTGGAAAAAAGAATAGGCAAAGATGAGTACACAACATTTTTTTCTTCTTTTTTTCTTTTTAGTTTGGAGTTAATTTAATTTTAGATGAGATAACTGTTGTATTAGCTTCCGCCTCAGCTTATTTGCTTGTTCGACTTTTTCCATCTTCTATTCAGATTTGTTCAGTTCCATCTCCTCATCTCTATATATCGAGTCCCAAATTGCTTTTGCATAAAAATAGGGCGCATTCCTTGGCTTCTCACTAATTGATTATAATTTTTCCAATTGGTATTTGGGATCCAAGGCTTCATCATGGGTAATTATCAACGTATCAACTTCATTATATGCACCAGGCCAACTTCTATAGTTTAAGACCATCATCAACATGGTTCCTTGGATGGTGATGATTCTTTTGAAAATATTTTTATCAAATGCTATCTTTAGTAGCTATGCACCCCGTTTGCCAATTTTTTAAATGACTGATAAACAATAACCATTTTGTGAAAAATGCAAGTGACCAGTTTAAATATCTTTGAGCTTCATTTAGTATTATGTAAAATAACTCATGTGCTTTGTTTATGGTCCCACAATTTGCAAACATGTTAGCCAACTGTGCTCTCATAACTATTTTTAAAAATATTTTGGTCAAGGAATTGATCTTCTATGCAAAATTTTCAAGCAATTGAGTCCTTGGTGTGCACCTATTATAGAGGATCTCAACTCATGATATTTCTGACCTCCATTAGAAAGAAAAAATAGTCCCAATGTCTTTCAATGACACCACTAATGTGATAATTATTTGATGCAAATAATAAGAACCCATGTGTTTTTGTATTGCTAGCACAATTCTTAAGATCATGACCCTCAAACAAGATTGATTCCAACAACAACAATTCTTTATTCATTTTTGGAATTTCACACTGAAGAAGTTCTTTTTCAAAGCCATTTCTTCATAATATTGATGGGAGGTCGTTCCAGACTTTGGTGCTTTCAGAGTTGAATCTTAAATTAGTTCTTCTTTGAAATTTTTCAAAATTTTATTAATCTGTTAGAAAAAACCTTTTGCAATCTGAAATTTATATGAGAATTTAGATGTTGGCACTTGTGTATGTATCTTGTCAACCAATTACACCAATTTCTCAAGGAAAGCATTGGATGTATAGCTTCTATTGACACCACTTGATTAACATAGCCTCAAACCTCTTCAATTTAGATGTATTTAGATCTTTTAATTAATTTAAAATTTATGAAACAATTAATGTCCTTATTTGAACATGAATTAATCTTTGAATTGTAGGTATATATTATTATACTTCTTGTTCTTGTGAAACTAATTCAACTATAATTTTTTTTACTGTTAAAATTCTATATAGTTGCAAAGCTTAATAGTTTGTTTGAGCGATTATTTGTTTACGTCCAAAGTTGCAAGACACCAATATTTAGACATGCATAAATTAGTGATGTGATTAAGCAAATGGACTTTCTTTATCATTTTCTTTTGGTATTTTGATGTTATGAAAATGAAAAAGAATCTGTATAACATCATCAGAAAAAAAGAATCTCGACTTCTATTGATCTCAAATTAAATGTCGGTATGTTATGTTACTTTCATGCCCTCCCTCTTTTATAATGCTTTAATTTAGATTTTTAACTTTGCTCATTTACGCTAGTAATTTGCTTCCTACCAATTTTAAATATTTCTCTTCTACAATTTCACAATAGCTGAGAAAAAATAGAAAACAAAAAGAAAGAAGTAGCTCAACTTCTATTGATCTCAACTTCAATTTGGGAATGTTATGTTACTTGCCTACCCTCTTTTTATATGCTTCAATTTACATTTTTATTTTTGCTCATTTAAGCCACTAATTTGTTTCCTAACAATTGAAACTTTTTCTCTTCTACAGTTTCGCAGTAGCTAATAAAAAAGACACAACAAATGATGTTCACTGATACTAATACACCATTTCCTTATTTTTTCAACTGCATTTCAAGACTACATTTTTTTTTGGAGGTCCTGCAAAGACTACAATGCATCAATACCTTACATTCAAATCATTCCCAATGAATTCTGTACTATACCAAACTTCTGTCTACAATTAAACATTTATGTAGAATGTCACTTGAATACACTTCCTTTTATTATTTTAAGGTTTCATTATGCTTCCAAATCAAATACCTATCGGCGTATCCTTGCACCCTCTTTTGGTGCAAGTGCTAGTTATAAGACAATTCCATATACATATATTCTCTAGTCAAAATAAGGTAATCAAAGAAAGGTTGAGGAAATTAATATACATGTGTATTTTGTTTATGTATGTATTAAAATTTTCTAAAATAAGTAAATATCATTTATTTATTTTTCTTTAAATAATTCTATTTTATTTTCTTAATAATATATACTAATATATATATATATATATAGATACATTATTGTAATATATATATATATATATATATATATATATATATATATATATATATATATATATATATATATATATATATATATATTCTATATATAAATTTCTCAAACATAATTTGATTATTAAATTTTAATGAGGAAGCCAATCGACAACCATAGAAATTAAACAGGCACAAAGAAGACAAGCTTTCCAAATGAAAACTATAAAAATCTTCAAAACCCTACCTCACATCCAATAACAACCTGAGAAGAAAAGAGGAACACAATCCAAAATCCCAACTTTAAATAAATTTCCTTCCAAACCAAAATCAAAGCCAAAATCTATCTCCCTAAAACCCGTGAAAATGACCAAAAAGACCTCTAATATAGAAAAACCAATAAACCGAACTCAAACATATAACTCACAATCAGGAATTAGAACTCAACTATTAAAAATAATAAAATAGTTATCTCAAAATCACAAAAATTAGAACTCAACTCCAACCTCGTTTATATCAATCCTTTATTTAAAAGAATCATTTATTGAATTAATAATTTCAATTCATACAAATCACTAAATTTTTAATCTTAAATTTTATAATTCAATTTTATTAACTGAATGTGAAAATTTAATTTCCTAATAATATTTAATTAATAATTTTAATATTTTTAACATATTAATAATATACAAATTGATAATTAAATATCAATTGATTAATTCATTAAAAGAAATAATTACTAATCCCTCAGTTAAGTCTCTTAACTCAACCTTCTAATTTAGAATTGATAAATCAATCCTTTTAAGTTGGTGTGCATATAATTGCATGATAATAATTAGAATTAATATCTTTAGCACCACTTAAGAAGCAACTTGATAAATAACATCAATTTATATTATTTGAATATTTAATTTTGATTTTGATTTAATATTGTATATGATAAAAATCCACCCATTGGTAGCAAGCTCAAACATGCAAATGTTAGAAATAAAAGGCATATTCAATACTAATCTAGGATGTTCATGAACTTGAAAAAAAAAAGAATCTTCACCATAACCTCAGATGAGCATGAAGCAAGTGCACCCAGGACTTGCTTGATTTAAGATCTTAGAGAGGTTGTGGGTGTACTCTCCCAACACAAGTATAGATCCCACTATGAATGCAAAGTAAACTAAAAAGAGATTGAGCTACTCAACGAGGAGCTATGAAAGCAACCCTCAAGTACTCAATACAAGAAGCCAAAGAAGCTCAAAGAGGAGCTATGGAAGCAATTCTCAAGCTCAATGACATGCAACTAACATGTAAAATGAAAATAGAACTTTAAATAAACTAAGTTCTAAATCTTGAATGAAATCTAGCAACTACCAAATAGTCAGTGAAAAACTCTAAATGCAAGAAAACACACTAGCATTATAATTCTACATGCAAATGATGGATGATTTGCTTGAGGCAAGGGTCCTATTTATAAGATTTTGGAGGGTTGGTGTGAGGTGGCATCCATGTGGAATCCACATAGGTGCCACCAAAAAGACACATAACCCATGCAAAGTCCAAGACTCACTCACACATGTGTGAGCAACTTGGGATGTGAAGGGTCAATGTGTACTCCAAGCACATGTGTAAGTGTGTGTAAGAGGTGTGTAAGAGAAAATAAATTTTTACACTTTGGGTAAGTGTAAGAGGTGTTGTCAAAAAATGTAAGTGTAGACACTAAAAAATGGACAAGTACTTTAAAATCAATAAAATGACTCAAAATCATCAAAATGCATTAAATTTCATAAAAAAAGATCAAATCAATTAAAATGGACATTTATTAAATAAAAGTGGACAAAATCAATTAAATCAAAGGAAAAATCAAATGATGACATTAAATAATTAAATCAAAGCTTAACGGGGTGAAAAACACCACATAATTGATTTTAATCAATTAATTGTATAGTTGTTTAATCAAAAATCATAATGAACCTATTCACTTACATGGCTAAATTTAATTAATTAATTGAATTTAATAAATCCTAATATCTTTCAACAAAGTTGAGCAACCAATGAGAATTGAGGACAAAAAGACACAAATCACTAAAAAAGAATGAATCTCAATCACTCATTCCAATCTTTCAATCTCATCCACTCAATTTTGTCCTTTTGTCCAAAGCTTTGAGACAAACCTTTAAATTGTCCCCCCATTTATGAACATTGCAAAGTTTTTGACTCAACCAAAGGTAAATCATGATTAATTCACTCTACCCCCTACCCTTGGGAATTTACTATAAGTATGAGGCATTTTGAGAGCAATATTCATCTTAGAAATTCATTTGAAAAGCATCCTTATTATAGACAATTTCATAGCAATCAAGAGCATTTGAGAGCATTTGAATTATCTTTGTATCAATTTGAGAGTTATTGAGCTAGAATAAGCATTTGTAGTATTATATTTCTCATTTTAGAAGTGTCACTAATGGAGATTAAGCTGAGAGCTCTACTTACCACATCTAATTAGAGAGCCATGAGATGTCATGGATTCATATGCAATTCTTAGTTTAAATTTCTATTGTATTTGCTAAAATTGTTAGATATTAATCCTAATTTCATGAAGGTGCAAAGCATTCACACACAAATGGTGCCCATCGTGGGGCTCTAAGCCTCATTTCTAATATTTTTATCATTTTGTTTGTGTGTTGTATCTTCACTTTTATGTGAAAATTTTGCAGAAAATAGGTAAAATGACACCTACAAAGCATTAACTAACACCTGTACCTACTGTTCTGCCGCTTCACAGCAGTCATCCGACGCCTAGTAAATAAATTGTTGTGCCTAAGAGATAAAGTGTTACGCTCGAGACTGCAAAGAAATGCTTGCTACCAGATAAGTGTCGCATGTTAGCTGACTTCTACCATCTACCATAGGCTTTACGATGCAATTTGCACAGAAAGTCATGCCTAGTATCTTCTAACCGATGCTTAATTTTTGTGAACTGCTACTTTTAATAGCTTATCTTACATATTTTACATTAATTGTCATGCATAGTAAATAAATTGTCATGCCTGAGTAACTTTAAATAACGCTTGAGCCACTGGGAAGTGACGCTCACTATTATTAAAGTTATGCCTGCTAACAATTTAATTACGCGTATTAGCTAGACAATGACGCCTGGTATCTATTGTTTTAATTTGCTGTCAGATTGATGAATTCAGTTATCTAACTCTCTGTTTGTATGTTTTGACTGTAAATGAGCAGGCACATAAAGGTCCAAAAGCCAGAGAGCAGGTTTAATCAAGAAGAAAAGGCATTGGCTAAGAGGATCAAGAAGGAAAACGTTGCACACATCAAGGCTATTCTTGAGACATCACAAGAGGAAGAAAACTAGGTATACCAAAACTATCTTACAACTATTGAAGCTTACAAAATGAAATTAGTTTCTCTTAATTGAATTTTTACTCCTTAATTCAAGTCTTTCCTTAAAAATTTACAAATAAGGTGCTTAAGGTTCAATACATAATTCTTTAATTCATCAATTTTGATTTGGTTTCCTCTCATTGTGATTGTTGATGTTGACTAACTTGCTGGTGGAAAAGAACATTTGGAAGGAGCTATTGCCAAGGTAAGGATAAAAATAATGAAATCACTTAAAAATGCCCCTAACTTCGGTTAGCTACAAGGAAAAGGTAAGCCTCAACTAGTCAATATTTTCCCTTGACTTGTGGCATTGATGCATTTCAAGAATCTAGTAATTAAGAAGGATTGAGGAATTGAGCACATAAAATCAAAGCCACTTGTTTGTGGAAGAGAGTAGAAATACTCAAATCCCTATAGTTAGTGGGTGAAATCAATTGAACATTGCTAATTGTGTTTGGGAACTAAAGGGAAAGTTAGGGATATGCTCTTCACCTTTCGGTGAACCAAATTCCCAAAAGCTTAACCTTAATTATATTTTCCTTGCTTTGAATGAACATGCTAGAGAATTAGTGGGATCACCTCTCGAGTTTGCCTTAACAAGGCCGGTGAGAGGGACAACCCAAAGTGGGATATGCTCGCTTTTGCTGTGGGAATCCAACCCACTATAAAATGAAACACATACATCCTTAATGGGGTGTGTGACAAATAGATTTTAAATTTTTTGAACTTCCTCTAGTAGTCCTCATGGATTGTGCCAAATCATATTTTTATGTGTGTGGGAAGCCCCTTGACATACTTGGGGGATGAAAGTTTCAGATCTATTTGAACGGAATCTACATTAAATCCTTGATAAATAGCAAGCCACCTCATAGAGCCAAAATGTTAAAAGCCAAAATTGATTATAGGTAGGCTGCTTGGAATTCTTTCTTGTGCTATACTTGTGGAAAACGATCGAGAATATACACTCTAGTGTGTTTTAGGGACACAGTTAAAAATTGATGTGTGTGTTGCGATTGTGTTCCATTTTCAAATGAAAAAATTCTAGAAAACTGATCTTGCAATTTTTAAAATCCAAAATTTACACCTTGGTCAGCAAAGTGTCGCCTGTGCATAAAGAAATAATGCCTGTCAGCAGTAAAGTCACCCCTGTGACTATTCAAAAAATGTGTATCAACTGTAAAGTCATGCCTTAGATATATTAAGTGACGCTTAAAAACACTGGAAAAACACCTATCAATAGTCAAGTGCCACCTGCAAACCTGCAATGTGCCACCTAACATAATTCTAGTTCATGCATACAATACTTTAAGTCATGCCTACACTTAGGCAAGTGACGCCCAGAAACAAAAAAGGGAAAATAGTGAGTACTTACCAAGGGGTTCAAAAATTTTTGATCACATATTCAGATACCCTTTTTCATGTTTTTACTATTCCAATATCCAGCCTAGTCGTAAATCCTGGTTCTACACAATTTTTATAAATTTCACAAGGATTTGACCATGGGCAATATTGACTCTTATTCTCCAAGGGGTTTGTTCATGCCTGCTTTTACTAGATCCTACTACGTCAAGAAAACCTTGCAAGCAGACGAGACTTATTTGAGGCAAGAGCTCCCTTACCCAGGTGATGATTCTACCACCCCAAGAGTACCCCAAAAATCACCCAAACAAGAAGTGGAAGACAACATGATGTACTACGGTGGCTTGGGTAATCACAAAAATAGTGGAAATATCCAAACAACTAAGGTGATGTAAATAATGGAGGTATTGACATGAATAATCAAGGTAATACCAATAGTGGAGGGATGAATCAAAACACTCAAGGAATTGATACCACTAACCAAAGAACTAATACAAAACCAACTACTAATGATGCAACCGATGACAAGGTTGATGAAGCCATTAAGTGCCCCTATTTTATAAGACTCATGGAAAAAGCAATGGCAAGAGATAAAGAGAAGTATTTCATGGACCTAGCCCGAGTAGGTCTTAAGCTTCCTTGAGATTATGATGTGAATCAACTTAGACCACCAGAAGTTGAAGAGAGCACCATTGACATTATGAAAAAGTAGTTTAAAATGTTTCAAATGTAACTGGATACAATCAAGAAAAGTGGGACTCCTAATCCCTTTTCTATTGAAGCATTGTGTCCATTCCCGTTTGATAAAAGTCTAGTAATGGCACCATTCCTGATCAATGTAGTGTTTCCCAAGTATGACAAGTACAAAGGAATGTTAGATCCACAAGATCACCTACATGAGTTTTGTGCATTGAGCTTGGAGTTCATGCACAATACCACCTATTTAATGAGACTATTCCTAAGAAGCTTAGGAGGTATGGCCATGGAGTGGTTTTCTAAATTACCATCTAGCATAAAAACCTTTGAAGAACTAGCTTCAAAATTTGTGGCCCATTACTCATACAACATCAAGCATGAGGTCACAATGATAACGTTATGTAATACTAAACAAAAGGATGGAGAAGCATTCCTCACTTTCTTACAAAGGTGGAGGATAGTATTTTCTAGGTATCCTAGGAGCGTGCCCGAAAAGAAGAAAATGGATATATTCATTAATAGCTTGAGCAATGAGATGAACTACCGATTGCGAATGCAATGCCCCAAGACCTTCCAAGACCTCATAGAGAATGGATTAATGAAAGAAGAAGTGTTGGTTAAGAGAGGAGAGTTGAAATTGTATAAAGATAACAAGAATAACTCCAACAACAATAATTCCAATAATAACAACAATCAGAATAAAAATTGGTCCAATAGCTATAATCGGTATGGATTGAAGAATAACAATAAGGGAGTAGTCAATGACGAGGCTGTGGATTCTAGTAATTTGAAGGTGAATCCATTTTCTCTTACAAGAACACCTAATCAGGTGAATAATACAAACCATACCTCCAAGGCACCTTTCAACAACAATGATAGTGGCAACCAAGGAAATAATCAAAGGAGTAACAAATCTGATAAATTCTTGGTACCAACTCCTTAGAGGAACTTCACACCTTTGGGTGAACCCCTTGAAAAGGCATTAACGACCCTCATGGCTAATAACATCATTAATATACCTAGCATTCAGCCTTATGAGCCACACAACAAGCCTAGCTAGTGGAGTGCAAATAGCCATTGTGAGTACCATAGAATTTGAGGGCACATGATAAATGATTGCTTGCAGCTAAAGAATGTGGTGCAAGACTTGATTGATAGTGGCATGATCACCATTGATGGACCTCAAAGCAATGAAGACCACACGACTTTCAAACAACCCTTCTATAAACATGACAAAGGGGAATCATCCAATGGCAAGAAACAAAGCAACAATAACATTAATTTTGTGCCACCCTATGATAATGTTGTGAATGCTATAGTGATCAAAGAATAGTCCCAAAAAGAGACATCCAATGTTATCACTAGGGGGAAAAATTCAAGGATTACCCTACAAGGGGTTGATCCTAAACCTATTATCCCTCTGCAATCCAACATTGTGATCAAGCAATCTTCTACAACAAAAAAACCGTATAGCTTGGTAGATCAGCTACAAAGGACTCCAGCACAAATCTCCATCTTGGAGCTATTAAAGCTATCTCCCAACCATAATGAAATTTTAGAGAAAGGTCTAGTAGAGATGAATGTTCCTACTAACTTAGAAGAGGGGAAGTTTCAAAACATGGTAGGTCATCTCATTGCACCTCATTGCCTTTCATTTTCAGACCAGGATGACATGTCTATTACCCATCCCCAAAATCTACCATTGCATATATAGGTCTTGATTGAATGACATAGGGTCAAAAGAGCTCTCATAGATGGGGGAGCTAGTCTTAACATCTGCATGTTGAGTCTTGTCAAATCCCTAGGGTTATCCGAGTCTTGCATTGACCCTATGAAAAGAATCACCATAAAGGCCTATGATGAAGCTAAAAGAGCCTCCAAAGGCATGATTGTATTGCCCATTCAAGTGGGACCTGTTAGAAAGGACACAAATTTCCAAGTATTGGACATGAAACTAACTTATAATATTTTATTGGGGAGACCATGGATCCATGAGATGCAAGCGGTTCTATCCATGTACCACCAATGCATCAAATTTACATACATGGGTGAGGAAATCATGGTTGGAGGGGACTCAAATCCATTCCAATATTGCAATGCACTTAAACCCCTTCATGAACTATTTATTCCCCATAATCGAAAAGGAATTATCCAAAGGGCCACCATTGAAGATATCAAAATGGATGATCCCATGTTAACATTAAGTGCTACTTCAAACCCTCCTCAAGCTAGCTCAATGAAATCAACTAAGGGAAAGGAAAAAGTGAGCTACGAGGGTCCAACTCCAAATGAAGATTCAGATCAAGCACCTAATTTAGAGATAGTACTTAACAAACCCACTAGAGAAGAAAAGGATAAATCTAAAAATGATTACTACAAAAAAATGAGTGAGATGATGGATACATTTGAAAAACAATGTAAAATCAGTTCCAAAGGAGTAGGGGAATACTTTGTTTCCTTATTCAACTTGCCCACATCTCCAAGAACACATGGGAAACCATCAAAAGGACACCTACCTCATAAGTATAACTCTTAATTCATGAGAGAAAGTGACAAAGAAGCATTCAACAAGGAGGAAGATGAAGTCCTTCAATGGCTTTATCATGATGAAGATGATACCTCAAGTACTCTCGTATAAAGAATCCAACATATTAACATTCAAACCAATCAATATGGGAAAGGATTTGAGATAATGGGGAAAATGGGATACAAGGGAAGAGGACCCTTAGGCTGAAGAAATAGAGGTTTACTAGAGCCCATTGAACTTGCTTGGAGGGCAAAAGAAGAAATATCAGGAATAGGCTACCAATACAAAGGAGAAAGCTCTAGCCCAATGCATGATTCATATCCTCAAGTGAACACATTGGAATCTGATGTAGATAGTGATGACTCCCAGGATTATGAATGGGATACTTTATTCGATGAATCATGCTAGGATAAAGAGGTAGTCACCACACATACTTATGCTAAGGTTCCAAAGCCACAAACTCAAAAGCGTGAAGAGCCCATCATACAAGAACTCAATATAGGACAAGCATTTGTTAAATGACCATGGATAGAGGAATTTTGGGACCCCTTAGAGGAAGATGATTCAAACATTAGTATTAATCCACAAGTTGTATTTCCCATGTTATTTCCCGTAGAAGTCATTTAGGATTTAAGTGAAGAGGATTTTGATCCTTCTTCCATGGACCATCTCGAGGAAGCTCACATTATAGATCTAAATGATACAATGTACAAACCCTCTAATGAAGTCATGTCCATAAACCCAATTGATGATCCTTTTCCAAATGAAACCTTATCCTTGATAAACCCTAACCTTATTGATTGGGACCTAAACGAACCAAGTGACTTACTCTATTTCCCAAATGACCAAGCAATGAACCAACACCTTAATGCGGTTTAGCCCTCTTTCACCAATGAATTCAAACCGAACATGATAGAAGCATCAGGGGTCCAATCTCTTAATCCAAAGAAAAAAATGAAAAAAATAAAAAAATGAAAATTTCTAGTGATGAAAACCACTATGTGGCAGCACTAGAACCAAAAAAAGTAAAGATAAAGAATGTTTCCTATGGTGAAAACCCAATTGTGGCACCAAAGGAAGAGAGATTGGATACCCTACCTGAGCATGAGGAAGAAAGGTCACCTATTCTCATAGAACCAACATAAAAGGTCAACACTAGGACATAATTGGATCCAAAATTTATATACTTGGCCGCATCACTTACACCTTTAGAAAGAAAGGATTTCATAAAGTTCTTCCAAGAACAACAAGTGAAATTTGCATGGTCCTATGCCAACATGCCCGGATTGGATCTCGACTTCATTATGCACCATTTGAATGTCAAACCAAGGGTTAATCCCATCAAGAAAAAGTTGAGAAAAATGCACCCACATATAGCTCTCTTAGTCAAGGCGGAATTAGAAAAATTGTTGAAAGTGGGATTTATAAGAGCAATAGCCTATGCTGAATGGATATCTAATATTGTACCAGTCACCAAGCATGAAAAATCCATTCATCTATGCATGTATTTTTGAGACTTGAATCTTGCATGTCCTAAGGATGACTTCCCACTTCCGAGCATTGATGCAATAGTTGACTTGACAACAGGTCACTCCATGTACTCATTAATGGATGGTTTCAGCAGATATAATCAGATAAAAATTGCACCTAAAGACTAAGAGAAGACATCCTTTACATGTCCTTGGGGTACTTTTTGTTGGAACATCATGCCCTTTGGCCTTAAAAATGTCAGAGCCATATATCAAAGGGCCATGACAACTATCTTTCACGATATGATGCACACATTTCTAGAAGATTACGTGGATGACATATTGGTAAAATCACACAAAAGAGAAGATCACCTACAAATTCTAAAAAATATATTCACCTGGTTGGAACAATTTAAGGTGAGGCTTAATCCAAAAAAATGTGCCTTTGGTGTCCAATCTGGAAAATTGTTAAGCTATATAGTTTCAGTAAAAGGAATTGAAGTGGATTCAAAAAAAGTAAAAGCAATAATGGATACAGAAATTCCAAAGAACATAAGCCAAATGAGGTCTCTCCAAGGTAAAATACAATCCATAAGAAGGTTCATTTCTCAATTGGCTGAAAAATGTCATTCATTCACAAGGTTGCTACACAAAGATACTATTTTCATGTGGGATGAAGAATGTGACCAAGCCTTCACTTTGTTGAAGACTTATCTAATAAATCCACCTATCCTAATGCCGCCAATCAAGGGAAAACCATTTCTTTTGTATATATCCACTACCGAAAGGTCTCTAGGAGTGCTTTTGGTGCAAGAAGATGAGCAGGGAAAAGAAAGAGCAATCTACTATTTGAGTAGGACATTGATCAAATACGAACTTAACTATACATTTATGGAAAGGGCTTGTATAATAGTTGTCTTTGCATCTAAAAAATTGAGACATTATATGTTGATGCACAAGGTGAAGCTAATTGCCAAAATTGATCCTCTAAAGTATTTGCTAAGCAAAACTGCCTTAATGGGTAGGATAGCAAAATGGGTCATGATATTAAGTGAGTTCGACATTGAGTATGTGGATATAAAGGCAATAAAAGGACAAGTGATAGCAGATCACTTAGCTGAAAATCCAGTGACTTCTACACAGACCATTCAAGTGGAATTTACGGATTCTGCCATTGTAAACATAGAAGCAAAGACATGGAAGTTGTACTTCGATGACTCATATACACAAGGAGGTTCTGGGGATGGTATATTATTAATTACCCCTCAAGGGTACACTATTCCCAAATCCTACAAGATTTTGTTCCCATGTAAAAACAATATAGGAGAATATGAGGCTTTAGTCATTGGCATCAAGATGGCTTTAGAATGGAACATCACTAAGCTACAAGTATATGGAGATTCTCAACTAATAATCAATCAAGTCAATGATGAATACAATACCAAAGATGAAAAATTAATGCCATACAAGGCTATGATTGATGCTTGGAAAAAGTATTTTGCTTTGATAAAATTTGAGTAGATTCCAAGAGAGAAGAATAGAGCAGCTGATGCAATGGAAACCTTGGCTTCCTTACTTCAAAAACTAGATCAAAATGAGAAGTATGAATTCTTGGTGGAAGAGTTAGCACAACTGACATTTGACCTTTCCGAAACCCAAATTGTTTCCCTACTTCACAGACATGACTCACCTTGGTACGACCCTATATATACCTATCTCAAAGACCAAGTGCTACCTTTAGACCAATCTCAAGCCCAAAAATGAAATTTTCATATGCCAATCAGCCCGTTACATAATCCTCTCTGAAACATTGTATTGCATGGGTCTTGACGAGATGTTACTTAGATGTCTAGAGGAAGAGGAGTCTAATTTAGCTTAACGTGAGGTTCACAAGGGCATTTGCGGGTCTCACTCAAGCGGGTTAAACCTAGCTAAGAAAATTCTTTGCTTAGGGTATTTTTGGAAAACCTTAGAGAAAGATGCTTGTCACTTCATCAAAATATACAGCAAATGTCAATATCATGGCGACATGATACATGCACCGACACAAGAATTGCACCCATTTGTTCCACCATGGCCATTCTATCAATGGGGATTTGACTTGATTGGTGTCATATATCCACCATCTTCCAATGGACACAAGTACATCATCACTGCAATGGAGTATTTCACTAAGTGGGTAGAAGCGGTTCCTTTGATCATGACCACAGGTAAATAGATTTCCATGTTCATCTTGAACCACATCATTTTTAGATATGGTATCCCTCATGCCATAATCATAGACAATGGAAAGAAATTCAAAAAAAAAGATGTGGATGAACTTTGTGACACATTTCATATCACCCATCACTCTTCATCCATTTATTATCCTCAAGGAAATGGACAAGCCGAAGCTACAAATAAGAACATTTTGAAAATTTTGAAGAGATTGGCATGTGCAGATTAATCCAGCATTATGGGCCTATAGAACTAGCATTCAGACACCTACGGGAGCCACACCATTTTCATTAGTCTATGGAGCCGAAGCTGTTCTACCATTGGAGGTTGAAATCCTATCTTTACGAGTGTCATTGCAAGGGTTGATAACAGATGAGGACTATAGAGTTGCTAGAATTCAATAATTAGAGTTGCTAGAAGAACATCAAACAAGCCTATGAACACCTGAAAGTATATCAAAACAGAATCTCCAGGAACTACAATAAGCATATCAAACCGAGAGCCTTTCAGGTAGGAGACTTAGTGTTAAGAGAAAACCCAAAGAATCAAGTTGAAAGAGAGAAGAAAGGAAAATGGGAGGCTAATTGGCTTGGTCCATTCATCATTGTGTCTTCATTTGGGACGGGAACCTATAAGTTGGCAGATTGTGAAGGAGATGAATTACAAGAGCTTATCAATAGCATACATCTAAAGAGGTTCTATACATGAGGTAGATGAAAGAGTATAAAGAGTATCAGATGAGGAGCATCATATTTATTGTACATAGTCAAAGAGATCTTGAAAAATATAAAAAAAAATTGAAAAAAAAAAGAGGAAAAGTGCCTTGGTGAAAACCTAGCAATAGGTGCCTTGGTAGCAAAAAAAGAGAAAAAGACCCAAAAGGTGAAAACTTGGCAATCAAGCGACTTTTGTTCCCCTAAGTCATTTCCTAGTCACATGTGTACATATTGCATTTCCATCATCTCACTTGTAAACCTTCATTGCATCCGTCATTTGTGCATAGTCATAATAAAGCCTTTCAGTCATGTCATTACATTGCCTATTTGCCCTAAGTTCATCACACAATCACATTTATCACTTGGGGGCAGAAGAGGATTGGAAATTTGGTACCAAATGGATTCAATAGTGCTATATTCAGTCACATCAAAGAGAGACTTATAAGAGCTTCAGAAGAGAGAGATTTTCATGAACCTTTGATGGATATCATTGTTCACACCCAAGTATTTGATCCCACAACTTGATCCTTGAGCCTTCATTGACTTTATTATTTGGGATTAAAAATTGACAAACACTTTAAAGATCAGAATACTTGGAAATACCTTTTGAAAATCATGAAACATTGCAAAACACTTAAAGCTTTCTTTTTGATATTCTTTATGGAATTGATTTTTATCACATCTTTTTAGCTAAATTGATGATGTTTCAACTAGATTGGTGATGATAGAGACATGATATTTTATTGCCTTTGAGTGACTGTTTTAAGGAAGATTCATCAACCTATGCGGATTCCTCTAACAACATAGGCATCAAAGAACTATTGAGGACTATCCCATAAGATGAAGAATTAACCTTTGCTTGTTTACGCAAATAGATACCTTGGCTATTTAGATCTTCTATATCTTAATACCAAAATCCACTTGCAACATTGAATCCGTTGAAACCGGTATTCATACTCCCATAGTTTGGTCATCCAACTAGTGAGGGTTGTACTCATTTCCAAAGAGGTTACCAAAAAGAGAAAAAAGTGGTATTCATATCATCATGATGTGGTTAGTGATGGTTGTACTTTCTTTCTAGTCACAAATTGCTCAATGATGAAAATTTATCTCTATGGCATTTCTTTGCTAAAATCCAGTGACACTTAGTTGCATTGCATTGCATTATCATGTTAGATTAATTGCATTTATTTATGGTTATTTTTTTCCAAGGACAAGGGGGTACATTAAAAATCTTGGTTAGTCAAAACATTAAAAGAAATGAGAGGGGTTCAAATCAAATGTCTTTTTTTCCTTGAAATCAATCAATAAAAAAATGAGGTTATCTTTTGCATTCATGCATAGTATTAATCATTATTCATTATCCATATATCAGAAAAGAAAGAGAAAGAATAAGTTCATTATTCATCCATCATTTTCATACATATAATTAAGGATAGAACTGCATACATTCAAAAATAAAAAACATAGGGGCATTCATATTCATATCTCCATAAAATAGTTTGCATCCAAACATTGAAAAATAGAAAGAAACATATCACAAGTCATTCATCAATGCATCCATCTATCTATATCATAAATGAGATACATTGCATCCATAGCATAATCACAAGTAAAATGCATCATAAACATCATATAGCTGCATATAAAGATAATCTCATAACAAACTCATCAAGAGAATCAAGGAAGTATATCATCATATAAAGTGTTCATCAAATGATCCAGTACATCAGTATATCAAGATACAATATCTGTTAATATGATTTAGAACAACAGAGAGGGGGGGTGAATCAGTTGTTCTCAGGTCCTGATGTATAAAACAATCTCATAAACTTATCCTTAAATCAGATCCAAAACCAAAACAAACTCGGTCATCATTGATTCAATAATAGAAACATTTAACAATGCAGTCCACTACCTAGCTGTAACTTAACTTGTAAAACATAGTAATATTTAGATCTAAACATTCACACAAGTATTAACACCATGATTTATAGTGGGAACCTAATTTGGGAAAAACCACTTTTTAACATGCTACTATTATTTTCACTCTTCTGAAGTGAGCTCGGTAAAAAGCCAACCCTATCAAAGGTTATAATACACACTGTGATTTCAATCACCCTGTTAAAAGTAAGCCTAGTCATAGGACTTACATACACTCCATTAGAATGCAACCTTGTTCCAAGGATTTAACAAATGACTATTAGGTCAACCTCTGTTAAAAGGATTTTGATTGTTACAATGGTTAGAAAGTAGCAGCAGTATTATTTGAAAAATATACAACTCACTTTGCAAATATCAAATCCAATTTTGTACACTAATGCTGGCTTACTAACTTTGAAACTTTGCCATTTCCATCTCTGATCAGCTTAGAACTTTTCTTCAAGCAATCACCACACTTCTCCTTCAACCTTTTCTACTTATTCAGTCAATAAAACTTTCCTCTTCTAGCATTCTCTGTTCACCATGTACATGCATATAAAAATGCTCAGGTTCCCTTATACTTTCCTCAATTAGGTTAACTCATCTTATGCCGCTCAATCTCAATCGTAGATCTTATGGTTAGGTCAGATTCATTGAATCTACCCGCTTTATGTTCTTTGGCTCCTTTTCTAGAATCATCTCAAATCTCTTAAAGATTTACAATAAAACATTTTACAATGCATTTAATGCTTCCAAACAATCAATAAATAAAGTCAACATATTTTACATAATCCAAGAATTCAATAATGTCAGTTCAAAATTAAATTCTCTTCAAATATAAAATTGCTGATGCTCGGTCAATATTGTGACTGTTCACTCGATCTTCATGTAGAACGCTCGATCATTACTAAAACTGTTTCCTTGGCTTACACTGACTTCCTCGGCAATTTACTGATGCTCGGTCGACACTATAATTTTCCTTGGCATATACTAACTCGGTCGACACTAACATCACTCGGCTAACATGATTTTTCCATTCTTAGCTCGGTTAAGCCTACCAATTTAGTCTTCAGTCTTACTAAGATAAACAATACATTATCTCATCATTGTGCAACATAGTCAAGTACACTTTGTAGTATCAAGATAACTCAACCTTTCCCTAGGTGCTATTGTTACCAACCTTGCTTAGCCCCTTAGCAACACTGAAATAGATATAGTACTTTCCTAAGTAGCAACACTCTTACCAATTAAGGTTTGACATTAATGATAATACAACAATTGTTTCAATTGTAGTTTCCAACAATCTCCCTCTTTGGAATTGATGGAAACACCATATGATATCACCTGAATAACACATGGATTACCAACCAATCCAAAAACTTATTTGTCAATTAAAAAATTATTTATAATATCCTTAGCTTTATTCTGATTCAGAATCCTTTAAGCCTTACTTTTGTGACCGTCAGAAGTATTCAGATCTCCCTCAATCCCGATTCTTAATTTTAGTTCATCATCCTTATCTTCAGTTCATCTCCCTCTTTCCTTTTAGTTCCATCAACTCATCAACTCTTTTTGTTTAGTATCACGTGTTATCATATCTCATGTGTTATCATATTAGTACATTCTCCCTCTTTGACAAAAATGCCAAAGCAACAACTAAAACATACATCCATCAGATGCAGATAATATCTGTGCAGCTCAGTGTTTCTCCCTCTGTCATCTTGCTTATGATTGATTCCTTGTCTTTTCTTCTCTTCACAACTCTAGGCCAGCCCTAAAGTGTGACAATCTTCTGCATCAATTTGTCAAATATTCTGCTGTAGCACATTTGATGCAGTGCTCCTAGCTTGTCTAGGAAGCCTCAGTTAGGGGAAGAACCCCTAATTGACTTCTCAAATACTCATGAGCTTCTTTGGGTAAAGCTTTAGTGAATATGTCTACTAATTGTTCTTTTGTATTCACATATTCCATTCGGACTTCTTTGTCTTGTACTAATTCTCTCAAGTAGTGCTACTTGATTGCAATGTGTTTGGTCTTAGTGTGCATCACTGGATTTTTAGAAATGTTGATAGCACTTGTGTTGTCATAGAAAATAACAACAGGCTCAGTGATTTCTTCTTTCATGTCTATCAATAATTGTTTTATCCATACCAAGTTTGAACAGTTCACTACAACAGCAACATACTCGGCCTCGGTAGTAGATTGGGAAATGCAATTTTGTTTCTTGCTTGTCCAGGAGACTAATCTCTATCCAATAAAGAAAGCTCCACCACTAGTACTCTTTCTGTCATCTACATTTCTTTCCCAATTAGCATCTGTATAAACTCGAAGTTCAAATTTGTCATCCTTCTTATAATATAGACCATAGTCAGCAGTTCCTTTCAAGTATCTCATAATTCTTTTCACGGCCATCATATGTGTTTCCTTAGGATTGGCAAAGAATCTTGCCACAATCCCAATAGCTAATGCAATATCTAGTCTACTATGTACAACATACTACAATTTTCCAATCATGGATCTGTACAGAGTTTGATTTAGTTCTACAGCATCATCATTCTTAGATAACTTTTGTCTAGTAACCATAGGAGTTCCCACTAGTTTAACATCTTCCATCCCAAAAATTTTCAGTATTTCATTAACATACTTAGACTGTGTAATGAAAATTCCATTCTTCTTCTGATATACTTGTAAACCAACAAAGAATTTGATCTCACCAAACATACTCATTTCAAATTCAGTTTGCATTTCATTTGAGAAACTTTTACATAATGCATCTTGTCCACCAAAAATAATGTCATCAACAAAAATTTTTTCCAACAAGATACCTTTACCTTCTTCATCCTTCATGTACAGATTGCTTGTGTCATTTGTTCTTGAAAATCCAATCTGTATGAAGTAGTTATGCAACCTCTCATACCATGCTCTGGGAGCTTGCTTCAATCCATACAATGCTTTGTTCAGTTTGCACACCATGTGTCTTCTGTTTGGATCAATAAAACCTTCTGGTTGTTCTATGTAAACTTCTTCTTCTAGTATACCATTCAAAAATGCAGACTTGACATCCATTTGATATACCTTGAAATCTTTATAAGCAGCATATGCAAGTAGAGTTCTTACTCCTTCCAATCTAGCTACAGGGGAAAATGTCTCCCCATAATCTATTCCTTCTTCTTGTGCGTAGCCTTTGCATACTAGCCTAGCTTTGATCCTAGTGATTTCACCATTTTCATTCATCTTATTCCGAAATACCCATTTTGTTCCTATAACATTCTTATTTTCAGGTCTCGACACTAGAGTCCAAGTATCATTCTTCTCAATTTGGTCAATTTCTTCATTCATTGCTTGTATCCAGTCTTCATTCTCCAATGCTTCTCTAGTTGTCTTCGGTTCAAATTCACATAGTAGACATGTTGGATTTTTAGTTTTACTTCTGGTCTGGATTCCACTATCTTTGTCTCCAATTATCTGTTCAAGCTTATGATGTCTTCTCACATATTTTTCCAAAATAGGTTCAGCTGTTCTCTCCTCTATTTCATCATGTTCCTCAATAAGATTTTCAGATTCAACTTTAGAATGCTTGGCAACCTCTTCCTGATATTCAACAACATTTTCTTGTAGCTCAGCATGTTCTTGTTCTCTCTCGGCACTATTTTCTTGACGCTCGGCAACTTCTGTCTATCACTTGACATTGCTTATCCAAGACTCGACATCAGGTGCAAGTCTATTTCTTGCCTCTTCTTCCTCTTCAATGTACACAAAAGATCTATAATCTTCTAGTTCTCTTTTTCTATCAGCTTCATTTCTTTCTGCATACTCATCAATTTTGACATTCACAGTTTCCACAATTTTGTTAGTGTTAGAGTTCAAACACTTATAAGCTTTACTTTTTGTGGAGTACCCTATGAATATGCCTTCATCACTCTTAGCATCAAACTTTCCATTCCTAGTGTCTTTTAATATATAGCACTTACTTCCAAAGATTCTAAAGTATTTAACACTCGGTGCATGCCCATGCCATAATTCATAGGGTGTCAAATTTGTACTTTTCTTGATCTGTACCCGATTAAGAGTGTAGACAACAGTGCTTATAGCTTCTTTCCAATATTTCTATGCCACATTATTTTCAATCATCAATGTCCTTGCACAATGCAAGATAGATCTATTTCTCCTTTCTTCTATACCATTCTGTGGAGGTGTTCTAGGTGCAGACATCTGTCTTTTAATTCCTGTATCATTGCAAAATAGATTAAATTCATTCGATGTAAATTCTCCACCCCGATCAAATCTAAGACATTTCAAGTTCCTACCTATCTCATTTTCAACCTTAGCTAAACACCACTTAAAGAATTGAAAAGCTTCAGATTTTTCTTTTAGAAACATCACATGCATCATCCTAGTATGATCATCAACAAATAAGATAAAGTATCTAGCACCATAGTAACTTTGTACACCCATAGGTCCACAAAGGTTAGTATGAACCAAATCTAAAATGTTTTCAGAAGTAAAGGATTTTCTCTTGAAACTTGACTTTGTCATTTTTCCTAATTGGCATTCCTTGCACATCAATATTCTCAGGTTTCTTCAATCTAGGTAGACCTCTTACCTTTTTCTTCTTACTTATCTCTACTAGATTGTCAAAGTTAACATGACATAGCCTTTTATGCCATAACCAAATATCATCAAGTTGTGCAATCAAACATGTTTCTTTAGATAGGTCAAGATAGAACAAATTACCTATAGTTTGATCACCACTTCCAATCAGTTCTCCAGTAGCATCAAATATTTTAGCTTGCTTGTGATGAAATTCCACTTGGTAACTAGTTTTTTTAAGCTAAGCAACACTTAACAAATTGTAATTAAGACCTTCAACCCAATATGCATTTTCACAAGATATCTTATTAGTTAGTTTAATCAAACCTTTTCCTCTAACAGGACATGGTGCATCATTACCAAATTTTACACTTTTACCTCTATAATGATGTAAGGTCTCAAACTTATTTTTGTCACCAGTCATGTGATGTGAACAACCACTGTCAATAATCCATTTATCATTCTTGTTCACATAGGATATCAATGCAGTTTTCTCATCCTCATCAGATTCATCTTTCATTGCAACATAAACTACCTCAATTTCAATATCATCACTATCAATTTCAGTCTCTTTTTCAGCAATGTAACAAGATTTCTTACCTTTTCCCTTGTAGTCTCTATTCCATCAGTAGCTTCTATCATCTTTTCTGTCTTTGTGTTTGCTTTTCCTTTCATCATCTTTATCCTTCCTATTAGGACATCTAGCAGCTATATGACCAACTTTATTACATGCAAAACATATAATAGGGAGTTTACCTTTATACTTTCCTTTTCCCCTTCTCAGTCTTCTAGCCATAAGAGCTTCTAGATCTTCTAGGTCTTCATCAGAAGTGTCACTGTCAATTTCACTATCACTTTCACTTTCACTTTCACTGATGTGTCTTTCTTTTTCTTTCTTTGGCTTGTTCAGAACTAGCTGTGACTTAAAAGAAGATTAAACATTTCCAATGCTTCCAACAATGAAATTATCATAGTTAGAGAGTTCAAAAGTAGTCAGCTTACCAACCAAACTTTCCAAAGTAAGCAAATTAGCAGAGTTACATCTAGATTCCTGAATAGCTAAGATCTTAATAGCATATATAGGATGTAGGGTTCTTAGTACTTTGCCAATTATAGTTTCATCATCAATAGCCCCATTTTCTCCTCTAATAGCATTCACAACTTCTTTTATTCTACCACAATATTGTGCAATGTTTTCACCTTCTTGCATTCTCATTTCATCAAACTTACCTCTAAGACTCTCGGCCTTTTCTTTCAGCACATTCAAGTCACCACCATAGATCCTTGCAAGAATGTCCCACATATCCTTAGAAATTGTGCAGTCCTTAATGTCTTCAAATTCTAGATAGCTTAGGGTAGATGCAATTTCCAGCATTGCCTAATTGTGATCTTGCTTAGCTCTCATTTCTTCGGCAGTTAAAGGTGCGATAGGTGAGACATAACTTTTCTCAATGTAGTACTTTGCTGAGTCACCAATACCAACTAGATGAAGCTTCATCAAGCTTTTCCATGCAGGGAAATTTTCTTTGTTCAGCTTTGGTACCTCCTTCTTATACATCCTGATCATTTGCTTCAAGCCCCTTTAAACTTGATATCTGTCAACACTAATAATAAGAAACAAAGCTCTGATACCAATTGTTAATATAATTTAGAACAACAGAGA
This sequence comes from Chamaecyparis obtusa, assembly GCA_027943335.1. NCBI lineage: Eukaryota > Viridiplantae > Streptophyta > Pinopsida > Cupressales > Cupressaceae > Chamaecyparis > Chamaecyparis obtusa. The sequence goes on from BSBK01000415.1 coordinate 546,233, forward strand.
AGGGGGGTGAATCAGTTGTTCTCAGGTCCTGATGTATAAAACAATCTCATAAACTTATCCTTAAATCAGATCCAAAACCAAAATAAACTCAATCATCATTGATTCGATAATAGAAACATCTAACAAGGAAGTCCACTACCTAGCTGTAACTTAACTTGTAAAACATAGTAATGTTCAGATCTAAATAGTCACACAAGTATTAACACCAGGATTTATAGTGGAAACCCAATTTGGGAAAAACCACTTTGTAACATGCTACTATTATTTTCACTCTTCTGAAGTGAGCTCGGTAAAAATCCAACCCTGTCAAAGGTTACAATACACATTGTCAGGTGTGACCTGGTTAAAGGATTTCAATCACCCTATTAAAAGTGAGCCTAGTCATAGGACTTACATACACTCCATTAGAATGCAACCTTATTCAAAAGATTTAACATATGACTGTTAGGTCAACCTCTATTAAAAGGATTTTGACTGTTATAATGGTTAGAAAGTAGCAGCAGTATTATCTGAAAAATATACAACTCACTTTGCAAATATCAGATCTGATTTCATACACTAATGCTAGCTTACTGACTTTGAAACTTTGCCATTTCCATCTCTGATCTTCTCAGAACTTTTCTTCAAGCAATCACCACACTTCTCCTTCAGCCTTTTCTTCTTATTCAGTCAATAAAACTTTCCTCTTCCAACATTCTCTATTCACCATGTACATGCATATAAAAATGCTCAGGTTCCCTTATACTTTCCTCAATTAGGTTAACTCATCTTATGCCGCTCAATCTCAATCGTAGATCTTATGGTTAGGTCAGATTCATTGAATCTACCCGCTTTATGTTCTTTGGCTCCTTTTCTAGAATCATCTCAAATCTCTTAAAGATTTACAATAAAACATTTTACAATGCATTTAATGCTTCCAAACAATCAATAAATAAAGTCAACACATTTTACATAATCCAAGAATTCGATAATGTCGATTCAAAATTAAATTCTCTTCAAATATAAAATTGCTGATGCTCCGTCAATATTGTGATTGTTCACTCGATCTTCATGTAGAACGCTCAATCATTACTAAAATTGTTTCCTCAGCTTACACTGACTTCCTCGGCAATTTACTGATGCTCGGTCGACACTATAATTTTCCTCGGCATATACTAACTCAGTTGACACTAACATCACTTGGCTTAAACATGATTTTTCCATTCTTAGCTCAGTTAAGCCTACCAATTTAGTCTTCAGTCTTACTAAGATAAACAATACATTATCTCATCATTGTGCAACATAGTCAAGTACACTTTGTAGTATCAAGATAACTCAACCTTTCCATAGGTGCTATTGTTACCAACCTTGCTTAGCCCCTTAGCAACACTCAAATAGATATAGTACTTTCCTAAGTAGCAACAATATTACCAATTAAGGTTTGACATCAATGACAATACAACAATTGTTTTAATTGTAGTTTCCAACAATATCATGAAAGTGGTACATCAATGTTCCGATCAAATAACATGAAACGTGATACAAGAGACATAAAAAAATGATCAAATCTATAATCAAATCATCATGAGCCCATAGCAGCACCCGATCCATCCCCAACACCTAATCCATCTGGACCTCTACCATCCTGTCCATCTTGTGAAGGAGGAGCCTAAGAAGTGCTCGCTACGCTAGGTCTCTGAATCACATGAGTCATAAACTACTTCATCAAAAGAGCTACCTGATCTAGTCTACCCACAATAGTAGATATATCTACCCTCATCGATTGAACATCCCGTGCTACACTATCAATACTAGGGGCAGCCTGTGAACTCTGGCCCATATCTCGTGACTAATGAACCTGTGGAGGCACCTAGTGTGTTAGAACCTGATCTTGTTGTACTTGATCTTGATCCTACTACGCTAAGGCAACTCTCTGTAACTGAACCAATGGATCCATACCCCCAGGAATCTGTCTAGAAGCCTCTACATGAACCTGTCTCTACTGTCTCTAATGTCTCTAGCATCTCTACTGCCTATCACCTACTGCTGCTCTAGGGTGTACAATCTCAGCTGCATGATCATCCCTAGCTCTATCCCTAGCATGTCCACCTCTCACCTGTGGCCCATCTCATCCTTGCCCAATGACTTGAGGACCTCTCCATCCTCTCTATGCTCATCACCTTCGATGTCTCCTCCTACCACCACCTCCACCATCTCCATCATCATCTCTATCATCATCATCACTCTTAGATCTCTCATCACGACCTGGGATAGGCTCTGCGAGATCTATAAATCAAGGAAATCTATTTCGAGCCCACCAGTCTTGAAACTCATGAGACACACCAGCATCAACAATACCCCTAAGCATATCCCATCTACAATAACCTAACCGAGCAATCTGATCACAAGCAAACTGATAATCAACCTGAGGACCCCACATGGATCTCTTTGCCTAGACTCTAGCATATAGTGTTGTACCCTAAGGCATATCCTATATTCTGCCATACTGACAGGAAACTTGACCAAAGTAGAAACACTCAATAATAGTCGTAGCCCTTCCGATCATCCATTGAGGCGCAAACATATAGGGGAGCTCGTCATCATCCTCCCTTTAGTGCTCACATCCTATGTATGGACACCATCGAACCTGATCAAGATCATCAATCTATCGGTGCCAATACTTAGTCTTGCCCAAATGATGCTGGAAAACCATACCGCAATATAGAAAAGCATAAGGAAAACCATGCGGCTGAATCTTGTCTGAAATAGGCCTAGTAATAGGAAGATGCTCCCAAACCCACAACTGTAAAATCACTGCACCTGCCGATAAGGAAGCACTCTCTCTATAGATGACCTCATGTAAATCATGGTAAAGCTATGCCAATACACATGATCCCCAATGGAAGCACCGAGGCAGTGCAAGAAGATCCTCAAGTATCCTACCTGATCCAACTGAGAAACCATGACCTCGACGGTCGGGAAGTAGTAAACCATCGATCACAGCACCAAGTACTACTGGAAATGTGGGGAAAGAAGAAAACTAAGCCCAAGTAATAGTATCATGATCAATGGTATTGTCTCCAAACACTCGTCTACAGAATGTTCTATCAGAAATAGAATCATAATATACCATCTCACCACGGCAAGGAATTTGTAATAATCTGTGTACATCCTTTGGAGTAATAGTCATCTCTTCGAATGGAAGGTGGAATGTGTTGTGGTCAGAGTGCCATCGCTCTACCACTGTGGTAAGTAAACCATGGCTCAACTAAAACCACAAGATGTCAAGGAGGAAACTAAGACTACACAACTCAATAACTCAGAACTCTGTAGGAGTTAGAGCCTGGCCTAAATCGATCACCCAAGAAGGAATGGTCCATATATATAACCTATGAAAATGTGCCTATTTTTCAAATCAAAGGAATCATATCAATACACCATATCAATGAGTTATCCTAAGTCAATCAGAATCAGAATCAAAGTAATCAAACCTAGTACCATCTGTTCGTGTCTCTGTGTCCTGAGAACGAAGGATTAAGTCCTACCTATCAAATCTATCCTATCAGATTGATATAATCAAACATTCATTGGTACCACTATCCTGATATCATTAATCAATTATTTTGCTAAAAATAGAACAGAACTAAACTATCTTGGAATTCAAATGATCAGTCGACAACATCAAATTTTTAATCAGAAAATCAAGTTGGAAATTTGAAAAAAATTTCAAAAAAAAAACCTACAAGAGTCATTTGTCCATTATCAAGCAACATTTTACCTTATGTGATGCAGAAAATCAACAATGCGGTACTTTATTCTTACTACGCGTCATTTCATAGATTACGTGACACTTCATCACGCTAGGCAGAAGTTAATAGAGCCTAGGCGTCATTTAAAAACTAGGGTTTCCTATGAGGAAAACTATATGGAAATTGGAAGAAAAATACTACTGCTATGCGGAAAAAGATTTGTAGCAGGCGAGAGTTTACAATGGATTAAGTGACATTTTACTACATGCAGGCATGAGTAAAAAGTGCGGATGCGACACTTAACATGACTACACGGCATTTAATTATTCCTAGGTGTGATTTTGCAAAATAAAAAATGCAAGAACATGAAAAAAGTGCAATAAATGCTATAAATGAGCAATAAATGCAAAAAGGAGGTTAGCAATAACTCACTAGAGCTCCATAGTCAGGTGGTCTTTGATACCGATGACTCCTCTCGAACTGATGCTCTCTGATAGGCACAACCATTGCGGAAATCCAAGTAGAACCAGAGCAAAATCTCAGAAGTCAAAAGTGAAAATGAATAGTAAATCAAGGTTTTTAACCTATTTAAGCTAATTTGACCTAATTTAGAGGTGAAATTTTGCCTTTGACCTATATTAACCTATCAGTTCAACTGGGGCAAATTGTGAATCATGGCATATCATCAGTGTTTTCAGAAATGAAAACATATTGACTCAAATCAAACAATCAAAAATCTTTCACATGAAGTAATCAATAGGTTTTATTTCTGAGGGGGCATTAGAGTATCAAATTGGCATCAAACATCAATGGAATTTGGGGCATCAAAATTTTTGGAATCATTATCAGAGGCATATTAGTTCATCAAATCAGATTAGAGGCATATCATATTAGGACCTAGCAATCATATCAGTGGTAAATCAACAAATCAGTAAATCAAGACCTAAAAGTGATCAAGACTAAAAGAATCTTTGAATCAATGTTCTTTGCACATTAATTCAAAGAGGGGCATTTGTAGACACTAAAAAATGGACAAGTGCTTTAAAATCAATAAAATGGCTCAAAATCATCAAAATGCATTAAATTTCATCAAAAAGGATCAAATCAATTAAAATGGACATTTATTAAATAAAAGTTGACAAAATCAATTAAATCAAAGGAAAAATTAAATGATGACATTAAATAATTAAATCAAAGCTTAAAGGGGTGAAAAACACTACATAATTGATTTTAATCAATTAATTGTATAGTTGTTTAATCAAAAATCAAAATGAACCTATTCCCTTACATGGCTAAATTTAATTAATTAATTAAATTTAATAAATCCTAATATCTTTCAACAAAGTTGAGCAACCAAAGAGAATTGAGGACAAAAAGACACAAATCACTCAAAAAGAATGAATCTCAATCACTCATTCCAATCTTTCAATCTCATCCACTCAATTTTGTCCTTTTGTCCAAAGCTTTGAGACAAACCTTTAAATTGTCCCCCCATTTATGAATATTGCAAAGTTTTTGACCCAACCAAAGGTAAATCATGATTAATTCACTCTACCCCCTACCTTTGGGAATTTACTATAAGTATGAGGTATTTTGAGAGCAATATTCATCTTAGAAATTTCATAGCAATCAAGAGCATTTGAGAGCATTTGAATTATCTTTGTATCAATTTGAGAGTTATTGAGCTAGAATAAGCATTTGTAGTATCATATTTCTCATTTTAGAAGTGTCACTAGTGGAGATTAAGCTGAGAGCTCTACTTACCACATCTAATTAGAGAGCCATGAGATGTCATGCATTCATATGCAATTCTTAGTTTAAATTTCTATTGTATTTGCTAAGATTGTTAGATATTAATCCTAATTTCATGAAGGTGCAAAACATTCACACACAGTAAGAAGCCTTGTTTAGGAAATTTTTAGTAATTTTTGAAAAGACAATTTTTAGAAATTTGATCACACACGTGTGAACAAATAATTAAGACTAATGGATGTAGGAATCCAAGAATTACCCTAATTAACCTTAGTTAATTAATAAGTAGACCTATTAGATAGAAAGTGATGTGTGTAGAATAGCATCTAAGTTATGTTTAAGATTAAATTAAATTAAATTAAACTAAATCATGGTTTAGTAGAGATAAAGCATGTGGGGAATAACTAAATTAAAAATTAATTTAAAAGGGGAACATGGAGGATCATGTATTAAATAAAATTTAATACATTAGGGGGGTAATATTTAAATTTAATCCAAATATTATAATTAGTGAATTTATTTAATTAAACAAATAGATGAATTTAAAAAATATAATTAATTAAAAATTAAGTATAATATTATTTGAGGTCATTAATTAAATTAATTTTAATTAAGTTAAATGGACGAATTTAGGTGTCTACAAATATTTAATTAAATCTTTATTTTTATAATTAGACTTCTAATTAAGTCTTTTAAACAATCAATGATATTTAATTAGTTTTCATTAATTAAATATCTATATATTTAATATTTTCATATTCAAGATATAATTATTTTAATCTCATTATTAATCTTATTTAAATATTTAATACATTAATAACACAAAATTCACTCAAGACACCTGACAAACAAACATGAAGGACAAACTAACCAAACCCATAAAGTAATAATCAAGGTCAAAGAAAGGGTTCACAAATGACATCACCTTGCCGAATTCAGAGGGTAGAAGATAAGATACATGTCCACTATTTGAGGATAATAAATGGCTTAGGTTGGGATTTAGACTTGGATGCTATCTCCCATCTCTTACCATTGAGATATTACGATAGAGCACATTCATCTTGACAATTCAAAGAATTTGATACCCAGTACCTGAAATCCTACATAAAAGATGAGCATGCACAAACATGTACAAATATATAATAGACAATGGTGAGAATCGACTGATCGTGTGGATCTCACAAGAAAGTAACTACAACTTTGTCCCTCAACCACATCAGACATATCAAACAGAAATATAAAACACACATGCCAACCATACACAGGCAAGTATGAGGTTAGTAAAAACTATAACATAAGTAACATCATCATATGTAGATAACCTACATCATCTAACTAACATGATATAAATCAAAAAATTTAAAGCATCATAGAAATGAATCATTAAATGTAATCAAAGATCTAATATTCATAAAAAAAAGTGGTCTAAATGGGTTGACATCATTAACATAAATGGTAGTAAAGGGGTGGGCACTACATCCTCTCCCCCTTAAATTAGGCTTACCCCTGGAAGCCAATAATAATGACTAAGATAGACTAGAAGTCAAAATCTACTACCTAACAATGACACACAAGAGTAAAATGCACATAACCATCACTCAATCATACTCCACACAAGAACTAATACAAACATTCTATAATTATCCATTCACACAAGGACACACATATCATGTCACTTGAGCAATATAATCTTGGTTTAAGCATAAACTGAAAATCACATTAATGATCCATCATTCATCATTATCAATTTCTTAAATAGAGCTAAATATTTTATTCATTCATCATTATAGAAAACACCTAGTAATCAATTATATAAAACACACATTCGTATCTACATCAAATGATAAGTTGAGAAGTTCATGCAAATCTATCTAATGCAACACTCACACAAGACTATATGATACACAATGTTTTTTATTTTCACATAAAAAAATGTTGGAAATCTAATGATAAGTTTTTTCATTGATTTTAGTCATCACTAATATGAGAATTGTACTATCAGATACTTAAGATAGTTATTGGAATAAGGAAGTTAATTATTGGAGCTGATAGATATCAGATAAAGGAAATTAATGTATTGCAACATACAGAAGAAAAAGAGAAAATGCTTTATGGAAAAGATTGAGATGAAGGAACCCTAAGATCTAATTTTAGGAATATACAATTCAATAGACATGAAGTGAATCAAGGATAGAAGGATTGAAGGAGAAGATGAGAGAGAGAGAGAGGAAAAATATATACAGGTGAAGAACAAGAAGTGAAGGAGAAAAGAGTTTGAAGACATAGATAGTGAGCATAAGGGATATGATACGCTTTGGAGGAAAGCACAAATAGGTCAACTATCTTGTAAGGAATCCTAACAAGTTTCTACAAGGTATTGTAAATCACTTAACCGAGTAGTCTCTAATAGGACTGTTGAAGTTTGTTGTATGAATTTTTTATAAATCCTTTAATAGGGTGAATGTCATATAGGTAGGATAAAATATCTTAACAAAGTATTTCTAACAAGGCTATAGATACACTTAACCATGCATTAGTCACTCCTAACAAGGTGAGTCACTCAAAAAGTGACATTTTGTAGCCTTAACCACAAACTCTTTAGTTGTAGTGAAGAGTTGTGGGTACCATCCCCACCATAATTTTTTCCTCTAACCAAGGGTTTCTGCAAGACCAAAAATATTTTTGTTTTGGGTGTGTGAGTTATTTTATGAGTTTATTGCTATTTACTTTATGTTTTTCAATTACAACATATCGGTAATGGAAAAATACTATCGGTAAACTAGGAATGAAACTATATGTTTGAGATTAAAGGTTTGAATTGATATAAATATGTTAGTATTGATTCACCCCCCTCTCAGTACCTAATATTTCCAATAAAAAATTGGTATCAGAGCTTTTTTCTCTAAGAGGGAAAGTTTAACAACTTGAGAGTAGATCTTGGAACATAGAAAGGTATAGGAAAGAAAGAAAAATGGAAGAATCCCTAGATGAATCCCTTACACAAAATGAAGATCTAAAGAAGTTAAGAGCATCATTTTCAAAAAGAAAAGAATTTATAGAACGTCTGCCAACAAGTCTGGAAAACCTTGAAGAACTATTAGAACAAAGTACAAATTCTAAAGAAGTTGATGCAATAGTTGCAGATCTATTGGAAAAGAACACAAACCTGGAAGAAAACCTAAATGAAGCCCAAAAGGAACTTGAAAGTCAAGCTATAAGGATGACTGAAATACTTGAATGAATGAAAATTGCCGAAGAAGCCAAGGAGAGCCTTGAAGTCAATAAGAGAAATATGGGAAAAATGATCAAAGATAGAGATACCATCATTGAAAGGATACAACATAAAAATAACACACTAGGTGAACATCTAAATGACACAAATGAAGAAAACAGATAGATACTTGCTAAGAATACAAATCTGAGAAAGGAAGTTGAAACTCTAAAGACCAATCTAAAAATTGAAAGATAAGTTAATGATAGACTCACTAAGTTTTATCCAAGTATGCAGAGAATTGATGAGTAACTGAAAACTCAAAGAAGATCTAGTGACACAACTGGCCTAGGATATATCAATGACAACAAATTTGAAATTGGTGAATCATCAAAAGAGGTAGCATACAATACATCACAATAGTCAAAAGAGCTTATTGATACACAAGGAAAGAACCCTACAAAACCTACTTGTTACAATTGTGGAAAGCTTGGTCACACATCAAATATCTATAGAAGCAGATTGGTCAACACCTCAAGTGGTACACCCTTTAATGGACATTGTTACAATTGCAATAAGTTTGGACATTAGGAAAGAGAATGTAGATCAAGATCTAATATAATATCATCTATAGGAAGTTTCATAGGTTACTGTTACACATGCAATCGATACAGACATAAATATGAATATTGTAGATCAACAATTTTACCAACAAGAGCTCCAACCAAACTGATAAGCACATTGAGAAGTGAAGGAAACATTCCATCCATGTGCAACATTTGTGGACACTTTGGACACATAGCGATGAGCTACAGATTAAGGAATCCAAGAGGAAATTCAGACCATGGAGATCAACTGGTATAGTATGTTTCATCTATCACAAGTCTGGACATATTGCACAAAACTATAAATAATGACAAGCCAGTAATACAGATAAAAAAGGAAAAGATGTAATTAATCCAGAACAAGTGAAAAATAATATGAAAAAAAGTGGATTAAGAAGGAGAAAGTAAAAAAGAAAGAAGAAATCCCTCTAACCTCTGGGGAGGAGGAATCATCATCAAACTAAGAAAGTAATTTTTTTCTTAGGGACCGATAAGAAATTGCTAAATTTATTTGTCCCTTTATAAGATAAGATAGGATGGATCACATGATAGCATATTATAGATATAGTAGAACTCATATTAGACACACTTGATGGAAATCAATTAGTATTAGATATCATTGCTTTATCATTTTAAAGATAAATAGTTATTGGTGAACAAGTTTCACTATCAGAGTGAAAGGGAGGTAATCGGTAGAAAAGCATCACTATCAGACAAAAGAGATGACTATCGGCAGGAAAGTTACTATTGAAGGTATTTATTGCCTAAATAGTTGTTTGCACACTTTTTGGTAAATAAATACGTGTCGATGCTATTTATTTTTTACTTTACTTTTTAGAAGCAATCATTTGAGCAACATCTAAGAGTCAAGAGTAATCTATTGCAAAGTTTTATTAGTTATAAATTAGTATAGAAGTGATAAAAAATATTATCATGCCCTAGTTTAGCATAGTGAATTGAGTTAAACAAATCACTAGAAGATGACTTGTATTTATGGAATCATTTGAGCACAATGGCAGCTAATATTCAAAATCTAGTAGTTGTAAGCATAAATGACGAACCAACACCAAGATTCAAATTGTACCCTTTGAAGGAAATGGAGAAAGAAAATGCTGAAGCTCTATCATCACTACCTCTAAGAGTCATGCTTACAAAGGATATCAAAATTTTTATTCAGAATAAGGTTTTAGAACTAGGAGATGAAGAAATCAACAAACTGTACTACACAGAGATGAGCATTGAAGGAAATCTAAAGGACAGGCACAAACATATGGAAACAAAAGGATTAACACATATGGTAATTTTACCAAAATTCAATGAAGAATGGGTTAGATATGTACTTAGTCACGTGCATTAGGAATTTATGTGGAGATGAGGAAAATCCAATCAAAACAAAAGACCTAATTCATATGGTCACAGGCTTACCGACAAAAGGAAAAGAATGCACTCTACGAGTGAACAACATGGATGAGCTGAGACAAATCATTGAAACATCTAAAGATGGGAGAGCCATGAGAGTAGTAAAGGTCAAGGACCTGGAAACACAATTTGAAAAAATGATTATTGGTTACAAAGTTTATCAATCCAATCTACCAAACAACATACTTGGTAGTGCTGTGTATACAACCTATGAGATAGAAAAACTAGGAAAACCCTACGATTTGGTAGACATGTTTCTGACATAACTATTTGTAAATATGAATTGACTGGAGAGGGATCACAAGAAAGAAGTTATGTATAATTTCTTGTCTATTTATACTTTTATGTGAAGAATTTCTTCCCGGGCATAGGAAATGTAAATTGGAAAACAAATACATCAGTTATTTATGAGATAAATGATTATATTTATCAATTACGTGAAGAATACAATCAAATAATGTGGGGATATTTTAAGGAATTTCAAATTAAAATTCAAGCCCGATATAGGATACCTCCATCGGTAGTAGAGAAGTATATATATACTATTTTCTTTCTTGTAGATACTGACACTTGTAGAATCCAACCTATGCAACTGAGAACATCTTGGGTACCAACATTTAGATACAAGGTCATAGAAGGTATTGTAGTGAGATGTGTGGATCACATACTAAGTTTATCTATTGATACAAAAGCTAAAAGTTTTGGAACCTATGAAGAAGCATATGGAAGGATAACGTTGGAAATTAAGAAGCCGAAGAATATGAAAAAGAAAGAGAAAATGCTAAAAAATTTGAATACAAAATATGGAGAGAGTGAAGAAGAGAGAAGTTCTCAAATGGAAGCTGTAGAGAAAAAATCCCTACAATCCATTCAAGAGATTGAGGGAGGCGCAGAAGATGAAATCGAACTAAGAACAATGAGTAATATCAGAAGGAAAGGCAAAACAACACTAGAGATAGAAGAAACTCCTAAAAGAAAAATAATTAGAAGGAAGATTGCACAACCTTTAGAGCTAGAATGAAGAACTACAAGGAGTTAAGTGAAAACTCTACTAGTAAAGAAGAAATAGTCAGAAGCTGAAGAAGAAGAAGACACAAAATATGAGAATGAAATAATGACATGGGGAAATAAGTCAGGAAGGAAACAATTCAAGATACTGGCATATCCTCCCGAGATGGCACAATACATAACACAAATAAGATTAGTTGGCACAATCAACCCTACTGCATTTGCAAAACTTTTGGAAGCAGAAAAACAATTGATTGAAGATACAATTGTAAAGCATTTTCATGCATAAAACAAGTGCCCTAGAGATATCAAAGATAATGTACCAAGAGAGCTATATGAAACTTTACTTGATAGATGGAACTCCACATATCAAAGAGTTGAAACAATAAGGACAAAGGTGTTAAAGAAACTCATTCTACATCTTTTTGATAATGATATAAAGATCTATAAAGAAAATACATAAGAAGACATTCAAAACAAAGACATTGATAACTATGGTTTTAGTTAATGAAGAACCAAAATTGGAGGAGGATATTACATAGATATGGAAGGATATACTAAATAAATCACAAGAAGCAACCTACTTAGAGGTAGGACTATCACAAATTGATGACACATTCATAGCCAATGAATTAATCAGAAATGCACCTAGTGCACCCGATATGCAAATCAATAAGGATGAAATGATTATTGAAGATATTGTTGAGGAAATGCAGAAGCAAGATGCACCGGTATAGATGCCTATAGATAGAGAAATGAAAATGGTTGACACATCTATCAACACATCTACTGAGAAAATAACACTGGTAACCAATAAGGATACACAAGACCGACATGATACAATATTGGTCAAACTACAGGAAGAGTTACCGGAACACTCACTACAAAGAACTGAGGAAATATTGCTAGAGATAAATAAGAAAGAGGAAGTATCAGGCACAAATGAGAAGAACTCAATATCAGCTAAAAAAAAAACTTACCAATTAATCAACCACAAAAAAATACCGACAATGAGCCATCTTCCAAGAAACAACAAGAGAAGAGAGATACTGATAGAGATGATCAATCATCCCAATCACCCAAAGATTCAGGTAAAGAAGAATTAAGTAAAATAAATGATAGAGATGTGAAGAAAGAAAAATAAAAGAAAGATGGAGACAAAATAATGATGAGGAAAAGGACAAGGATGCCAATAAGGAGTGAACGAAGACCAAAGGAAAAAGGAAGCATGAGGATGAAGAAGAAGATGAAGATGATGAAGTAGATAGTGACGATCCTCAATTTGAGATACTAAAATAGGATCCGAGAAAGATGAATCAGAAAAAAGATAAAGATGAATATGCAAGAGTGTTACATTTGAAGGAAAAACTGGATAAGGAAAGAGCAAATAAATTATGGAGATGAGTTCTCAACAAGATGCTCACTATATTTGAGGACTTAATGCCAGATATAACTATTGATGAAGAAGAATCAATGGAGCAAAAACTAAAAGTGTATATTGATCAGATTAGTGAATTTGGAAATGATTTGGAGCAGCAACTCGTCCATGAAGCAACAAATAAATTAGAAAATTAACTTATACAAAATTTACTAACCAAGTTAGCAGTTTTGAAAGTTGAACTATCAAAGGTTATTCAAGTTTTGAACGAAATATTGATAAAATCTATATGAATGTACAATAAGTTATGCAATTTTTTAGAATTCACAAGGAAAATAGATAGTAAGATTACTGACACTCATAATGAGCTAGTGTAGCATATCGACACCCTACAATCGAAAATGAAAATTTTTATAGAGCATTCAACAAAGATGTGAGAATTAATCTCAAAAGAACAGGAATTCATAGCACAGAAAGACAGGCTGTGTATGCTGAGGATTGTAGAACTACAAAGCATTATCACACCTCATATCGCTATAACTAAAGATAATGTTGAAGTAACAAAGAACATTGTACATACACAAGAAATTAGTTTTGTGGACAACTTAGAAGAGCTAGAATTTGATCTAAATAGACATATTATTGGTTTGAATGCATTGAAATATTATTGGAACACCATTCTGGAGAATATAGGAGATAGCTACAAGTTCATCATAGAGAAACTATAGGAACTGTACACCCTGACAAGCCAATATATTATTTGGCTTTGATTTCCAAAAAAGGGGGAGAAGCAAGTGAAGGTTAAACAAGTAAAAGGGGGGAGAAGTAAGTAAAGAACTGAGAAGGAAGAAAAATAAAAGAGAAATATCATAGGGGGAGATATCGACATAACACTTTCAAAAATTTTGAGAGACAAAGAAAAATCCAAGTTTTGGCCATTAATGCCAAAGGGGGAGATTGTTGGAAATCTAAGGATAAGTTTTGTCATTGATGTCAATCATCACTAATATGATAATTACTATCAGATACTTACAATAGGTATCGTAATAAGGAAGTTCGTTATTGGAGTTGACAAATATTGGATAAATGAAATTAATGTATTGCAGTCGACAGAAGAAAAAGAGAAAACAATTTATGGAAAAGATTGAGATGAAGGAACCCTAATATCTAAGGTCAGGAATATATGATTCAATAGACATGAAGTAGATCAAGGATAAAAGGATTAAAGGAAAAGATTAAAAAAATATACAGGTGAAGAACAAGCAATGAAGGAGAAAAGGGTTTGAAGACAAAGACAATAAACATAAGAGATCTGATAAGCTTTAGAGGAAAGCACAAAAAGGTCAACTATATTTTAAGGAATCCTAACAAGTTTCTACAAGGTATTGTAAATCCCTTAATTGGGTAGTCTCTAACAAGATTGTTGAAGTTTGTTGTATGAAATTTTTGTAAATCCTTTAACAAGGTGAATGCTATATAGGCAAGACAAAATCTCTTAGCGGAGTAGTCCTAACAAGACTATAGATACACTTAGCCATATATCAATCACTCCTAATAAGGTGAGTCACTCAGAAAGTGACATTTTGTAGCCTTAACCGACAAACTCTTTTAGCTATAGTGAAGAGTTGTGGGTACCATCCCCACCACAATTTTTCTCTCTAACCAAGGATTTCTGCAAGACCAAAAATCTTTGTGTTATGGCTGTGTCATTTTATGAGTTTACTGTTATTTACTTTATGTTTTTCAATTACAAAATATCAGTAATGCATAAAATACTATCAGTAAACTAGGAATGAAACTACATGTTTGAGATTAAATTTTTGAATTGATATAAATCTTTTAGTACTAATTCACCCCCCTCTCATTACCTAATCTTTCCAATAAAAAAACATAGTACAATCTTTGTGATATCCTCCCTTACACATACTATCAGAGGTCCATAATGAACATGACAGAAACAACACTTATCACAATACATGGCCAAGAAAACTAAACATTCAGAATAAGCACCACAAAAATTCAAAAAGGTAAAACCCAAGTGGGGGAAATACCAAGTTTAAACATTAAATCATAAAAATACCATGGTAATTTCAATAGTAAATCAAATGTGACCAGTGTCACAAAATAGATAGTGAAAAGAGAGTTAGGTGACTAATCCAGGCATAAGAAAGTTCCAAAATATTTAATGCTAGCCTATACATTTTATCAACACTTCATCAATAACCAAAATAAAGTATCAATTATAAAATATTTCACATAACAAGGTAACTGGTGTCAGTCACACTCAAGGAAGTAATCTCTTTACGACATCCATGGATCCAATACCAGACACGTTAGAGAATGTACCCAAACACTATAGATAGCTAAAACATTCATGCTTTTTTACAATCATCTTTTATGCAGTCATATGCAAAAGTATCTATTCAATTCTTCAAAATTTTCTACAATTAGATTATACATTACAATGGTCCTCATATGAATGCATTACCTAATTCAATTGGGGACCTAAGTCATTGACCCAATTGGACTACTACCATGATAAACACATCTCATATTAAATGATACATTATCTCTAATTAATGCACACTGCATTTCAACTTAAATGAAATTATTATTAGTTATTTCCTAGTTTCAAAATCAATCCTATACTTTCAAATCTGATTTCAACACACACTATACAATATGCAATACTCAAATAGGATCCAATAAATAACATAAAAGTCTAGTTATCAACAAAAAATAATATCATATCTCTAGGGACATAGAAATAGGGTCACTCAAAGAACATATAATGTTTAAAGAGATATGGGCCATTAATAAGGAGATCCTCAAACCAGGACACTCAACACCAAGAAGGATCATATAAATCCTAAACAACATCACTCATCAATTATCATGCTAAGTCAAATGAGGTAACCCAAAAATGATTGCCAATAATTTACACGCACCAACCAAAGAAGGGCTACAAGAAGCAAGATAACTAATCACTCACATAGATGATTACCAATTTCATGAGAAAAAACTTAGCCAAAGATCTATGTGTTTTAAAATGGGTCCTAACCATGAATTGATCCTTAATATGTATTTCACTTATAATAATCAATACACAAAATGATGTCTCAAAGAAGCTTAAGAGAAAGCAAAGACATAGATGTTTAGATCCAATATAATGGTTCTCAAATATAAAAGAGTTATGTTTCTATTATTTGTTTCAAGTTTACTATAAGACACCTAATGGGCTTACTATTGGAAATCTTATTTGGGAAAGTGAGATATTGAGAGGGGGGGGGGGGGGGGGGGGTGAACCAGTTATCCATTAAAACTTTCAGTCATGCCCAAAATTTAACCGATAAAAAATGCATTTTTAATTTATTTTTAGTGAGATGATAGAGAGTAATGTTCAAGGGTTAAGTATAAATCAACTACGATTAAACTGACCACAACCTAGGGTCTTAATTACATATCCAAACTATCCAATTAAATGATAACCCAAGTTACATATGTACCTAGGTTATAACTTATGAAAATGGTTTGTCTGACTTAACAAGAAATTTATTGTACAATATTAGTTCAAGGGATGACTTCATTGATACTTGAATATTCATTATAATCTAACAATTGACCTAATAGTGTTGACTAGAACATAATGTTATCTAAACATTCAAGAAGTATTAGTTATACTACCATCATCAAAACATACTAAACACCTTCTAATGAAATGATTCAATTAAGACCATTCAATTATATGTAACTAGGTTATATCTTTCGAATGTGATTTATTTAACATAATCAATAATTTGTCCACATTATTAGTTCATGAGTTAACCATATTAATAATCAAATTTTATTCGACAATAAACCTGATAATGTGAGCTAGCACAAAATGTTATCTACACATTGGAAATATACATGTTTTACTACCCATCCCTACGACATACTAATGATCTACTTATAAAATTAGATTACTTAAACAAATTAAATCATTAGATCATATCCTATGAGCCTAATAATTTAATTAACAATTTTAAATAACCCAAATAGTTAATATTGATGATCCTATTATAATAATTAACCATTAAATTAAATAAACTATCAAGGTGACAATTTGATTTATTAACCAATAAATTTGAACATATTAGTAATAAATCCTTTAACTAATAATTAATGGTATGAGAAAATTTATTAAAAAATAATAATAAAACAAATACATAAAATAAAACAAGTGATCCAATCTAAAAACATCCTACTAACTAGCCTACCAATCCTACTAAACTACCCTACTAATCCTAACCTATAACACCTATCACCTATCACATCACCCCCTCCTTCGCCCCCATGGCCCACTTTCCAAGTGGGTGGGGTGATGGAAATCTCCACCTATACTAAGCCTATGTGAGTATATAGAAGGAAGCCCTTTAGAAAAGGCATGCACAAGTTTCAAGGGATGGAATTACGCAAGGGGAGAGTGAAGGGTGTAGTTGAACATGCCAGTCAAAGACAAGTATGACAGAAAGATAAGGTACTCCCCCTTGTCATAAATTAATGCTCAAGGGAAAGTGATGATGGTGGCGTGAGATTTGGGTGGGGAAGCCCAAGGTAAAAGATGACATGACCCCCCGTTTTTTTCCTCCTACATGAAAGGTTTAAAATATTTTTAATAAATGTAATGTCAGCCCCTCCTAACTTCCTGCGCATGAAAATAATGAGGTAAGGGGAAATACATGGGTGGGGCCCACATGAAACCAAGTGGGAATATGTGTTTGAGAGTTCTTTTATTAATATTAGGTTTATTTTTTTTTACTACTAACATTGATTAACTTAGGAATTAGTTATTAACAACAAGATTATGTTAGGGGGTTAGAATACTAACTCTAATTAGGAAAAGTATCTTGGGAAGGGAATATTCTCTGTGGAAAAGAGAATTATTTCTCTTCCCATACAAATTTTAGAGAGCATTTTTGCTCTAAAAATCTGGGAAGTGTCATTGTTATAGTTTTGACATTGCATTGCCTCTAACATATTGATTTCTTTGCTTGTTATAGGAGAGCTAATTGTATGCATTTGATTATTCAATTAGTGCATTACACTAAGGAGACTATGAATTGAATATTAGATGTATGTGATTTTTACATTAGTATTCTAACGTGTTCATTTATTCATTGTTATCATGCTTCATTTTGGAGGAATAGAGGTTGAAATATTGGTTTCAAAACTAAGGTGTTGATCCTATTGCAATTGAAGTTTGTTCAAAGAAGAGATTGAATGCAATGAACTTGAAAATTAAAATCAAACATTTAAGAGATTACTAACTTTTCATTCCAATAAAGCTTTGCTTTCTATGAAACTATTACATTATTTTTTTTTCCTTTTTCTTGTCAACATTGGATATCATTCTACATTGGAAGATTAAATTTATTATTCCAAAATAATAGAATACAATAGGCATAAAAGATTATTCATTTACATTATGGTAATCTTTCAAAATACAACTACACATCTTCAAGATAGAAGATCTATACAATCAATGGATAGCATACAATGTTTCTTCCTTTAATGAAGCTATTACATAATGAATAAGATCTCTTCACATAATACTTAATAAAGCTTTCAATATGAACATTACAATACTCAACAAGAGATGAATCTCAATACAAAAGGATTAACCATGCAACATTAAAGTTGCTCTCACACAACTACACCAAAATAGAGAATTCTCCCAAGCTTTTTCACAATCATCTTGACTTAAAACCTAAAAATACATGAGGAGAACCATGGGAAGCTCACCTCCCATCTTAGGTCTCAAGGAGACCACCCCCGAGCTTGGAGAACCAAGGCTAAAGGGGTATACATTACAAAATGCTCACAACACAAATCTGCACAACAACAAATAACTCCCATCCAAGGCTTTACAAATGAGCTTTCCAAACTCATTGAGAAGGGTGAAGGTGGGATTTTCCAAGTAGGAGAATGCCAACATGTTACATTTTTCACAAAATTATTTCCATGCCTCTCAAGGCTACATGAATCCATATTTCATACACAACTTTCCTCATTAGTATCCTCAAGATGCAAGAATACAAACATGGCTTCATGGAGCGCCCCATACCCCATTAATTTATCCCTCTTCTCCAAGAGAAGAGACTCTCACTACAATGGAGAGCCCAAATAACCCCTTCACCCAAGGCCACTTCTTCCCTTTCCAAAAGGGTGAGTAATGCCTTAACTCCCATGAAACAACATTCTCAAAAATAAAAAAATAAGAAATGAAGCAAAATCCATATGCAATCCCATTTCCAACACAAAAATGGAGAGATTTACAAGAACATACATACAAGCTCTCACATATTCTTTTAACACAACATACAAAAAAATGAGATGCAATAAACATTCTTTCATGACAAGAAAGATAAGCAAATCTACAATACAATTTACATAACAATCTTCTTCATGAGTTTCAAGCAAGAAGTTTTCTTCATGGTAGAGCCACCAACCTTGAATCCAAAGCAAAAATGGAAGAATGAAGTTGAGTTGAGCTCCTTATCCCTTCTCCTTTTCCTTTTCCAAACCTAATTGTCTCTAAAATTAGAGAGTGGGTGAACACCCACTAACTCTCCAAAGGGCCTCTAAAAAGACCTCCAACTTCTACCCACCCACTAGCATTAAATTTAGACTTGACCCTAAATTCTTATGGCTTTTCCTTGTCCCCTATCATAAGTGCCAGATTGGAAAGGAGTGTGGGGTTGGGTAAATGTCAAGACAATCCAATTTTCGTAGCATGTGAAAAATGGGTCATAAAAAGGGTCACCAAGGCCACTAGGGGGTTCTAGTTGTGTTAAAAACATTCCTAACCCATACTCCTATCACTAAAGTACTTAGATTTTGCTAAATTTGACCCTTAGGACCTCTTTTTGGTCTCTAGAAGTGGCTAGAAAAGAATTAAATCTAAATGATCAAATTGGTGGAACTTTGCAAGTATCTCCAACAAGGGCATTTAATTAGGTTCCTAATGAGTGAGTTAGGCTTAGATTTACATTACCAACCTTAGAACAAGCCAATACATAAACACATAACAAGTGTCAAGTGACACTAATAATCACACATCACATTCAAAATGACATGTCCTATATGACAACATGAAGTTACACTAGTAACACACATGCAATTCACATTTACAACCATATCACATTACAATGAGGTTTTCAATCCCATATTGGATTAAACCCTAGCTTAATTAGTTCACATATGTTTAGCCTTGATTCTCTGAATAATTCCATGGTTCTCTTTCCTGCACACTAAACTCGAGCATCAGTAGTCCAAGGTAATAAAATTACATGAAATCTACATTTTCAATTCATAATTAACAACATAAATCAATGTGCAAAATTCAATTCTAATTGTAATTTTTCATTCAATAATGTTTAAACATAGTAATTCCATAATCATCATGACATCATCCGTGAAATAATCAAATCTAATCCTGATCCGATCTTCTCATCATTTCACATGTCTAAACATGCATAATCAAAATCAATCACATATTCTAGGTTCTAATCCACATCAAAATGTAATGCACATAATATAGTCATCATCATCAAACATAGTATCATAAGTCTCTGTCAAAATAATCCAAAAGTGTATCAATATATCAAAACATAAGTAGCCGATGCGAATGATAAAAAATGCTATGATGGGCTGGGGTGAGGCCTCACACTTTCACTTTCATATCAATTCAACATATGTATTATTATCGTGAACTTCAATGGTGAAATGAATCTAATATTATAATCACATCAATAAAATGAAACACATAACACAAATATTTGGTAACCCATAAACCTTCGAAAGGTAGAACTGGGGTGGGGATGACACCCACAAATCTTCACTACTGTAGCAATAAAGTGTGCCTGTTAGGGCTAAAAAAATTTGATCACTTTTGGCGATCTACCCTGTGAGGGGTCTGCCCTGCTAAGAGCTTTCAAAATTATACAATCTACCTTGATTAAAGGATTTAAAACTCACAACTAAGTAAGCACTCTGTTAAGATATTTACAAAAGTCTGTTAAGACCACTTTTTAAAGAGATTTACCCTAATTCAATTGCTAGAATGTATTAGTACCTGATCCTTCAGTTTGTACTTTTAAATATTGATAAAAGATCTCCTCTTTGCAATACTTATCTGATCTCAAAATCAAATATGGTTCTGTTATGTCCTTCACTTCTCTTCTCAATCACTCTGCCCGATCCATGCATCAAATAATCAAAAATCTTCTTCCATTCGCATACTTTGGATCTCCTCATGTTCTATTAATTTAGGGTTTTGATGTCACCTTATATAAACAACTGATCAAGCTTCTAGATCAAGATCAACAATCTAGATTCATCACTTATGCCACTTAAGCATTCCCTTTTTCTAATTGGTTACATTGCTTGCATAGGGATTAATGATTAAAATCATGATCCGTAATCAAATCCTTAATTAAATCAACAATCATTAAATCACGCATAGAAGTCATCCAAAATAATTTACCTAGGATTTTGTGCCATTACAAATACATATACAAAAACTAGTACACTTGACATATGAAGCCTTTGATGCTCGATCAAAACTATTCTCCATAAACTGGCGCTCGACACTGACTCTTCTATAAAAATTGACATATATACTGCTCAGTAACTACTAAAGTACTCGACGACCACTGACTTTCTCAACAATAACTACTACTCGGTAAATATACAAAATACAAGTCTAGTATATTACTCGGCCTTAATAGGATAGCTCAGTCACAGTGATGACTGACCAACATTGCCTCATAAATGACTAAGTGTTGGACACTAATAGACAACATGACTTAGAGATCAAAAATCTCCCCCTTTGACATTAGTGGCAAAAACACTTTGTCATGACTCTTCATTACATAATCAAAATAGTACTTAGTACTTGAGTACTCCCCCTAAGACTGGACTCGGTCTTCATTACATTTATATAATATACATTACTCTGACATACAATGAATATACATGACATTTCAAAACAATATGTCATACCTTTTATTTACATCTTCTATTTCCCCCTTTATCTTTGTATATACATGACTCATTCCCCCCTTGTTTTTATCACTTTGAGCTGTTGGGGTTAGATAATACTTATCCACAAATGGTTTGTGAAGCTGTATAATAATTTCTAGTGCATTATCCCATCTAGATCTGACAGACTCCAAAACCTGTATCTTGATCTCTAGCTGAGCAACTAGATCAACCAAACTCTTGGCAATAGAGAGATGAGGATCTCTCTTTACTAACTCCTTTTTCGATGCCAATTCTCTCTGCATAACCTCCAAATGAGGTGTCAATAATGTTTGTATCAAGATTAACTTAACTCTTATCTATCCATCATTAGCCATCAGCTTGGCTAATCTTCCTTGGGCATGAAGCAACCTGGTGAAATGAATAAAGCTGGAGCTTGCATCCATGCTCAGTGAATGGCCTGTTGACTTCAAGTCCAATTGTAGCTTCTCAATAAGCTCTTGATTTTACTTAGTGAATGTATCTACATTACATAACTATTTCTACAAAGAATGAACATTTTGTACAACCTCTTCTAGGTTATTCACCTTTTTGACAATGTGTACCAATTTCTCTAGTATAGGTGAAGTTTCATTGACATCATCTAACTCAAAAACCTCTACAAATATGTCCTTAATCTCATGTAGTACCTTCTTTTGTTTATGTTCTTGTCTTAGTTCTTCTTTCTTTCTCTTTTTCTTCAAGAGATCTTGTAATATTTGCATATGTTCATATGTTAAGTTATCAATGTCCCACTTCAGAATCACTATAACTTCATCTAATGTTACTTTTGTGCCTTGAGACTTGTCCTTTTTCTTATGTATCTTCTTCTTCTTTGGATCCGATGTGCTACTACTCGGCAACTATACTAAGGCTTGAATAGCCTCTTTCTCCTTAGGTTCCTGACTCTCATTTATTTTAATCTTGCTCTCCTTTTATTACTTAATATGAGGCCTTGAAACTTCTATTATAGACTTATCTTCTTGATCTTTGATGTTCTCTTCTCCTTCTCCTTTATTGATTTTAATATTTACATCGATAGGTGTATTCTCTATAGTTTTCATCTCACCCTATTCCTTAGCACTTGTACCTTGAATTCCTTTCTCTTCAATTGTCACTGTGTGAGAGCTTGTAGATACTAAGTCCATAGTTGACGCACCCTCAATCTTTTGATAATATTATACTTGTATGAGAACTAGATTGGTGCATGGTAGAAATGGATCTAAGGATACCTCAGTAAGAATTTGACTTTTAATTTCTTCCTCAGTCAAGGCATTAATATTTACTTGTATATCCTCAGGTACATCCTCAATAGTGATCACATCCTATGGTTCACTCACTTCTACCTTCTATCATTTCTCTTCCTCAAGGATCTTTGGTTCATCTACATCCTCGGTATTGTTCAGTTCAACTTGTTTGGATGTGTCTTCACCTATATTCTTATCAACTATCAATCCAAAAATTATTCTCCACATTTGTTTACTTTGTGTAACAACTTCTTCAACATTTTTCTTTAATATGGAGTAAGCCCCCAGCTTAGGAATAAAAATATTTCTATGTTGCTCCATAAATTTTGCTATCTTCTTTAGTGTCAATTCAGACATAATCTGTGCTAATTTTCCTTCTCTTATCCGCCTCTCTGTCATGATAGCATACTATCATCTCTCATCAATTTTGTTAAAAAACTCATTAGGGATCAGATTCCCAATCTCCAAAGGTGTCATTTTAAATGTATATAACATTTATATCATTGCATCTTCAATCTTTTCTTTATCAGCTTTGCTTAATCTTTCAAATTTAATAAACTTAAAACCCACCAAACTTGTTGTGCTCCTGATGTTGTGGAAATTTTTTGTTGGATATTGCTAATGCATTGGGGGAGATTGTTGATACATTTAATATGTTTAATCACTACATTGAGTGATGTTGGAATTACTGTTGTTGTCATTCATGTCTTGTCACTGATGTCAACATATGTTTTTGTGAAGAGAACAAGCTGGTTATTACAATGTACAGACACTATATGAATGTTTTAGAATGTGCGAAGTCATTTGTATGTACTGAAAGGTGTTGTGATCTGATATCTAAGATCGCATGATGTTGTATTGCATATTGGTTGAGTTACATAAGATTTGGTGAAGACTGGTTACTCGATAGTGGCAGTAGAAGTTGATAGAGTAAGTATTTGAGTTTTGGGAATATCTTACAGGTG
Source organism: Chamaecyparis obtusa (assembly GCA_027943335.1). NCBI lineage: Eukaryota > Viridiplantae > Streptophyta > Pinopsida > Cupressales > Cupressaceae > Chamaecyparis > Chamaecyparis obtusa. The sequence continues at coordinate 570,609 of BSBK01000415.1, forward strand.
ATGAAGATTCAGTGTATGCGAGCTTAAGGCATGACAAATAGGGTACTAAAGAATGTTCAATGGTCTGCGCAAGGTATGGAAAAGATGGATGACATCAGTTGTGGCATGTTTTCTGGAGATGACCTATTTTGAAGCTAACTTCAGAGATGTAGCGTGTATTATGGATGATGAATATGAATTAAGGATGTTGGTCCTTAATTGTTGTATACTTGTTTTAGATACCATGTGTATCTTAGCAAGGAGTTATGTAATTATTTGTAATAGGAAAGCCTAATTGGCCGACCTGATTATTTATTTTGTAATAGGGTATATATGTAAGATCTTTTCTTTTGAAAAGATATATGGTGAGATTTTATGTGATGTAAAAGGAGGATTGTGGAAGCTGCGAGCTTGAGTCTGTTAGATGTAGAGAATAGGATAATTTTATACTTCATTGGAACTGATCAAGTAAAGAAAGTTGCTATCACAAAGTTCAAAATATTATGTATTTCTTCATATACACTTGTGTTGCAAAAAATGAGTTCTGAAGGTGGACTGTTATTCCTAACAATTGGTATCAGAGCTACTGGTCCTTAGAGAGAAATCTTGACAGCTTGAAGTGATCTTGGAGATGGCATTCTATAGGAAGGATAGTCTGAAATTTGATCCTGAAAGCTTTGATAGTTGGAAGAACCAGATGCGAACTCATTTACTGTGTTTGGGCATTGACTACTGGTTGATTACAAATAATTAGGTGGCTATGAAAGCCAAGGATGAATTGGAAAAGGCTACTGATGATGAGAAGAAGATATTTTCATATAACATGGTCGCAAGGGAAGCACTGATTAGTGCACTCTCTGAAGGAGAATTTACTGAGGTAAAAGATCTAGATTCTGCATACAAGATTTGGACAATATTAGAAGCACTATATGAAGGAGACAAGTTTACCAAGCAAGAGAAGTTACAAAACTAGAAAACAAGGATGGAGAAGCTACAAATGAAGGAAGATGAAAGTGTTAGGGCTTATGTACAAAGAGTTACAAAGGTTGTGATTGGAATCGGAAATTATGGAGGCACTTTTGAAGAGGAAGAAGTTATTTTGAAGATTCTTAGATCATTGACACCTATTTACAAGACCAAAATTTAGGCTATAGAAGAAATCATACCTTTTACTCTGAACTTTAGCAAAGAAATGTTGATTTCAAATCTAACTACCTTTGAAGATGCAAAAATGGGAGATTTTGTACCTAAAGTTGAAACAACATTTAAAGCATCTACACATAAGAAGATAATGTCTGCACTTCTAAGCACCGGTAGTGAGAACATAAAAGAAGATCTCAGTGAATATGATGATGAATGGGAATAGATACAAGTAGAGGAAAGAAAGCTAGATGAACTTGTTGCATTGATTTCTAGAAGAGAAAAGAGAGGTAAGGGTAAATTTGAAGGAAAGTTACCTTTGAAATGTTTTTCATGCAATAAGATAGGTCACTTTGCATCTAGATTTCCTACAAGAGTTCCTAAGAAAAAACCTAAGTTTTTCAAGTCTAAGTATTCAAAGGATAAGGAATGTTATTATGATAGTGAAGGTATTTCTGATGATGATGATTTGGATTATGAGGAGATTGGATTTATTGCTACTAAAGATGAAAAGCTAGTGCATGAGGAAAAAGCTTTAGTATCACATGTTGAAAAGAAATCTGAATGGATTATAGATAGTGGCTTCTCACATCATATGACTGTAGACAAAAACAAGTTTCTTAAATTAATGAAGTATGATGGTGGTGTTGTAAGATTCAAATACAATGTTCCTAAACCTATCATAGGAGTAGGATCTATTACTTTGGATGGAAAGACTAATACTAACAATGTATTGCTTTTTGACGGACTTAAGCATAACTTATTGAGTGTTGGACAATTGATGGATAAGGGATTTCAATTAAAGTTCTTTGATGGAAAATATTTTAGCAGAGGTAAGATAGGAAACTTGATTGCAACTGGTACTAAATCTAGAGGTAATGTATTTGAGTTAAATACATCTGGAGCTTCTTATTTTGTTGCAAAGGTAGATGACAGTTGGTTATGGCACAAAATATTTTGTCATGTTAATTTTGATAACATTGTGAAGGAAAGCTTGACTAATGCAGTAAGAGATCTATAGAAGATTGTGAAACCATCTAACACCATATGCAAAGAATGTGTTATGGGAAAGCAGACTAGAAGCAGCTATAAAAGAAAATCATATACAATAAAAAGAAAGTTGGATTTGGTACATACAGACCTATGTGGACCTACAAGGACAAAATCATACTATGGTGAAAGGTATTTTATACTTTTTGTTGATGACTTTTCTAAAATGATGTGGGTCACTAACTTAAAAGAGAAATCAAAAGCATTTGATAAATTCAAGATATTCAAAGCAAACGTAGAGAATGAATCAGACCTAAAGATAAAATGTTTGAGGTTAGAAAAAGGTAGAGAGTTTACTTCAGATATATTCAATTCATACTACAAAGAGCATGGAATAAAATGAAAAACATCTACTCTAAGGACTCTACAACAAAATGAGATAGCAAAGCGAAGGAATAGAACAATACTGGATGCTACTAGAACAATGTTGCTTGAAGGAAATATATCTCATGTGCATTGGAGAGAAGCTGTTGGGACAACATTGTACACATTGAACAAAATTCAAATCAGAGAAGGTAAAAGTAAGACTCCTTATGAATGGTGGTTTAATCATTCTCCTACTGTAAAATATTTTAGAATATTTGGTAGTAAATGCTATATCAAGAGAGATGATGAGATAGGAAAATTTGATGCTAGAAGTGATGAAGGAATTATCCTTAGTTATTCTACTAAAAGCAAGGCTTACAAATGTTTCAATATGAGATTAAGAAAGATGATTGAAAGTAACAATTGTTAGGAATGAATGCTTGGCAGTCATTCTGTAGCAGTTGTTGTTGCATTCATGACTATGATTGTCATTGATGTCAACACAGTGATCTTCTGGAGACTCGCACAGAAGAAGACAATGTTTTGATTAGCGCATATGGGATATTATAGTTGGAGCTATGTGATGTTGAGGTTATATTATTTGATATTTTATATGTCTATGGTTAAGAGCAAAAATAGTAATTCATTTATTCATGAAAGTTATGAGCATTTTGGTGGAAGCAGTATTCAAGCAGTGTTCTTGAGTAGCGGTTTGTGGAAATCGGATGATATCTCCTAATCAAGATGGAATCTGGTTTTGTGTAGTTAAAGGGAAGTTTGAGACACATTGATAGTGATGTGGTTCACAGTGAAAACTTAGAGGTCACACGAGTGAAGATTTATTGTATTTAGAAGCTGATAGTTTTGTGAATTTTGATGTAGCATGTGGAAACTTTTATTTTGTAATTGTGTGCCGAGTCATTTGTAATTATTTGAGTGTGGTATAAAGGAAGGAATTTTTTTCCTTTTTGTAATGTGTATATAATGTAAGTATGGTATGGTTGAATGCAAATATATGTATGAAGTGAAGAAAAGAGCCAATGAAGTTGTGAAAGCGAAATTGTGAAGGAAGACATGCAACGTACAGAGATCTAAAATTGAAATCTGGTGTAGCAGTGAGTGTGGTTTGGCATAGTGAGGAGGTAAAATATTTCATATTATTCTACTAAATAATCTTAAGGTCAGTTGGACAGTGTGTTCAGTGATCTTACCATTGAAGCTATTTGGGTAGTGGGTCCTTCTATCTTCCATAACTCCTAACAGGGTTAGAATCTTTTAATAGGGATTCAAAATCTCCTAACAGCCCGATTCATATGTACTAAATGTATTTCATAAGAATCCTAATAGAGTCCATCCTTTTACAAGGAATATTCATATTAGTGCATCTTTTGTGGGCATCATTCCCACCGGGGTTTACTCTTTGATCAAGAGGTTCCCTAGTCAACATATCTTGTGTTATTGTGTCATTGTGTATGAATATCTTTCTATGGTTGGTAATTATATTGTTTACATGGTTAAATGTTGTTGAAGTTGATAAAAGTTATAATTATCAGATAACTGATTCACCCCCCCCTCTTAGTTATCTTCTTGGACTTTACTTTCTAACAATTGGTATCAGAGCCAGTTTCTTGAAAGGAAAGTTTAACAACTTAAGGAGATCCATGGAAAATTTTAGGAAAGAAAGCCCTAAGTTTGATGGAGTAAATTTTGACAGCTGGAAAGAAAAGATGAAGACACATCTACTATGTTTAGGACCAGGTTATTGGTTGATTACAAAGAATGATAAGACTATCATTGAAGAAGATAATCTTGAGACATGTTCTAATGATGAGAGAGATTTATTCATGTGTAACATACTTTCAAGAGAAGCACTTTTGACAGTACTTCTGAAGAATGAATATAGTCAGGTAAAATGTTTAACAAAATCTCATGAAATTTGGAAAGCTTTACACTCTACTTTTGAAGGTGATGAACATGCAAAGAAAGCTAGATTACATAATTGGATATGTGCATTTGAAGATATAAGAATGATGGAAGATGAATCTATTAGAAGCTATATTGGTAGAATGTCAAAAATTATTGTAGGGATAAAATCTTGTGGAGGAACAAAGATAGAGAATGAAGTGATATGGAAAATTCTGAGGACATTGACTCCTATATTTAAGCAGACAACATAGATGATTGAACAAGTTATACCTTGTACTTCAAACTTTACAAGAGAGACTCTTCTTGAAAGATTGGAAGCAACAGAAATGAACTTGAGGTTATCAGGAGACTTACCTAGAATGGAGACAACATTCAGTGCACTTAGTGTTCACCCTACTTTGTCAAGAAGCATCAGTGTGAGTGGAGATTATGCTGGTAGTAGAAGATCTATAAATGAAGAAGACAAGAAGATTAAAGAAGGTATTGCCTTTCTTGTAAAAGGAGAACCAGACGGTAAGAAATTTTTTAAATGTTGGACTTGTCAAGAATATGGTCATTTTGCATCTAAATGTCCTAAGAGAGTTAAAAAGTACAAAAATAATTTCAAGCCTAGAAGATCTAAGGAATGTTATTATGCTAATGATGAAGATCTTGAAGCTAGTATAGAAAGAACTCTAAGTGAAAGTGATACTGAGAACAATGATGAAATAGGATTTGTAGCAATTAAAGAAGAGAATCCTAAATTTGATGTTAAGGAAGAAAAAGCCCTAGTTTCCCAAGTTGAAAAGAAAGTTGATTAGATTATAGATAGTGGTTGTTCACATCATATGACTGGTGACATGAAAAAGTTCATAAAGTTTAGCAATTATGATGGAGGAGTTGTGAGAGTTGGTAACAATGCACCTTGTTTGATTAAAGGTATAGGATCTATTACTCTTGATGGAAAGACTAATACTGATGATGTTTACTTTGTGGATGGATTGAAACATAATCTTTTGAGTGTTGGATAGTTAGTTGATAAGTGATATCAAGTTTGGTTTACTGAGAAAACTTGTGTGATAAAGGATAAAGATGGAAATCTGATTGGAACTAGATCTAGAACTAGAGGTAATGTATTTTAGTTGAATCCTACTAAGATGACATGTTTGATTACTAAGATTGATGATAGTTGGCTATGGCATAGAAGGTTTTGTCATATAAACTTTGATAATATTGTGAAAGTGAGTACTACACTTGCAGTAAGGGATTTGCCTAAAATTATGAAGCCTACTAACATGATTTGCAAAGAATGTGTGATGGCTAAGCAAAAGAGAAGTTCATTTCCTAGTAAGAAGTTCACATCGGCAGAGAAGTTGGAGATTGTTCATACAGACTTGAGTGGTCCTACCAGGACTAGAGGATTCTATGGAGAAAGGTATTTTATGATTCTTGTTGATGATTTTACAAGAATGATGTGGATTGCATTTCTTAAAGAAAAATCTGAAGCATTTGATAAGTTTAAGATCATTAAGAATAAAGTTGAGAATGAATCTAGAATGAAGATTAAATGTTTGAGATCTGATAGAGGTGGAGAATTTACTTCTAGAGAGTTTAATGCTTTTTTTGAAGTGAATGGTATTAAGAGACAATTTTTAGCCCCTAGAACACCTGAACAAAATGGTATTGAAGAAAGAAGAAATAGATCAGTGACTGAAGCAACAAGAGCTATGTTATTTGAGAATGATTTGGCAAAGACATTCTGGAGAGAAGCAGTGAATACAACAGTATATACAATGAACAGAGTACAAATCAGAGCAGACACAGACAAGATACCTTATGAATTATGGTTTGGACATGCACCCTCAGTTAAGTATTTTAGAATTTTTGTAAGCAAATGTTATATAAAGAGAGATGATGATATTGGAAAGTTTGATCCTAGAAGTGATGAAGGAATTTTTCTTGGATATTCTTTAAAGAGAAAAGTATATAGATGTTACAATAAGAGAACTAAAACTATTGTTGAGAGCGCAAATGTTAAAGTTGATGAGAAGTTCAAAATTTAGGAAAGAATGCTTGATTATGAATCTGATGAAGAAGCTCATCCTAAGCCTAACACTGAAACTACTGAGTTATTCTATGAGACTGACAGTGAATTGTTGAATGAGAGTCACGTTGAAGAAACCAAAGATGAATCTAGAGAAGAATCTATAGTTGAAGCAAGATCTGAGACTATGACACTGAACATGTATTTATCAAGACATCATCCTATTAAACAAGTTATTGGAAGTTTGGATAGAGGAGTTCTGACTCGAAATAAGGTACATTTATGTTTGATTTCTCAAATTGAACCTAAATCTACTAGTGAAGCTTGTGAAGATGAACATTGGATTAATGCTATGAAAGAAGAACTAGATCAGATTGAAAAGAACAAGACATGGGAATTGGTTCCTAGACCTAAAGACAAGAATGTGATTGGAACTAAATGGGTATTCAAAAACAAGATGAATGAACAAGGAGAAGTAGTAAGAAACAAAGCAAGATTGGTATGTAAGGGATACTCATAACAAGAAGGAATTGACTATGAAGAAACTTTTTCACCAGTAGTAAGACTTGAAGCAGTAAGAATGTTTTTGGCCTATGCAGCTTTTAAGAAATTCAAAGTATATCAGATGGATGTGAAGTCCACATTTCTGAATGGTGAATTGGAAGAAGAAGTCTACATTGAGCAACTTGAAGGTTTTTCTTTGACTCAAGAAGGAGACATGGTATGCAAACTGAAGAAAGCATTATATGGACTAAAGCAAGCACCTAGAACTTGGTATGCAAGACTAGATAAGTATTTGTTAAAATTGGGATTTACTAAAGGAACAACTGATAGCAATCTGTACACAAAAGAAATTGAAAATGGTTTGTTGGTTATAGTTATTTTTGTTGATGACATTATTTATGGAGGAGAAGATGAAGCTAGTGAAAAATTTGCTGATGAAATGAAGATAGATTTTGAAATGAGTATGATTGGTGAGATGAAATACTTTTTGGGATTAGAGATAACACAAAACAATGATGGTATCTTTGTAAGTCAAAAAAAGTACTTGAATGATTTGCTAAAAAGATTTGGAATGGAGAACTGTAAACTAGTTGGAACACCTATGGTTACAGGACACAAACTATCTAGCAAAGATGAAACATTGACAGTTGAGCAGAAGAAATACAGATCCATGATTGGAGGATTGTAGTACTTGACACACACAAGATCAGATATAGCACATTCAATTGGAATGGTAGCAAGATTTCAAGATGAACCTAGAGAATCGCATTATGCAACAGTAAAGAGGATACTAAGATATTTAAGAGGCACAATGGACTATGGATTGTGGTATGAAAAATTTGATGATTTTACCCTATATGCATATACAGATGCTGATTGGGGAGGTAGTGTTGATGATAAGAAAAGCACTAGTGGTGGAGCCTTTTTTCTTGGAGGAAGATTAGTTTCTTGGCTGAGCAAGAAGCAGCATTGTATTTCACAAAGCACAACAGAAGTAGAGTATGTAGTAGTAGCAAACAATTGTAACCAGATAATTTGGATGAAGCAAATACTTAAAGATATTGGAATTAAGTTTGTTGAGCCTATTATCATACATTGTGACAACACCAACACAGTTAGTATGTCTAAGAATCTTGTATTACATTCTAAGACAAAGCATATAGAGATCAAGTATCATGTTGTAAGAGAGAAAGTTGCTAAGAAAGAAGTCAGACGGGAGTACATAAGCACAAAGGAATAGATAGAAGACATATTTACAAAGCCTTTGCCTAAGGATACATTTGAGTATCTAAGAGGTATGCTTGGTGTTATGGCCCAATCTACTTTTGAGTAATGATGCAGTTGGTTGCATCCGTCCAGTGGTATATGAGCCCTATCTTTCTTCTGGATTGGATGTTGGTACTTCCTCTATGGGGGAGTATGTGTGTCTGAGCTGAGTCATGAGGACTCTTGTGAATATATTTTCTGAATAGTGTCTTTTGACATTGAGTTGTTGTTGACATAGCGATGAAATTTCTATCATTGATGTCAATGGGGGAGAAGTATGAATGAAAAACAATATGAGAGAACTGAATAGGATAACGAAGCAAGATTTGATTGATGAAGAGGACTTGAAAATGTTTATCAGAGCAACAGTGTTGCAGTATTGGATTTTTGGAACATTGGATGTTTTTCATCTATGTTGCCATCAATGTCAATGGGGGAGATTGTTAGGAATGAATGCTTGGTAGTCATTCTGTAGTAATTGTTGTATTCATGACTATGATTGTCATTGATGTCAACACAATGATCTTCTGGAGACTCGCAGAGAAGTAGACATTGTTTTGATTAGCGCACATGGGATATTATAGTTGGAGCTATGTGATGTTGAGGTTATATTCTTTGATATTTTATATGTCTATGGTTAATAGCCCAAATAGTAATTCATTTATTCATGAAAGTTATGAGCATTTTGGTGGAAGTAGTATTCAAGTAGTGTTCTTGAGTAGCGGTTTGTGGAAATCGGATGATATCTCCTAATTGAGATGGAATCTAGTTTTGCTCAGTTAAAGGGAAGTTTGAGACACATTGATAGTGACATGGTTCATAGTGCAAACTTCGAGGTCACATGAGTGAAAATTTATTGTATTTAGAAGCCGACAATTTTGTGTAATTTTGATGTAGCGTGTGGAAACTTTTGTTTTGTAATTGTGTGCTGACTCATTTGTAATTATTTGAGTGTGGTATAAAGGAAGGAATGTTTTTCCTTGTTGTAATGTGTATATAATGTAAGTATGGTATGGTTGAATGTGAATGTATGTATGAAGTGAAGAAAAGAGCCAATGAAGTTGTGAAAGCGAAATTGTGAAGGAAGACATGCGAAGTACAAAGATCTGAAATTGAGATTTGGTGTAGTAGTGAGTGCGGTTTGGCACAATGAAGAGGTAACATATTTCATATTATTCTACTGAATAATCTTAAGGTCAGTTGGATAGTGTGTTTAGTGATCTTACCATTGAAGCTATTTGGGAAGTGGGTCCTTTTGTCTTCCATAACTCCTAACAGGGTTAGAATCTTTTAACAGGGATTCAAAATATCCTAATAGGGATTCATATGTACTGAATGTATTTCATAAGACTCCTAATAGAGTCCATCCTTTCATAAGGAATATTCATATTAGTGCATCTTTTGTGGGCCTCATTCCCACTGGGGTTTAATCTTTGATCAAGAGGTTCCCTAGTCAACATATCTTGTGTTATTGTGTCATTGTGTATGAATATCTTTCTATGGTTGGTAATTATATTGCTTACATGGTTAAATGCTATTGAAGTTGATAAAATTTATAATTATTAGATAACTAATTCACCCCCCCCCTCTCAGTTATCTTGTTGGACTTTACTTTCTAACAACAATATGAAGATAGATGAAAGGTTTCAGATACAAGAGAGAATGTGTATTGCATAAAAATGACATAAAATAACAAACTTAAATAAACTAAGTCTATTCCTACATATTCATGCAAACCTCAAAATATGGAAGCAAACATGCATATATGAAGAAATAAAATAACAAATAAGATTAAGCTATTTCAACATAATGCAAACCTCCCAAAAAAGACTAAGTGTTGATTGATTAATTGAAGAAGGTATGTGGTTTCTCAAATCCCACAACATGACAATGCATGAAAAAGGCTTGTTGAATGAGGAGAAAAGCTCTCAATTTATAGGCTTTTTAGGGAAATGTACGGTTTGGATTCAAAGTTGGATGAAGGGCTAGGATTCTTTAGGATCAATGATGTGGCCATGAGGTGGAGGAAAAGTAGATGCCATGTAGATGACATGTGGATTAGGGTTTGACCATTCAAAGGGGGAAAGATTCTGACACATGTGTGAGAAAACTTTGAAAGTGACATGTCCAGGAAAAATTGTAAGAGGGTGTAAGAAGCTGTAAGAGGTATAAATTTTCTCACCCATGTGTAAGCAACTTGAGAAAATTATGGCTCAATGACAAAGGTCAAGGGTTGTAAGAGGATGGGAGAACCAAGGTTTCTCACACATGTGTGAGCAACTTTGGAAAATGACATGTCAATGACATGGGTCAAAAGGTGGAAGAGAAGGGGAGAACCAAGATATTGGAAAGTGACATGTTAATGACATGTGGGAGACAAGTGTGTAAGGGTTTGTAAGAGTGTGTAAGAGTCACATGTGACCAAATTCACATGTGACTTGGGTTTGGATTAGGATTTCTTAATCCTTAGATTAAGGTTGTGTAAATGATTAGGATGAGATTAGGTGGGAGATTATGATTAATTAGTGGGAAAGTGGTTTGAATTGGGTTAGAAGGATGGGTTAGGTTAGGGAAGTGAGGTTAGGTGAGGGTTAAAGTTAGGAGCCATGTGCTCAAATAGAATTAAATTCAATATTTAATTCTAAGTAGGATAAGAAGGGATTAATTAACTAAACAAGATCATTTACTTAATTAAATGGAAGATTAGGATAAGGGGAAATGGGATAGAATTAAATAAATATGAATTTATTTAATCAAGGATAGGGTAAAATGCTAAAATTAAATAAATGTAAATTTATTTAATCAAGGATAAGGGATAAATAAGTGTGTAATTAAAAAAATGTGAATTTATTTAATTAAGGGTAGAATGAGGTTAATTATTAAATAAATAATAAATATTTATTTAATTGTCTAGAATAAGGGTAATTGTTAGGACAATTTTAGGTGTACATTTTTCCACTCTTTGATGTAGCATCACAAAGTGATGCTAGATCAAAGAAGATTAAAACATAGTGGATACAAGGGATAAGAGTAGTAGCATGATGCCTTAGTCATGAAAGGATGAGGAAGGATGATGAGGAAGGATTGGTATGCCCCATTGAGAGCACATGCGGGTCTGGAGAACACAGGTGTGCTCTCGAACATAATAGGAGTATGGAAGGAAGGAGAAAAGGTGATGGATGATGAAGGGAGAATAGATAAAGTCATGCTACGATGGTGTGAGAAACCTAAGTTTGATATTGTACTTAACACTATGCACCAAGGTATGGGGAACCAAGATGACAATGTGTCCAGTACGTGATAAAAAAAAGGGGTCAAATGCAACCATATGCCTATGATGTTGGAGATTTTTCAGCAAGCTAGTGCTGAGTGTATGTTTGTCATTGATGACAACATATAGTAAGTAGCATGCGTGGAAGAATTATGCAGTAAGATTTGAGTATATGAAGCATGGACATGTTATCAACATGATATCATGGACGTAGAGGTTAATTGCTAGAACAGATAGTTATGTAGCAGCTTGTGTCAGTAGTGTTCCTAATAGAGTTACAGGCAGTGGTTTGTGAGTAATTATTTGTACAGTCATCATGGAGCCTTGCACCTTTGGATATGTGATGAAGACATGTGAGTGATTTTATAATCATGGATGCAGAGTCTGATGATTAGTAGAAATGAAGTTATGCAGTCGCTATTCACCAGTAGAAGTTTCCTATGTTTATTCTGAAGAGCCAACAGAGATTATATTGGTTCAGGAGTTGCACTTATCATTTCTCTACGCGTCCTTGGATTAAGGATTAGAGAAGAGTTAATAATGATAGGTTAGGAGTGCATGATGTAATTCATCTTGAGGAGAAAGTTTCAGTTACTTTTGTAGAGATGACAGTGTGTAGCATGTGTCTACATTTATTAATATTGGTTAGGTCCCAGATTGTGTTGCGTTCTTAGTAGAGCTGACATAATTATAATTGGAGTATGTTATGGTTTCTCTAATATGATTTGAAGATGGTTCTAACAGGTTGACTTGGTTATGTCATTTAGAGAAAAGATATTTATAGGCAGTCATTTGTGATTGCTAAAGCATGGTTCAGAGTTGATTGTGAAAAGAAGAGCAGAGTGTGAGAAGTGTTGAGCCATCAACAGAAGGTCTATGTGACCAAGTGAAGATTTTATGCTATACATTGGAACTGATCCAGAAAGCGGGTCAAAGTGCAGTTCACCAAGATCCAGATATAGTGTGTATCTGTTATTCAGAAGGTTGTAGCCTTCACCCCTTTGAGCAGTGTGGTCTCAGATAGTGCATCCTCACCCCTAATAGGGTTAATTATAAAAGACTCCTAATAGGGTTCGACCCTTGACCAGGTCACTGTACTAAATGCATTGTAAAGACAACTCCTAATAGGGTTAAGGATCTTCTAACAAGGATCATAATACACCAGTGCAGATTATTAGTGGGTGTCAATTCCCACTAGGGTTTTTACCTATTTGGGTTTCCTCATAACCAAAATATTGGTGTTGTGTTCAAGTGTTCTTTCATTGTGTTTATACTTTATGTTTAAGTATACTTAATTGGACAAAGAATTGAAACTTGTAGATAACTAATTCACCCCCCTCTCTCAGTTATCTCTTGGGACTATTCCTAACATATGACACCATGATATGGAAGATCATGATGAAATTATGACAATAAGATGCAAAGACCATGATAAATGCAAAAAATAATAATATAGACAAGCAACAAGTAAGCATGCACAACAAACTGAATGTAAACCAATAGTTTTCCCCTAGTCAAGCTGAACACCAATTGATGGATTGATTGACGATGATTGATTGCACATGGAAAAGCTAACGATAAGAACAATGCACATCCAAAGGATTTGTGATGGATACATCCCATGATGATGATTTGATTAAAATTGGGATCAATGGATTATTAGCTGAGTTGGGTCAAGATGATGGGTTGATTAAGGATTGATGTACAAGATTACAAGGTTGGATTGATTGGATTAGTATTGATTGCACTTGATTGGACTAGTTTGGGATTTTTGTTGTGATTTTATGGATTTTTTGATTTATTGATGAGTGGATTGGATAGTGAAGGGAAAGATGATTTGGATTGGATTGGAAGATTTGGATAAGATAATAGGAGTAGAAAGGAATTGTATTGAAGAGGATAGGAGGAAGAAAATTTAATTGGATTAGAAGATAAATGAAGTTGATATGAAAGGAGTAGAAGAAGGGAAATTGATTAGATTATAAGATAGATGAATTGGATTGAGTAGAATTAGAAGATAAAGGAATTTTATTGAAGGATATAGGAAGAAGATAAATGATGTAGAATATAAGAGGAGGTGAATAGATTGGATGAGATTAGATTGGAAGAAGGGAAATTTATGTGATTAGAAGATGAAAGGATTGGAAAAGATGAGAAAGGAAGAAGGGAAATTGATTGGATAAGAGGAGATGAGAGAAATTTGAGTGGAAAGTTGGGAAGAAGGAAAATTGATTAGATTAGAAGATAGATGAAGTTGATTTAGGGTATTAGAAGATGAAGGAGGGGGAAATGATGGGAATGGAAGAAGGGAAATTGATTGGATTAAAGGAATTTAAATGAGGGGATGGGAAGAAGTGAAATTAATTAGATTAGAAGAGAAGGTGGATTGAATAGGAGAGAAGAAAGAGAAATGGATAAGACAGGGGAGGGAAAGGAAAAATGGCTGTGATGTGGTGAAGTTGGAAGATGGATAAGAAGATTGAGTGGATTGGGACCAATGACAAGAGAGAACCAAGGAATGGTAGAAGAAAGGGGAATGGATGTAGTTTATGGATGGAAGGTAGATGGAGGGAATGGAGAGTGATAGGAGATGGGGGATTAAAAGGTGGGGAAAAAGGGGGTGAGGGTTCAAGGACTATGTGGAAAAGGAAGTAAATGCCCCACACTAAAGAGAGGAGAATGGATGGAAATATGGTGGGTAAAGGAGGTATGAAATGGATGGAAAGGGGTACAAATATGCATGGAGGGAATGAAGGACTATATGTTCCAAAGCATGCATGGATATTATTATGTTTTATTTTATTTTGTTGGTGTTTTTGGTGCCTCTAGTTGTAGGAAGGAAAATGGATGAAAGTGGGAGGTGGATGGATAGAATGAGGGGTATGAATAAGATAGAGGATAATGATAAGGAGGATATGGATGGAAAATGACAATGTATAATGTAGGGAGGATATGGATAGAAGCATACAATAGAATTGAGGGAATGCATGGGAGAATCAAGATCAAAGGCATGGAAATGAGGATGGAGGAAGTGAATATGTCAAGGAATATGAGATGTAGGATAGGGATAGGATGCCAAGATCAAATACAAACAAGTGGATGGATGTATGTAGGATAATGAAGAGGAGATGGATAACAAGTAAGGAAAATGGATGGGGTATATGGATGGATGGATGTAATAAATAGGATAGTCAAGATCAAAGATAAGAAAGGATGAGGATGGACTTAGATAGGAGGATGGAGGGTGGATATGAAAGATGGAAGACATATAATGTAGCATAGGATGGATGGAGCTTTCCCCCAAGTGTAGGGTACAAGGGGATAAGGATAAGTGAATGGATGGAAGAGGTGAACTTTTAGAAGACAATAGATATGTGATAGGGAGGTGGAGGGAAGGACTCAAGCATCGAGTGATGTGATATTACACTATGTTTTTTGGATCAAGTCATTTTGGATATTGTCTCATAGATGTTGGTAGGATGGGTAGATGGTAGAGGAAATGGACTAGGGGAAGTAGAATGAGGACTTATCCAAAATATGGGATGAAAGTAGTGGGGGAGTATGGAAGAATTGAGGAAGAATGGATGGGAGGATGGAAGAATTGTACATAAATGGATGGGAGAGATGAAAAGATCACCATTGGAACACACCTTGAAGGGTGGTGGAGAGGCGGAGGAGGAGATTTTGGAGGAGATGGAGGAAAAAAAGGTAGATTTGGGATATAAGGACCCAAAATAGATGAAGGACGGAATGGAGTCGGAAAGTAGAAGATTGTTAGAGGGATGATTTAGGAGGAATCTTTTCGATTAGCAAGGTTGGATTCCAATTTGGGTTTTGAATTGAGATGCATTTTAGAATTGAGTAGCTCGAGAATCCACATGATTTTTAATTTTTCATTTTGAGGCCTTTGTGGCCTTTTGAACTTTGCATCCTTTTGGATCATATTTTTCTTTTCTTGAACATGTCTTTTAGATGGGACATGTTGATTCGTCTATTTTTTTGTGTGGATTTGTGGCTTGATGCATCTTTTATTATTTTATTTTATTTTACTTTGGCATCCAACTTGCTTCCATTAGCCATGGTATGGGTGCATCAGGATGAATGGTTTAAAGAGTGTATGGATGGAATTACAAAGGATGAATGTTGGAAGGAATGAAAGGATGTGTGCCTTTGTGGATATTTCTTAGGGAGGTGAGATGAACTTGGATATGGAAGATGGATGTATGTAAGGACCTAAAATATATGGAAAGGGTGAAGAATTAGGTTTGGGAACATAAGGACCTAAAATGGATGCATTTGAGGGAGGGAGGGAGGTTTGGACATAGGGGCCCAAAATAGATTTGGAGGGTGGGGGGATGGAGGTTTGGACTTAAGGGACCAAAAGGGATTTGGAATATGAGTGAGGGGAATATTTAAGTTTAGATTTGGATGGAGGAATTTGGGATTTGGAAGGAGTAGGAGGGGTACCAACATCTTGAGACATTATTTATACAATGGGATACTTAGTATTTGCAACACAAGATATGAGTCCAGGTGTATGGAGTTCATGTATGGATTAGATAGGTGTGATGGTATTTTGTGGAGGATTAGGATCATGAGGGGGATTAGGGAAGATAATAGGATCGTAAGATGGATTATGAGGAATAAGAAGATCTTGAGATGGTGGAGGAGCATGACATGGAGCTAACGGGTTACTTTGATCTTAAATTTGAAGAGGATTAGGTGGCGGAGTAGAAGGGGTAATGGGATCTTGAGAAGGAAGAGGATCATACAATGGAATGGAGGGGAGGGAATCATGAGATGGAGTGATTTGATCTTGACATGGAGGGGGATTATTGGATGGGAGAAAAGAATATCTTCATGAATTGGAGGATAAGTGGGTGTTAAGGTGCGAGATGGAAGGGGATCATTGGATGGGGTAGAGGGGATGGGGTCATGAGAAAGAGGGGAGTCTTTAATAGATGAGGTAATAGGTATGTCTTGATCTTGATTAAGAATCAGATCATGAATTGGATTAAAAGGGATAAATGGATCTTGAGATGGATTGGAAGCATGGGATAGAGAGATGATAAGATCTATAGGAGGAGAATAATCCATAGTAGCATGCTTTGGAAAAATCTCTTGACATGTTTGGACTTGGGAGAGTGATGGGATGGAGGAAGTGGAGGCTTCAACTCGAGTGAATGGAGGGGTGAAAGAATCATGAGACTTAGAAGATTTAGGTGTGTGGTGACTTGGAGGGAATGATGGTGAGTGCATGGCTTGTGGAGATTGGGTAGCTTGATTTAGAGGTGGGGATCTACACTTCGCTGTTATCTCATTGATCCATGCAAAGAAAAGCATGGTTTTGGATGAGAGATGGGGATGATGGATTTGGGTAAATGTTGGATGATGAGATGAATTTCCCTTGTCAAAGGCAGAGGAAGGAGAAGAAATGTGAGATGTATTGGAATTGGATATGGAATGTTGAGGTGGAATAGATGGGGATATAGGATTGTCTCGGTAAGTGGGAGTTAGATTGTTTTGGGGAGTGTGTGAGTTAGATGAATGTGAGATTGGATTTGTGTGAAGTCGATATTTATCCATGATGTTGGAATGAAGGTTTGGATTTGGATTAGAAGAAGATGTGGATGAAGATTTGAATTAGGAGTAGATGAAGTGAGATGTTTGAGGGTGGATGAAATATGAACTTAGGAATAGGAGCAAGTTTGGGCTTTGTTCTTGATTTGAGAGGGCAGGGCCTCAAGGAGTTCGATTTGATTTGATTTGATTGATTGATTGTGAGGGCATGACCTCAAGGATTTGATTGATTTGATTTGGATTAAGGATTGAATTGATTGTGAGGGAAGGGCCTCAGGGATTTGACTGATTTGATTTGGATTAAGGATTAAATTAATTGTGAGGGCAGGGCCTCAAGGATTTGATTGTTTTGATTTGGAGAGGGCAAGGCCTCAAGGATTTGATTGATTTGATTTGATTTGATTAAGAGGGTAGGGCCTCGAGGATTTGATTGATTGTATTATGGATTTGATTGATTGTGAGGGCAGGGCCTCAAGGACTTGATTTTTTTGATTTGGATTGATTAAGAGTGCAGGGCTTCAAGGATTTGATTGATTAGATTTGGATTTGATTGCGATTTTGGATTTGATTTGATTGTGAGGGTAGGGCCTCAAGGACTTCATTGTTTTGATTTGGATTGATTAAGAGGGTATGACCTCAAGGATTTGATTGATTGGACTATGAATTTGATTGATTGTGAGGGCAGGGCCTCAAGGATTTGATTGATTGGATTTGATTTTGATTTTGATTTGAAGGTTTGAGGCAAACCTAGGAGGAACAAGACCCTATGATGGTGCAAACAAAGGATTGATTTGGATGATGACCTTCTTCTACTTGGAGATGAACTTGTGATCCCAAGAAAAATAGGATAAGATTAATGGAATTAGTTACTTGAGATGGACTGATGTTCTCAAAGAAATAATTTGATTAGATGTGTTTGCTAATGATGAGGGTCTATGTAACACTTTTGATTAAATTCTTTCAACCTAGCATTGATTAAGGAATGAAGGATGAGATTTGATTTGATTAGTCTTGATTATGCTTGGATATGGGTCAATCAAGACAAGATTTGATTAAAGTCCAAGCAATGATTTTGCTCCTAACTTCAAAGTAGAAGATTTTATGAAAATTTGGATGAGAAGATGATGTCCATAGAGATTGGAATTAAGAATGAAATAAATTTAGAAGATAGATGAGGGGTATTGGAAGAAAATTGAATAGATTGAATTTGGATTTGATTGGAACAAAGTTGACAAGGGGATAAGATTAGAAAGGTGATGATGTGATTAGATTAGAAGGATGACCAAAATGAAGATTAGGACCTTGATTGAATGATTGGGAAGAGGATAAAGATGACTTAGAAGGATGATTAGATTAGAAGAATGATTATGAAGAATGATAAAGATGACTTCTAGAAGAATGATTAGGAGGATTATAATACAATAGGAAGGACTTAGAAGAAGTGATTAGGATGATTAGAATAGAATAGGAATGACTCGAAAGAATTTATTACGATGATTAGGAATAGAATAGGACTGACTTGGAAGAATTGATTAGGATTATTAAGATGATTAAGAGATGAAGAGGAAGGATGATTAGGATATGGAGGAATGTTTAAGGATATAGAGGAATGATTTGGATGATTGAATTGGAATGGGAACATGACTAAGGATGTTATGGATGATTAGGAGATTATGACTAGGATGATTAAAAGAGAGGAATGAATAGGATAATTAGGAGAGATTACGATTGAAGAAATGATTAAGAAGATGATTAGGATAAGAAGTATGGAGAAGGTGATGAATTTGATAGATGAAAGAAGTGATGTGGAAAGCTTGACTAACTTAACAAAATGTTTTTGTTGTTTTTGAAATGATTTTTATTTTTTTTTTGAGTTTTTGAGTTTTGTAATGTTTTTGGGTTTTCAAACTTTATATATTTTTTTGGATTTTTAAGTTTTTGATGTTTTTGGATTTTGAAAGTTTATACTTTTTTAGGATTTTTGAAATGTTATTATTTTTTTTTGGATTTTATATTCTAAAATGAAAAGAAAATAAATGAAATTATAGACAAGCACAATTGCTAAGGCTTAATTTGGATGGTGTGTCCCCTTTTGTGTGCAAATGGGAAAGGTTTTAAACATTCAAGCACATAAAACACACCGACAATCCTATTGAGGCTTCAATTAGGATATAAAAGGTCAAATAGGGGATGTCCTCAATATACAAAAGGTATGTGAGGCCCAAATCCATAGATGAAAGAGAATAATGCCACACAATCGGGAGGAGATTTTAACCTAAATCTTCACCTTCACTTCCCAAAGGTATAAAGTTCTTTGGGGTTTAGCCAAGAGTGACAAGATTCTACTTCCAAGAGAGGTGTCTTTGGATTCACCTCCCACTATTTATACTCCATTAGAATGCGGGAGTCGAGGTCATCCCTTGAGGTGATCAAATCCCCAAGAAGGCCTCCTAAAAAGAAAACAAGACCACATATTTCTTGTGCACTCAAGATCACCCGAAGGCACGAGAGGAGAGAATACGTACGTGGCCTTGGAGTTTAAAAGACACTTTTTCTTTCTAATTCCAAACCCAAATGTGAAGGTTAATTTTAAGCCCAATTTGAAAATGTGTGGAAAAAATTCAAATAGATTGTACAGGGCTAAAAATTATTGGAAAATCAGATTCCTTGCATTTTTCTGATGAAATTTTAAAAAAAATTTGTTGAAAAATGTTTTTTTATGCCCAAGTTATGTGTGTTTGAAGTTTGCAAAGAAGGGTCAACTTGGAACATGTGAACCTAATTTTTAGGATTAAATCTAGTAAAATGGTTTGTAGATCTAGATAGAGGGCTGAATCAGCTTTACATCACTTTTTGAATCATCCAAAATAGAGCTCGTATGTGAAAATTATAAGCATTTTCATGAAGTTGCCTCTTTATGAAAAACAAGTTGTAATCAGACAAAGACGCCTACGTACAGGTAGAGACGCATGTCTGTTAGAGACACCTATGTATAGGTAGAGACACATTTCTATCAGAGACACCTATTTCCAAGCAGAGACGCCTGTCTGCACAAAAACAAAGATTAACCACCAATGTTTTAAAGTTTTATGCTCTCATTAAATTTCAAATGCATAAAAAGGTTTCTTATGACAAAGACATAGTGATTTTCTAGCCTTAATATGTCAGAAAAATTTACTTAATTAGCTTAAAAAAGACAACACAAAGGAAACTCCCTTTTTAGCAGAGACACCTGTGTGTATGCAGAGATACCTATCTGCACAAAAATAAAGATTTTATTAGTTTTATGTTCTTTTATGCACTTCCAGATAACATAAGGTGTTTCACTAATGATTATAAGCCTTTAAGTGATTAAAACATGTAAATTTTATTATCTAAAACAAATTAAAGTGGAAGAAACCCCCTTTCTGGTGAAGACACCTGTCTACAGATGGAGACACCTGTTTATAGGCAGAGACGCCTATGTAGCAGAGACGCCTATGTAGCTGACACACCTGTCTACAGGCAGAGATTCCTATTGACAGGAAGAGATGCCTATGTAGTAGAGATTCCTATTACCAGGCAGAGATGCCTCTAGACAAGCAAAGATGCCCGTCTAGAAACTTTACTGGGAACTCTCACAAAATCAAAAAAATTGTTAGAAAAATGGGATTGTGGGTCCCACCGGGCGTGCCAAAATGTATTGCATAAAAATGACATAAAATAACAAACTTAAATAAACTAAATCTATTCCTACATATTCATGAAAACCTCAAAATATGGAAGAAAACATGAATATATGAAGAAATGAAATAACAAATAAGATTAAGCTATTTCAACATAATGAAAACCTCCCAAAAAAGGCTAAGTTTTGATTGATTTGTTGAAGAGGGTATGAGGTTGCTCAAATCCTACAGCATGATAATGCATGAAAAAGGCTTTTTGAATGAGGAGAAAAGATATCAATTTATAGGCTTTTTAGGGAAATGGACGGTTTGGATTCAAAGTTGGATGAAGGGCTAGGATTCTTTAGGATCAATGATGTGGTCATGAGGTGGAAGCCAAGTAGATGCCATGTAGATGACATGTGGATTAGGGTTTGACCATTCAAAGGGGGAAAGATTCTCACACATGTGTGAGAAACCTTTGAAAGTGACATGTCCATGACAAATTGTAAGAGGGTGTAAGAAGGTGTAAGAGGGATAAAGTTGCTCACCCATGTGTGAGCAACTTGAGAAAATGATGGCTCAATGACAAAGGTCAAGGGTTGTAAGAGGATGGGAGAACCAAGGTTTCTCACACGTGTGAGAAACTTTGAAAAATGACATGTCAATGACATGGGTCAAAAGGTGGAAGAGAAGGGGAGAACCAAGATATTGGAAAGTGACATGTCAATGACATGTGAGAGACAAGTGTGTAAGGGTTTTTAAGAGTGTGTAAGAGTCACATGTGACTAAAGTCACATTTGACTTGGGTTTGGATTAGGATTTCTTAATCCTTAGATTAAGGTTGTGCAAATGATTAGGATGCGATTAGGTGGGAGATTAAGATTAATTGGTGGGAAAGTGGTTTGAATTGGGTTAGAAGGATGGGTTAGGTTAGGGAAGTGAGGTTAGGTGAGGGTTAGAGTTAGGAGCCATATGCTCAAATAGAATTAAATTCAATATTTAATTCCAAGTGGGATAAGAAGGGATTAATTAAGTAAACAAGATCATTTACTTAATTAAATGGAAGATTAGGATAAAGGGGAAATGGGATAGAATTAAATAAATATAAATTTATTTAATCAAGGATAGGGTAAAAGGCTAAAATTAAGTAAATGTAAATTTATTTAATCAAGGATAAGGGATAAATAAGAGTGTAATTAAAAAAATGTGAATTTATTTAATTAAGGGTAGAATGAGGTTAATTATTAAATAAATAATAAATATTTATTTAATTGGCTAGAATAATGGTAATTGTTAGGATAATTTTAGGTGTCTATAGAATGTATGATTGTAATCAGCATACATAGATCGAGGAGGCTGCTACTACTGAAGAAGAACTTGTTGAAACTGAATGCAAAAATTAGACTTCTGATGATGATACAAATGAAGGTACTGAGATTCCTAAGACTCTGAGGTATGTAAAGATAAATCATCCTAAAAAATAAATTATTGGTAATACAAATCAAGGAGTAATGACAAGATCAAAGGCTAGAGAAGAAAAATTGTTTAATTTCTCAAATTGAACCAAAGATTACAGATGAAGCTTGTAGAGATGAATCTTGGATAAATGCTATGAAGGAAGAGTTAGATCAGATAAAGAAAAATAACACTTAGGAATTGGTTCCTAGACCTAAAGACAAAAATGTAATAGGAACTAGGTGGGTTTTGAGAAAAAAAATGAATGAAGGAGTTGTTGTAATAAACAAAGCAAGATTGGTATGTAAAGGTTATTCACAACAAGAAGGCATAGATTTTGAAGAGATATTTTCTCCTATTACTAGGATAGAAGTTGTGAGATTACTCTTGGCTTATGCTGCACATAAAAAATTCAAGGTATATTAGATGGATATGAAATCTGCATTCTTGAATGGGGATCTTGAAGAAGAAGTGTATATAGAACAACCTGATGGATTTCCTCTATGCAAAGATGGAGACATGGTATGCAAGTTGAAGAAGGCACTGTATGGACTGAAGAAAGCTCCAAGGGCTTGGTATGCAAGGTTAGACAAATAATTACTTCACCTTGGGTTCAAAAAAGGTAATGTTGACAGTAACTTATATTTAAGAACTAGTGAAGATGGAGTTTTGATAATAGAAGTTTTTGTTGATGATATTATCTTTGGAGACAATGATGAATTGTGTAAGAAGTTTTCTAAAGAGATGGAAAATAAATTTGAGATGTCCATGATAGGTGAAATGAAATTCTTTCTAGGATTGCAAATAAATTAGAACAAGAATGGCATTTTTATTTCTTAGACTAAGTATCTTAAAGAAATATTAAAAAAGTTTGGAATGGAAGACTATAAAGTAGTTAGTACACCCATGGTGACTGGTCATAAACTATCAAGTAATGATGAGACAAAGTATGTTTTTTAGACCAAGTACAGATCAATGGTTGGTGGATTACAATAGCTAACTCACACCATATTGGATATTTCTAATGCTGTTGGAATTGTGGCTAGATATTAGGCATAACCTAAAGAGACACACCTAGCTGCTACGAAAAGGATATTTAGATATCTAAAAGGGACAATTGAATATGGCTTATGGTATGATATAAATGATGATTTTGAACTACATGCTTATAATGATGTTGATTGGGTAGGGAACATTGATGACATGAAGAGTACTAGTGGAGGTACATTTTTCCTTGGGAAAAAGTTGGTTTCATGGCTAAGTAAGAAACAAGATTGTATAGCTCAATCTACTGTAGAATTAGAGTATGTTGCTATTGCTATTAACTTCACTCAAATTGTTTGGATGAAATGAATTTTGAAAGATATTGGAATAAATTTTGATGAACCAGTGGTTATCCATTTTGATAACACCAACACAGTAAACATGTCAAAGAATCCTGTGATGTACTCTAAAACTAAGCATATTTCTATCAAGTATCACTTCTTGAGAGACAAGGTGGTAGAGAAGGAAATAAGATTGGAATACATTAGCATAAAGGAACATATAGTAGACATATTTACAAAGCCATTTCCAAAAGATACCTTTGAGTATCTCAGATGTATGCTTGGGGTTCAGGCCCCCTCCTAGTGTGAATTAAATGATGCAAGAATGCATCAGTCCAGAGGCTTTCAGAGCCTTATCATATTATGGACTTGATGTAGGGATCTACTCATCAGGGAGAGTGATTGTTGAAGATAGTTGTGAAATATAGTTGGTGGATTATGGCACCCTTTTCCATTTTTTGCAAAGGGGGAAAGAGACTATGTAAAAATCCTATAGGGAAGAGACTATGTATTGGGAAAAGGGACTATATGGTAAAGGTACTGAGAGAATACTTTTGGGTTGATGAATTTTCCCATATTTTGACATCAATGCCAAAGGGGGAGATTGTTGGATAATGCTAATGTATTGGGGAGATTTTTGATACATTTAATATGTTTAATCACTACATTGAGTGATGTTGGAATTATTGATGTTGTCATTCGTGTCTTGTCACCGATGTCAACATATGTTTCTGTGAAGAGAAGAAGCTGGTTATTACAATGTATAGACACTGTACATATGTTTTAGAATGTGTGAAGTCATTTGTGTGTACTGAAAGGTGTTTTGATATTATATCTAAGATCACATGATGTAATATTGCATATTGGTTGAGTTACAAAAGATTTGGTGAAGACTAGTTACTGGACAGTGGCAGTAGAAGTTGACAAAGTAAGTCTCTGAGTTTTGGGAATATCTTACAGGTGATGAAGATTCAGTGTATGCAAGATTAAGGCATGCCAGACATGGTACTGAAGAATGTTTGATGGTCTATGCAAGGTACATAAAATATGGATGATGTCATCTATGGCATGTGTTCTGGAGATGACCTATTTGGAAGCTGACTTCAGAGATGTAGCATGTATTATGGATGGTGAACATGAATTAAGGATGTCAGTCCTTAATTATTGTAATTTAAGTGTTGTATACTTGTTTTAGATACTATGTGTATCTTAGCAAGGAGTTATGTAATTATTTGTAATAGGAAAGCCTAATTGGCCGACCTGATTATTTATTTTGTAATAGGCTATATATGTAAGATATTTTATTTTGAAAAGATATATGGTGAGATTGTATGTGATGTAAAAGGAGGATTGTGGAAGCTGCAAGCTTGAGTCAACTGGATTTAGAGCAGAGGATAATTGTATACTTCATTGGAACTGATCAAGAAAAGATAGTTTCTATCAGACAACTCAAAATATTATGTATTTCTTCATATACACTTGTGTTGCAAATAGTGAGTTCTGAAGGTGGACATAACCTTGTTTGGGTAGTGAGCCTACCCCTTCTTTTCTTCACTCCTAGCAGGGTTTGTCCTCTAACAAGGATTGTGTACTATAATGTTTTAATTAGCTCCTAACGGGGCTAGATCTTCTAACAAGGATACTATACTCTTAGTACATCATTAGTGGGTATTAATTCCCACCAGGGTTTTACCTTTAACAGGGTTTCCTCGATAAAAAATATTGTGTTATTGTGTTGGCATTCATTGTGTTTATTTGATTTGATATTTCTGCTATTCAAAGTTTAAAGTTTAATAATATGGTATACAACTGATTCACCCCACCTCTCAGTTGTATTAGTGGACTGTTATTCCTAACAATTTCTTCCACACTCATTGGATGCCTATGTGTTTCCATATTCAATTTGTTGTTGTCATCTGTATCAATCATCTATTCATCATCATCATCCTTTTGGAGTACCAACTTCCTCCTTGGCCTCTTCTTAGGATTTCTTGGTACAACCTTAGTTTGAGCTTGTTTCCTTTTCCTTGAGCTCTCCCCTTCAGTGTTCTTTACTGGTGTCTTCTTTAGTGGCTCAATAGTTGTAGCAGTTGAGGTTTCCCTTGCTCTAGGTCTCAATGTTGTAGGAGGTGTAGGCTTTTGTTTCTGGTTCTTCTTTTTGCTGGGCTCAACAACCATTATCTCTTTGCCCTTATTTTGAGTATCTACCTCCTCCTCTTCACTCTCTTCAGACTCCCTTGTGTAAATTCTAATGGTGCATTCTCCTCTTCTCCTTGGCCTAGCATTTTCTCAAGATTTTTAACTATTTTCTTTCTCTTTCTCTCTAGGGTTGTATATTTTAGGCCCATTGTAATTTTAGATTTAGCTTTTTCATAGTTTCCAAAAGGTTTAGCTTTTATATCAATCTTTTTTGCAAGTAAAGCATTTATTGCTACTGATGTCTCATCTATGTTGATTCCATAGGGAAATGGCCTCATCCATGCTACCCTTGGCATAATAGCTTGAACAAATGTGTGGTCAGTATCCACAAGAAAACACACATCATCATAAAATTTCTCTACAAGGGATACTGGAATTTTGCTTCTCTTTATCATTTTCTTCTTAAACTCTACAAAGTAATTCTCCATCACACTATCAAAATTATGTCCTAGTTGCTAAATAAACTCATTAATATGTTGTGTCATAGGTCGGTCCTTACTCCATACTACATCTATTGTAGGAAAATTATTTTGCACATAGAAAAATATACAAGGGTAAAAGCACAAAGTTGTGTCACATTTCAGGACAACTTATCAGCATAGCTAAATTTGATTATTTCTACCTAAAATTATTTTCTATCAAACATATGGTCTAGCTAGATTCATTCTAGCTAAGTTAGATAAGTTCTTCACCTTTTCCAATTGGAAATATCTATTAAATGAATGTTTTATAACAATTACTAAAGAAATAAAATTATTTCAGAAAAGTGATGTTTCAATAACTCTTACTATTTTTAATGATATTTTTTTACAAATGTAAAAATACTCTTTTTTAGAGCACAGAGTCAAGATTATCATCATATAATTTTTATAGTATTTTAAGTAGATCTAATATATTATAATTTCAAAATACTGCAAGTAGGTATTTTAACATTCGAGAACAAGATGCTTCAAAAATAGAAAAAAATAGTAAAGCTTATCAAAAAATTTGAAAATTTATATTTAACACTAGAGGAGAGAGTTATCTTCAAGAGTGTGTAATTTATTTTCTGAATGGTGTAGATTTGATAGGGGAAATTTGACGCAAGATGAAAACTGTTGATTTCAGGTATGTTCGACTTTGATTAGTTATAACAGAGAAAATATAAATTGAAAACTAATTTTTCTTCTTTTTTGCACTAGCTATACATTTTATCTATGACATATTTTGAAATCAAAGAAAAAAAAGATTATTTGCATATACTTTTTTGGTGCGAACAAGACCCTCATTTTTCAGCATTTTTCAGCAAGTAAAAAAAGGACTTTAAAAATTTTAAAACTATGTGAATTCTTGTTAAAAAAAAATTAAAAAAATTATAGGCATAAACTTCATCCACTTTTACACATTTCATTAGTTTACATCATCTCCAAATTTTAAACATAAATGCCATTTTTATGTCGTTAAAGTTAAAAATGTTGTTTGTTGTTGACCTTTTCCTTTATAAAAGTGTGACATAGCTTTGTACTTTTACCCACAAACTATCAAGGATCGAAACTTACACATTGAGTTCTTTGCCTTCCTGATTGATGATAGTTTCTCGGCAAGTTGTGTTAGCTATAGCTCGGCAAGATCATAAGTATGATCTTTCTTCACAATTTTCCATGCAAGGACCACTGCAATGTAGGGGACACTATCCATTCAGCTTGACTGATAAAACTTGTGAGAAATTACCCTCACAAAAAATTGATCTCAGGATCTGTGATGGTGGAGATAGTCAATCCTCTCTTGTTCCATAGTGCAATTGCATTTTCTTGAATTACTTCCTTGCTCCGACATCTCATTGTCTTCTTCCTAGTAAGAATAGGGTAACCAGTGACTCAGTGAATTATTTCCTTGGTGATCTTCACCGACCCATTCTCCAACAACAGTTGCATGTTGTGAACTCTGATTAAGAAATATTGATCCATTCTATCTTGAAATTATGAGGGAAGTCTAGGGAAAATACTAACCCTTTCTCAACAATGTGTTGATGCTTCACCTTCAACACTCTATTTATACACAATCTGTTGTATGCTTCCCTCATCTCATAGTCTCTGATTTCACTAATATTGCACATGTAGCATGCACGCACATCATGTATCATCAAATATTTGGGTGAAATCGATGATAGGTCTCCCGAGAGATCTCCTTTTACCATGCTCTTAGGTACAAACCAAAAATTGGGTGGTTTACACGCATCACTTCTTACTAACTAAACATTAAGTACCTCCTTTCCTTGCTTCCTAATTGTAGTAGATGAGATAGATACCATTTTTTGATCTATAGTTCATAAAATGAATTTAGAGTAACTAAATAATACCTGGTTTCAATAGTTCTTCAATGTTTCCCAATGGAAAACTTGTAGAATCTTTACAAATTAACTTTGCACAAATCATTCTTCTCAATCACCTTTGAATCACTCTTGTAAATTCTCAAATTTCTAGTGAAATAAAAATGAATGGTAATTTTTATTTTATAGATCCAAACGGTCAAATTAGGTCTTCATTAAATGCTCCATACACTAGTTGGTAAAATATAGTTGTCTCAACTTTCGCATGATAGCTCAGTCAACATATGCCTATACTCAATTGAAACCATGACTTGGTCGATACTGACACTTTCACTTCAGCTTGGTAGATATAGCATCTCGGTTATAATAGGAGCTTGTCACATACTAAGTGACTCGGTCACTATAGATATAAATACTAATGCTCAATATCAATTTGCATAACAACTCATTTCTCAAATCTGTCCTAATGCATCTTTACTTATGTAGATATGGACTTTAACATATCTAATCTCAGGAACTGGTGTAAAATATAATATTTGAAAATTCAGTTCGTTACATACCTTATTTGCTTGGTTAGAAGTAGTGTGATCACCCAATCCATTGGATTGAGTGATCTCAAGTTCACTAGATCCACTACTTCTTGCTTCCTCTTTCTTTCTCCATGTCTGGTTCATTTGGTTCCTTATCTGTTCAATAGTCTCTTCACCTTTGAATTGTTCATTACTCGGTGCTTGTGCTCCGCAGTCTCTTTTTATATAACCAATATTGTGGCATTTGTAACAGACCAAACTTACACTCATCCAACTCTTGGGTTTTCCTCTGAAGTGTGTCCTTAAATAGTTTGGCCCAACATGAGCATATTCTCCACAATAATGAAAACTATACCATGTATTGTAATCCCAATTAAATGTGTTACCTTTCCTAGGTGCATTCCCTTGCTTCTTAGATGTCCACTTTGGTTTAGCATTGGATCTACATTCTTGTGCTCTATGACCATATTTCTGATAGTTGTAACAATGTCCTTGAAATCTAGGTGTAGTAGGTTAATTGCTAGCCTTTGACCTGCATTCATGTGCCTGATGTCCATGCTTCTTATAGTTAAAACAATTTCCATTGAATTTAGGCTTAGGGTTTGGATTACCATTTTGGCTTCTGCAAATGTTTGTTGTGTGTCCTAGTTTCCCACAGTGATGGAATGTAGGTTTGTTTTTCTTTGGCTTTGCATTTCTCTGTTCTCCATTCTTTGATGATTCTCCTTCTTCAGTGGTTGATAGGTGCTCATTATGTCCTAGTCTAGAGGTGTCACTAGATCTTCTTGGTGATCTCATCAGTTCCTCAAAGTACTTCACATCTTCATTCAATTTGTTCATCCTTTCATTGAGTTATTTTTTAGATCTTAACTCTTCCTTCAGTTGATTATTGTCTGCTATCAGGTTTTTAATCTCTATGTCTTTCCTATTCAACTCTTGATTAACAAGTAACAATTGATTTACCATGTCCAATTGATTGTTTATCAATTTCTACATATCACATGTCTTTTCATCAAGTCTAGTAGCCATTTGTCTCTTTTCCTCTTCTACCATTGTCTTGTTTTCCTTAGCTTTATTTTTTTGTTCAATCACTTCACATAGTCTTACTGATTGGATTTCCTATTCTCTTTTCAGACTTCAGACTTCTTCATTCAGTGTATTTTTTCTTTCCAATAGATATTCCATTACTGCATCATGTTCACTAGAGTTTCCATTATCAAATAGACCTTTAGTGTCTTCTTCTTGATATTGAGTGTCATTCAATCGGATTGCCAATTCTTTCCTTCTCTTTAAGGATTTCTTCAATTCTCGTCTTGCTGCTTCAAGAAGGTGCAATGAAAGATGGATGTCAATCTTATGATTCTCTATGATCTTTCCCAACTTATAAGCCTCCATCTCCAAGATCTTAACTCTCAAGTGGTTAGACTTCTTTTAAGAGAACAAGCTCTGATACCAATTGTTGGAAATCTTATTTGGGAAAATGAGATACTGAGAGGGGAGGGTGAATCAGTTATCCATTAAAACTTTCACTTTCATATCAATTCAACATATGTATTATTATCATGAACTTTAATGCTAAAATGAATCTAATATTCTAATCACATCCATAAAATGAAACACATAACACAAAGATTTGGTAACCTGGAAACCTTTGAAAGGTAAAACTGTGGTGAGGATGACACCCACAAATCTTCACTACTACAACAATAAAGTGTGCTTGTTAGGGCTACAAAGTTTTGATCACTTCTGGTGATATACCCTGTGAGGGGTTTGCCCCGCTAAGAGCTTTTAAACTTATAGAATCTACCTTGATTAAAGGATTTAAAGCTCACAACTAAGTAAGAAATCTATTAAGAGATTTACAAAGGTCTGTTAGGACCACTTTGTTAAGAGATTTACCCTGATTCACTTACTAGAATGTATTAGTATCTAATCATTCAATTTGCACTTTTAAATGTTGATAACAAATCTCCTCTTTGCAATACTTATCTAATCTCAAAATCAAATATGGCTCTATTCTATCTTTCAATTCTTTGCTCAGTCACTCTGCTTGATCCATGCATTTGAAAATCAAAACTTTTCTTCTATTCACATACTTTGGGTCTCCTCTTGTTCTCTTACCTTAGGGTTTTGATGTCACCTTATATAAACAACTGATCAAGCTTCTAGATCAAGATCAATGATCTAGATTCATCACTTATGCCACTTAAGCATTCCCTTTTTCTGATTGGTTACATTGATTGCATAGGGATTAATGATTAAAATCACGATCCATAATCAACTCCTTAATTAAATAAACAATCATTAAATCATGCATAGAAGTTGGCCAAAATGATTTACCTAGGTGTTTGTGCCATTACAAACACATATACAAAAACTGGTTCACTCGACATATGAAGCCTCTGATGCTTGGTCAAAATTGTTCTTCATATATTGGCACTAGATAATGAATCTTCTATACAACTTGACATATATACTGCTCGATAACTACTGAAGTACTCGATGACCATTGACTTGCTCAGCAGTAACTACCGCTTGGTACATATACAAAACACAAGTCTAGTATATTACTCGACCTTAATAGGATGGCTCGGTCACAGTGATGACCGACCAACATTGCCTCGAAAATGACTAAATGTTGGACACTAATAGATAAAATGACTTAGAGATCAACATTTATAAACTCCCAGAGTTCCCAGTGTAATTCATATAGAACCCAAGAGATATTAACCTAAAACATGTTACTATGTTTACAGAATAATTTTTTGTTCCTTAAAAGTTTACAAATAGTATTGAATAAAAAAGAATAAGTAAAACATAAAATCTGCATACACATGTAAACACAATCTCAATTACTGATTACAAATTTCAAGGGTTCCTTAACGTAGAATTATGTGAAGACAATTTAATCTATTAAGTACAATAATCATCTAAATCTTCTAACATAGTACATCATAAATACATCTGAACAATAAAGTATACATGGTCACCCACATCCACTGCACAAGTCACAGGGTATGCAAATACATCTGAGTACAAAGTACAAATAAAGAAATAATAGGAATAAGTCTCCAAGATAGATAGGATAAGAAGCAACCACAACAAGGATCATCCAATACTAGAACATGAATGTTGGAGTCTCAAATGGTAAAAGAATCACTACCTCCCAACCTTGTGGAAACCCATGGTTCCACTCCCACCATGCTAAGGAGATAACATCATACCCCATTCAGATAACAATACCACAATCAATCATCAGGTAACACTAAGAAAGGGTCCTAGTGTTGGATAACTAAGAGGGGGGGGGGGTGAATTGGTTATAGAATCAATTATTTTAGGTCCCTTAACAATTTTCAGCCTTAAAATCTTCTCAATAACTAATCTTTATAATCAGATAAACATTCAACCAAACACAACAATATTCTTATGACAATCATAAAATAACATCCAAAACATTCAATCACACATTTGACATTTATCTTCTTCATCTTTTTTTGTACTGTTATATTCTTTATTGGTGATTTTTTTACAAACCATAAAGTTTATAATTATATCACACAATTGATTCACCACCCCCTCTCAGTTGTGTTGTGTGGATTGTTATTCCTAACACAATATAATTTTTTGATGTAATTTTGCAAGCCTTTAATTATATGTTGATATTAGATGTATAGGGCTATGATAACTTGGTTTGGACTCTTGAAAACTAATTATCACATGTATATTTTAGATGGTTATAGGTTTGGACAGTTGAAACTGATATATTGAACTGTAATGTGACTTTATTATACTTAATAGAATAAATATATAAAATAATTTAATATAAATTATTCATAAATTAAAAACATTGACGTATTATATTTATTAAAAGATAAAATGGAAGGTATTTAAATAACCAAATAGTGATTTGACTTGAATTCATATATAACTCTTTGCTTACCCCATTTCTAGTGGGACACAATCCTATGAAAATGAACAAAGTAATAATCGTATCAGAATACATTATTTTTGTATAAGAATACATTTCTCCTTGACAAATATTAAAAGTGTAGGAAAAGGGTGACCCCACAATAGTGGGTTACGCTTTTTTAGACATGCTGATTTTGTTGAAATAACACATTTTTAATAAAATATGATTATTTAAGCCTTGAGAGGTTCCACTTGAAGGAATTAATTACAAATGGTTATCTCAAAGCCTCTTAGACAAAAAATATATTGATATAACATCTATACTCCTCTTTTATACCTACAATGGAGTCTCATTCGCACCTATTAAAATGCTGACAAAAAATCACTTCGAATTTATCTTTTGGAAGATAAAATAAATCCATTTGACATACCTATCTATGTAGTAAGGTACTACTAAGAAAAATCTTTCCAATGATTATGATATTAATATATATTAAGTTTATTATGATTTTGTATTTTTAGTTTTACTAAACATAGATAATTCACCATATGTCTACCTCTATTTTTGACGCTAATGGAAAAATAGTAAATGAGAGAAAAAAAATTCTAAAAAAATATCTCTGTCCTAGGTATTGAAGTTCTCTTGCTATAAAAAAAATAAAAATGAAATTGGACAAATACACGACAAGTTATAAGCTATGTAGTCAAGGTATGTCAAAATTATGGTTTAGTCAACTTCAAACATTAATAAAATATGCAATAATCATGATAATATTGTCAAACCAATTGCATGCCCTTTGTATGGATATTAGAAAACTAAATTCAAAAGAAGAACATTGATATCTATTTTAGAAAATATGTTATGCTCTATGAAAACAATGTAACTCTTTGAAAATGACGTTTTCAACAACATACTAGTTTTTATGGGAGAAAGAAAAAAAATTCAAATCAATTCAAAAATAAAAATAAAAAATATATTTAGAATCTAGACATAAAATCTTAAAAGACTCTAATTTACTTCATCTTCCGATTTCAAATGGTTTAACGACAATATGCATCCGAATTTGAATTTTTTTTCAAAATGTAGAGTTTAGTGTCTGTTCAGGCAAAAAAGTGTAACGCACTATTGTGGGTTCACCCAAAAATTAGTATAATCTCAACAAGGATTCTCTCCTCTAGGGCGTCAATATTTTAAATAAAATTTAGTTTATTTATTTTCTTTTTAACAAGTCTTATGTTGGGCATTCATGAACATGTTCTAGTAAAATTGAAAAAGAAATCATTATATTAATTAAAATAAAATAAAAATTTATTTTTCAGAATCCACCAAAGATCATATTTTTTTCCAAAACAATTCTGACATCAGAAAACATTTTTAAAATAAATATGTTTTTAAATTTTGGAAAAAGTATGGGAAAAATGTATCATATTTGTTTCTAACAAGATGTTTTTGGTTGGGATGATTATTTCTATAATAGTTTCAACTATTTGTTTTAATTATCTTGTGAAAACATATTTTAGATTATCGTGTTTGATAAATAAGTGTTCTAGTTAAATCCCTTTGAATAATAATGAAGGATTCCATGTAGATTCCATTTCATTTTGGCTAGAATATTTTTTCTGAATACAAGACACTCATCCTCGAGTATAGAAAAACTGTATGTGTTTACTCATTCATACTCTATTTTTAAAAAAAAATTGAGGGTAAATTATTAACATCAAGAATACTCAAATAAGGATTTTAATCTCAATTCTCTTACACCTCCAAATTTAATAATTCAATTTTTTTAATGAGTGGCAATTCAAAGTAAAATGTAATCATTCTTTTTTTTATAAAAATGATCATTTGACTAGAGAGAAAGCTAAGTTTCTCTGTTTAGATGCACTTCCCAAGAGGCGTGCATTGCTAGAAAAAATACCCAAAGGAAAAGGAAAGAATAAATTGAAAACTATGATAGAATCTAATTTTCCCACCTCTTCCTACAAGGATAAATATAAGAAGGGTAAATCCACACTCTTCTATTAAAAAAATAAGGGCATAGCGAAAATAATTACTATTCAAAACTAGATAGAAGAGTTGAATAAATTCCTTCGAGAATATAATATTTCATTAGCTTAAAATTCTTCTCGTTGACCCTCTTAATCTATACCATTATGATCATCCACACAATCAATGATCATATGTTTGACTAATGGAGCTGATAAGATTACCAATATTTTTTTTTCTACATCTACAAATCTTGAGTTAGGTAGATGGCTTATTGATTGTACAACCTCACATCACATGACTTCATTATAGATTTTTTTGGGACTCATTTGATCATTGTACTTTATCACATATTTTTATAGGTAAAAAAATGTAAGTTTGTGTGTATGGAGAAATATTAATTGACCTAGCATATGGAAAATTTAACAATATATTTGTATTATATCTTTATATTGAAATAATCTCCTTTTTATTTATGAAATTAAATAGTGGAATAAGTCAAATAATTGAGTTCAAAACTAATTATATGGTCTTTAGGGACTTGGATAGAAAATATATAATTGTTGTTGAGATGTCGATCATTCATCTTCATTGTATATCTTTTACCATTTTTCTTTACATGATGATGAAATTCCTATGATATTTTTTTATCAAGGTAAAATAGACTTTGAAGAAGCTCCAAAACCCTATGATACAAAAGGATTCCAATAGTGGATAGGAATATGGGCTATTCTTAGTAGAAAATCATCATCAAAATAATAGATTTAACTAGCACAAAATAAAGTTCACTGTCATAGACTTGAACCAACCTACTATAATTCCATAAGGGTTTTTTTAGCCTACAAGATTTTGTCTATCATTTAATAATGCATATACATAACCTCATGGATGACATGAGAATGGACACCCTAAGCTTTAATTTGGATTTGGGTCCTATTTCAGGGCCTCTAAACTTAGAAGAAACTTTTTAACCTTTATCAAAAGAACAAATAACTTCATCCATGTATACACAGTTAGCATCAACATTCTCCAACATATCCTTTCCTTTCTTATTATTAGCTAAACCTTTTAAGAGATGGTTTTTATGATTGAGATAGTGAAGGTATAAATCACTATACTAGACAATAGACTTATTGATCAACACCACTATGTAAAGCTTATTTTGACCCTTGCTAGTAGTGTCTCCCAACATTTTGATCTTCTTCCTCCTATTTTGTTTTCACAGTTTTAACATCCTTGGCTACCACCTCAATTAAAAAGGAAACATTTTATTCAAATTGTCCTTGTCCATACCCTTATTACAAGTATTATAGATAGATCATCCATCCTTCTAGAGAGGGAATTTACAAAATTTTTAATATAACTGATTTTATAAATGATTGGCATGCCACATGACCTTTATTATGAAATTTAATTTGCACTACTACATCCACATTATCCTCTATAGGGATACATCCTCATCCACAATATTTTTATTAAGGTAAAAATAAGTTTTGAATGGAACCCAAAACCATTTATAATAAAGCATAAAGATATAGCATTTGGGCTTTTCAAAAAGAGACACCTACTAAAAAGACAATGGCAGGACCCGACACAACCCTAGAAGCGACAAAAAAAAAAAAAAAAAAAAAGTTACTAGAAAAACAACCAGCAAATGCCCAACAACCACCCAGAACAGACTAATTGATTTTTATCATTTTCTTCACCTTCATCTACAGGTCCTCCATCTTCTGGATAACATCTTTTAGATCCTTCATTTCCTTTTGAGTTTCAGGGACCTTCCTCTAAGTGCGACCTCTAGTTCTTATTCTCGGACCAACATTCCCAGCATCATCATTAATTGTTATGGTCATTTTTTCCAGCTGGCTTTTTTCCAGATAGTTGTACAATATTTTCAGGTTCATAACAACAACACTAAGGCCCTCATTGCTGTGTTTCAGGACCTCATTTATCATGTTCCCATTGTAACTATTTTTTTCCATTAAATCTTTTAACTTGTTGTCCACCATCATTTTGATTTAAGCTGCCATATCCTCATTCTGGTTATTATTTTTTACCTTATCCAAAAACTTCTTTTCCAGCTTCTCCAACTTTGTTGTCAGGGTGTTCTTAGTATTTTCCATAGCCTGAAGATGGATTTTCATTTCCTACATCTCCTTCTTGATCTAGTTGTCCAGATGAGTACCATGACCTTTAGCCTTCTTGACCTCTTCCAGAGTAGTAGCACCCATCAGGAGGCCTAAGGTGTCCTCCTTATGGCTATTACCATCCTCATTTCTAGCCTGGCCCTTTCCATCCTCTATTTCAGTTTGTTCTTCTTATTTTTCACTTGGAGTATATTATCCATAGGTTATTTATGTATAAATATTCCTCAATATCCTAAGAATCAACATTTTTAGTTCAATGTATTCCACATCTTAATATTCCTCTTTCATATCCATCACCATCTCCTTATTGATATGAACCTTTATTAGATAACTGAGAGGGGGGTGAATTAGTTAAATACAATTATCCTATAGTCCCAAAATCTCAAATGTATATATTCAAACTTTTCAAACAAATAACCAACTCGGTAAGATAGCAATAACAAGCTTTCTGTACTTTTACCGAATACCAGTAAAATCAATTATGTGTTTATCAATTAATCAAATATGAAATATGCAAAGTATGATAGAAATCCAATCACAACTAATAACACATAACATAAGGATTTAATGTGGAAACCCTGCTAAGGGAAAAACCACCTGGGATTGGTAACCTACAATATTTCACTCTTCTAAAGTGAGCTCAGTTAGGAGCCAACCATGTTAAAGGTTACAATGCACACTGTAAGGTGTGACCTGGTTAAAGAATTTATCACTAATAGTTAAATCTTGACCAACATTCACTATGGGGTCAAAAAGAAAACCTTCAACATTAAATGAATGTCATAGAACAAATAAGACTGTTAAGTCCACTTGGTTAAGAGATTTTTCTGTAACAATGGTTAGACTAATACAATAATGATTTCATTCAAATACAACTAAGATTTGCAGATTTTTAAATCTATGCTAAGCTCATAATACCTCCTCTGATCAATATGCAATCCATTTCTTCATATCCTCCAACTTAATTCAGCTTATTCTACTCAATTGATAGTTCTCTATCACTCAGTAATGTTTACAGTTCTACTCAGTTCTGTTTGTAACCAGTTTGATTAGTGGTGCATGAAAAAATTCCTTCCACGCGAATTCTCCTACAGATTCAATAAGCTCCCAGACTCAATAATGAATCTCACATCTCTTTAAATAGATGCATAAACAGTTTTCATCTCATCCATTAGATTTTGTCTCTTAATCTCCATCGTTCATTTTTCCACTTCAAGCTTCCTCAACAGATGTGTCAATAACACATTTCAATCTCTTCCACTCAATTAATCTTGAATTTTGTCAGCCGTTGTATCCTTATAACAAACTCTATCTTTTACCTCAGAATCATAAGCAACTTGCTAGCTCATCGATTCAGTCAGCTGTTATAAACTTTACTATTTCTCCTTGCTCGATCAATACCAGAATGTGTTGGTGAATACTAACTCAGTTATTACTATCACTCGGTATACACTACATTGACTCGGTATATACTGAAATCTTCAATTACCAATCATAATAACTTGCTCAATTATGATCTTCAATGCATAACAAGTTCATGTAATACAATCAAGTCAACGATATGAAGCCATAGACTCATCAATAAGTTACCCAATGTATACCTTAATCATATCTTTCACATCCATCTCATCTCATGTAGATATTTCATTCCTTTATCATTTTTCTTCTTTAGATGTTGTAACTATCATGATAAGTATAGTCAAGATTAGTTGACATCAATGACAAAACATTGACTAATTTAATTGCCTTACATAACAATTAGTAACTCGGTGATCTCCAATCACTATCTTTCACTTGTCCATTCAGTTAATCAAAGTATTCAATTAGTTGTAGACTATCACCCTTACTATTATTTTGAGCCTCAAGATCTTCCCCATCCCTCGCATCCACTTTCATGCTAACTTGTCTAACCTTTTCCCCTTGTTTTTACTATTTTCCCTTCTTTTACTTATGAGAAATATAAGACTTCCTCACTTTAAAGGTAGGGTCAATATTAATCCCTAATCATTATTTTCATCCCTTGGCTAGGGGTATGAGAAATAGGGGATATATGCCTCGTCATATAATCATCAGTTTCAAATCCATTGGACCATGAAGGCCTAGACATTTTCTTACAATTATTCTTTGAATTATTCTTGTTTCCAATATGGAAAAAAGCCTCTCATCTAACACTTCATCATCTAGGTCAATAAACATGTTAAAATAGTGCATCATGACATTTTGGGAATACTCAAATTTTTTAAGGCTAGGAGGGTTTCAAGGGAATATAGAAAAATTTAACATACTCCATGATGAGAGACATTAGGCCCTCATGGATGTTTGGGGAATTGGAATTGTTCTTATGTTTTTTAAGGCTAAAAATAAGAGGAGATAACAAATGTTATGGCGTAATGGGTGGGAAATAGGGTTCACTAGGATGCATAAACAAACTAGGAAGATTAGGCTGACAACAAGAAATGGAACAAGACCAAAATGAGGGTTTTACCAAGAGGCTCCTACAACTTGAAAAAAATATTGCACAAAAGACCAACATGAAGCCAAAAAATAAAGAAAGGGGTAGAGAAAACTCCATACCCAACACCCACAACCATTAAGATTTACCTTTAGCACTCCCCTTATGGGATCAAAGGGTTATATTAAAGTAAGGTGTATAAGTCTTAGATTTATTTCCCTTTATTGTAATCCATCCGTCTTCCACCTCAGCAGTTGCATCCTACCACGGCAATGAACAAGAGATAGGGCCAACAACATCCTCAGATATAGGGACAACGATAACTAGATATACAATCCCAATATCACTGTCAACTGTCAAAGTAGAACCAACAACAATAGCCCTATCACAACCAACAAAAAATTGAGATACAATAGGTCTCTACTCATCAACCCCACCAAAAAAAAGGAACCCAGCCTGAGAAGAGGCCACAAGAGGCAGAGAGAAATATTTAGCTACCCCCCTAGCCGAAACCAAACCAGTCTAATAAAAAACCACTTAGCCCTTTGTTATCTTCATTATTCCCCTAAATTTTCTTCTCTAAAATGTCAAGATCAACAACTATCAACTAATTTGGGTGAAGGCTCTAAATTTTTTTAATTAGGATCCAAATATGTTTAGATGTCTCCTTAATAAACCTTTGACTAAAGGTGACCAAAGTAAACAAATTATCATTGATACTTTTAAGTTTTGTCTCAAGGGCCACAATTATGCCCTTATAATCTATTCATTTTGTTTCCACATCCTTAACCACTTTTTTTAGAGAACTAATAAGATCCTTTCCTTATTGTCATCCTAAGGAATATCTCTTTTCTATTTATTCTCTAATTAGAAATGAGCCCCATGTAGCTTGATGCTAATCTGGTTAATTCTATGAAATATCAATTTGTACATTTTAAAAGAATCAATATCAACATTATGAGAAATGGCCAAGACATCTAGGGGACATTCTTGATTAGAATCAAGGAAAGAGGAGTCATTACAAAGGTCATAGGGAAATGAGGTTTTCTTCCCCTCTTTGAATTAGGAACATGTTCTTCACTATCGAGTATAACATCAATAGATTGCATATGATGGGAAGAATCATCATGGAAACCAGGGAGATGGGAAGCATGCCTAGATTTAGCAGGGGTTTTCTTTTTATAGATCTTAGGGATTCATCCCTTCCTATCAAGAGACCCATGCTTAGAATATTTCTTGGTCTCCCTATCAATATCCTCTTGGTTTATATCATCATCCTCCTCCAAAGGAATAAGACGGGTTTGGATTTCAATTTGGAGGGAGAGGAACAAGATTTACAATACTCAATAATAAGAAACATCAGACTCTTGTGTAAACAAAAGTTTAGATAGGATTGTTACCATGATCTTTAATAATAGTAGTAAGAGATGATAAAAGGTAGAATTGAAAAGAGATGC
Organism: Chamaecyparis obtusa; assembly: GCA_027943335.1. NCBI lineage: Eukaryota > Viridiplantae > Streptophyta > Pinopsida > Cupressales > Cupressaceae > Chamaecyparis > Chamaecyparis obtusa. Next base: position 611,070 of record BSBK01000415.1, read on the forward strand.
AAACCTTGTGTCAAAAATGATTGAGAAGCTTGCACAAAATGGTACTAGTAAATAGTGGTAAATTTTTCATACAAAGAGAAATACTATATAAGAACCTTAAGGACCATCATCCATAATTTATTTATTTAATTCATGGCATAGACACCTTTCTTTTTCTTCACCAAGGCGTCCCCTTCACCATACTTTACAAAGTTATCAACTACCATCTATGATACTTTTCATCTCTTGTAAAACTTCTCACCATACATGGGAAGGCCAATAACTTTAGCAATATGCTCCTTTGTGACATACCATTTATACTCACACATCAAGTATAAATCATATTTATAAGGGTAAGTTTGGTCACTTGAAAAAATTTCTTCTTGACACTCGTAGTGGTCTTCAATTTCCTCCACCTATTTATACTTCACATTTCCATATTAGCATTTTTTTTTATAGTACTTTAGTTCACGAGGGTGATCATTATTTAGTTCAAGTATAAACCATATTTATAAGGATATTTTTAGTCACTTGAACATTTTGGTCCTTGACACTTGTATTGATCTTCCATTTCCTCTACCTATTTCTACTTCACATTTCAATATTGTCATGTGTCTTCTAGTAATTTAGTTCATTGGGGGTGATCATTAATTTTATTATTTTTCAAATTCAATGGTATGGGATGAGTACCTAACAAGTACATTGAATTTTATTTGCAAGTTTTATATTGCATATTTAGAGGACACACTTGATGGGTAATCTCTAATATTTCATGACAGTTACAATATACTTTGTTACACTTTTAGATTCCTCCATAATTATTCAACATGATTTTATACATAGTCTCAATGTGCCACATTTTTTATTTATTTTGGTGGCGCCTAATTGTTCTTATCATACTCTACCACATGGAGACACGTAAACATATTTTAGAGACACCAAACATGAGGCTTCTTTCCTTATCTCTCGTTGAGTTAAATTTTCTTCTACATAAGCCATTTAAAATGTTTCTTCCCAATGATATGCACTTCACTTAAATAAGAATTAGATTCTTATTTGTTATAGGATATCATGTTGTATATTTACAATGGATCTCCTTGGAACATCATGTTGAGTCCTCAATATAAAACTTATTGTATCAATTGTACATAATCATTTTCTTGTATGTTGTCTCTTTTGGAGGGGGAATTTTCCTATGTATTTTTTCTTTGTTTCTCTATTAATGAAGATCATTTATAAATGGGCATCCTACATTACCTTATATTCAAGCTCCATATTTTAAACTTAGCCTTCTCAAATTATTTTATGTCATTTAAACTCATTTAATGAATGTTAAAGATATATTTGAAAGTTTTATAAAAATATTATAAAATATTTTAACTAATAAAACAATAATCAATATTGACATTGACTATAAATTTTTTAAATATGCTTTCTCAATCAATTTCAACCTAATAAATATGTACTTAAACCCATATATCAGGGTCATCTTAGCACTAGTGCATCAAAATCTCTTCTTATTGTACAAACACTTACAAATTAAAAGTTATCAAGTTGTGTCATGATGCTTACATTTTGTATGCTTTTAAAATTCATGTTAAAAATTATTATTAAGAACAATTTAAGTTATTAAACCACATATATAAAGTGACAATATCTTTTAATTGTCTATTTTTGATAGAAAGCTCAATTGTAGAGTCTCCTTGTAGACTAGCCTTATATAACAAATTGGTATTCAATGTTTGATAGTTGATTTCACTTGAGGTCATATATAAATCTTCGTTGCACACAATTACATTAGGACACAACAGTATGAAGATGAACGGTGTAAAAAATCCACGAGTTTGTTTATGAACTTTATACTAAAGTTTATAGCTGCAACGACATTCTTACCTCATATGTAGCAATTTATTAAGATATTATTTTGTAGGAGCGTATTACAAATCACCATGCAACATCCCACACATGTAAACATATATAGAAATTAAAAGATTATTTTAGTGCAATTGTTTTATTGTAATATTATAATGTTTTAATTTAATTTTAAATCATTTTTTATAGAACATTTTAATATGATTATATAATGATAAGTGGTATATTCTTTTATTGCGTTTGATATTTTTTCAATTATTATACATCTTTATTTACATAAATTTTCAGGCATTTGATCTTATATTGTTACATTTGAACCTATTCTTACACATTTGTCTTATCATTAACTCACATATCTATGTATCTGATTAAGATCCCAATATCACTTATCTTCCATTGTGGGTCAATTCCATGAAATGTAGATTGAATCATGAGCCATGCAAGATTAACATCAAAAATTTAAATTTTACAAAAAAATAAATTATTAACTCTTTCATTTTTCCACTAACATTTGGGAGTTGACTTGGTACATGTATTTGGGGTTATTTGTTAGATCTTGGTATTAAAACACATTGAAGTTTCAATGAGTAACATCAAGAAATATCTACATTACAAGTATCATTCTTTATAAGTTCTCTTCAATTTATAAGACTAAAAAGGACATAATTGCATCACATTCACATCTAGGCTTGTTTCAGTTCTACAAATTTACTTTCCCAAAATTGTAAAGTCAATCTTTCAAAGGGGTTTACTAAGAAGAACTAGAGTCTCACAATGTAGGGATTTCCTTAAGGAATTTTTAAATACTAGAAATCTTTGCAAACCTCCAAAAGGTAGCAATAATGGTGAACCAAACTATATGATTCTATATATGACAAAATAAAAGCCACAACCCAAAGTTTAATTCTTTGAGCACTCAGAATGTATTCTAAGCCGCTCAAGATTGATTGCAAGGAGATCCTAATTTTTTTCATAGTTTTAATATAGTAGGCTCATCAAGAGAATTAATTTTTAGATAGTGATAATTATTAATTTTAGTTTGGCAACATTCTCTTCATGACTGTTGCAAGAGGAAAGTACTCTAGAATAGTCTTTCATTTAATTTCCTAAAATTGCATTTTGAATTGTTAATTCCTATCTATTCCTATTTATTTACTTTTAGGGTTTGTGATTCATTGTATGACATCAATTTTACTTTACTTGAGCCACCCTTGGATTCCTCTTTAGGGTTTTATTTATAAATTATAATGATTTATATTAAATTATCTTACTATTCTTCATTAAAATATTATAATAATTATTTTGCGAGCTACTTAGGATCCTAATAATCCTTTGAGAAAATATCATCTCAACCCCACTATGGCAACCTTCTCTACTAATAGTGGATATTTTGTATCCTTGTATTGATAGCTGCTTATGTTTTCAATAGATTATTTTCATGAAGTACAATTGATTCATAAATTACTCTCATATATAGATGTACATATTTTATTGATACATTTTCATAAGTTAAACATCCTTGTCAAATGGAAAATCTTTTATGTAAGATATTGAAAAGGTGTCCATTATCATGGACACTACTCATGATTTTATCTTTTTAATTACCCTTTTATTTGTATATTCTCCTACCCTTCTTCTTATTCCACTCCTAACCTTCAATTTACCACTCACATCCATTTTTATTGACCCAACCATAATTCTTGTACATAATTGCCCCTCCTTCCACCTTTCTCATTACCTTTGTTTATCACTATAAACACTCCCTCATTTTTCTCTTTTCGCCAAAGGTCTACTTCTATTAATTTGTTTCAGTGGTACCTAATTGTTCTTGTCATACTCTACCATGTCTAGACACATAAACATATTTTAGAGACACCAAACGTGAGGCTTCTTTCCTTGTCTCTCATTGACTTAAATTTTCTTCTACATAAACCATTTAAAATGTTTCTTCCCAATGAGATGCACTTCACTTAAATAAGCATTAGATTCTCATTTGTCTTCAAGGATTCTTCTTTCTTATAGGATATCATGTTGTATATTTACAATGGATCTCCTTGGAACATCATGTTGAGTCCTCAATATATAACTTATTGTATCAATTGTACATAATCATTTTCTGGCATGTTGTCTCTCTTGGAGGGGGAATTTTTCCTATGTATTTTTTCTTATTTTCTCTATTAGTGAAGATCATTTATGAATGGGTATCCAACATTACCTTATATTCAAGCTCCATATTTTAAACTTAACCTTTTCAAATTATTTTTGTCATTTAAACCCATTTAATGAATGTTAAAGATATATTTTAAAGTTTTATAAAAAATATTATAAATTATTTTAACTAATAAAACAATAATCAATATTGACATTGACTATAACTTTTTAAATATGCTTCTCAATCAATTTTAACCTAATAAATATGTGCTTAAAACCTATATATCAAAGTCATCTTAGCACTAGTGCATCAAAATCTCTTCTTATTACAAACACTTATAAATTAAAAGTTATCAAGTTGTGTCATGATGCTTACATTTTGTATGCTTTTAAAATCAATGTTAAAAATTGTTATTAAGAACAATTTAAGTTATTAAACCACATATATATAAAGTGACAATATCTTTTAATTGTCTATTTTTTATAGAAGGTTCAATTGTAGAGTCTCCATGTAGACTAGCCTTATATAAGGCCCGCGTGCTTTTAAAAAAAACATATATCTTCTTATCCATGTTTTGATCTAGATTCAAAAAGAAAAATCTACGTGTAACCATATTGAACCTAGCTTCCTAGAAGTGATTCATATGATTTATCCAAAAGCTAGAATCAATTCATATATGAAAAATAAGATACAAAGATGAAACTTAAATATAATTCCGCGTATCTAATTTCTAGAATTTGGGTGTGGGTAGATTGAAACTATTGCAGATAAATGTGCATTAGGAGCTTAGAAGAGAATTAATAATTTGTTGTGTAAAACAAATGTAGCCAACAGTGGAACCAACAGGATTTATACAACAAATGTAGCCAAGGTGACAAAAATTATTCCTAGCGTCGCCAGAAACAAAGGTATCGTTTACTCTTTGCTTTCAAATTTTCACCTTTTTTCGATGATGATGGTGAACCTAAGTAGGTAGAAATAGCTTGTCTTACATCCTTGCACATGGCTACAACATGACATAATTCTAGTAACTTGTAAAGCTCTCTGTCTTCTGAATCACCTTGAAATCTCTTAATTAGAATCCCATTTTCAGGCTGGAATTGAAAGGCAATAGCATTATGGTCCACTAAAATAAAATCCCTTGGATTAAAATTAGGAAAAGCCTTTGAAAGATCCTTTACACAGAAATCATGAGCAACTCTCCTGCAAGAGTCTATGAAAATTCGTTGTTTTATGTGAAAGTTTACATCAAGCTTGTCTAGGATCAAGTCTGCACAATCTTTATGGAAACCAGTGAAAATTACAATATTATAATTCTGATCCAAACGATCCAAAAGCTCAGGGACACCGGGCCTTTGTAACACATGAAAAGGAACTGCACTTTCCATTTCAAAACTGCATACAGTAAAATCATGATAAGCTTGAGGATCACTGCTTATACTGCATAAAATACCATCCATTTCTAACACAATTGTCTTCTTTTTCTTTGAAAGCCTTGCAAATTCATTATGCACTCCGTTATTCTTGACATTGCTAATTGCATGCTGTACACATATTGAGTCTCTTACATCTTCATTTGTTGAACTGTTGTTGCATAACATTATAACTTTCCAAAGCTCCCGGTCTGCTAAATCACCCTTGAAGGGCTTCACTTCAAATACATTTTTTCTCTCTGATTTATACTCGTCTGCACTCTCATCAACTATGATAAGATTTCTAGGAAATCTATAAATACCAAGCTTAGAAATGTCTTTTGTTCTTTTCTTCTGGTACAAACGGATATCGATGGTGGTCTTGCTAAGTTGTTCAAGTTTGTCTATGATCGCATCAGCTTGGTCCTTGTGGGCCGACGTGAAAATTATTATTTCATAGTTATGTTTTGAAAGTTCTTTGAATAGGAGGTCTAGTCCAGGCCTTTTTTGAACATGATAAATACATTTGTGCTTAATTGTTTGGGGTACTTTGTCGATAGAGATTGTAAAGTCGTATTGTGGAAGAGGAAGAGCGCTCACCTTTACAAGTGTTTTGTCAAGATCTAAAACAATGGTTTTTCTTTTATTGTGGTTTAGCGACATGAAATCCTGTATCTTGCTACCGTTTTGTTTGGGGAGTTGTTCTTTACTTTCGTCCATGAGATCCAGTAGTAAATTTTAAATGCAAGAGAGAGAGAGGAGACCACAGAGATTTGATAACAGATTGGTATTCAATGTTTGATAGTTGATTTCACTTGAGGTCATATATAAATCTTCCTTGCACCCAATTCCATTGGGACGCAACGGTATGAAGATGAACGGTGTTAAAAATCCACGAGTTTCTTTATTAACTTTATACTAAAGTTCATAGCTGTAACAACATTCTTACCATGCAACACAATTACCATGCAACATCCTACACACGTAAAGGGTCTGTTTGGGTGCTGGAATTAGAGTCTATATTTTGGAATTAGATTTCCGGATAATATCAATTTCATGTTTGTGTCCATCCAAAAAATTGGAATTGGAATTTCGAAATTCTAATTTTGCCCCCAAAATAGACATTTCATCTTCCACTCAAATAAATAGAATTGGAATTTCGAATTCTAATTCCAATGTTTATAAAATCAAATTTAATATTTCGTGGGATCCATGACTATAAGGATGTATATTATATTGCTATAAGGATGTATATATATACATGTGTGTATATATACACATGTGTGTGTATATATGTACATGTGTGTATATATAAACACACGTGTGTGTATATGTGTATGTGTGTGTATACACACACATGTACATGCATGTGTGTATGTGTGTATATATACACACATGTATACACATATACACACACGTGTGTATGTCTATATATACACATGTATATATTAACACATGTATGTGTGTATATATACATACATATACACACCATATGTAAAGAAATTAAAATAAAGAATTAAAATTCCTTATGCATCTTCTTAGTCATCTTCCGGGTGAACCAAACGCGTCAGCCCATATTCCAGAAATCATTTTCAGGATTTGTATCTTCCAGAATTGCAGCATCTTCTAGAATTGAGTGGAATTGACATTTGGTATTCCAGCACCCAAACGGGCCCAAACATATATAGAAATTATAAGATTGTTTTAGTGCAATTGTTCTATTGTAATATTGTAATGTTTTAATTTAATTTTAAATTATTTCTTATAGAACATTTTAATATGATTACATAATGATAAGTGGTATATTCTTTTATTGCATCTGATATTTTTTCAAATATTATACATCTTTATTTATTTTTATTTACATAAGTTTTTAGACATTTGATCTTATATTGTTATATTTGAACGTATTCATACACATTTGTCTTATCATTAACTCACATATCTATGTATTTGATTAAGATCCCAATATCACTTATCTCCCATTATGGGTCAATACCATGAAATGTAGATTGAATCATGAGCCACGCAAAATCAACATCAAAAATTTACATTCTACAAAAAAATAAAGTATTAACTCTTTCATTTTTCCACTAACATTTGGGAGTTGACTTGGTACAAATATTTGAGGTTACTTGTTAGATGTTGGTATTAAAACACATTGAAGGTTCATTGAGTAACATCAAGAAATATCTACATTACAATTATCATTCTTTATAAGTTCTCTTCAATTTATAAGACTAAAAAGGACATAATTGCATCACATTCACATCTAGACTTGTTTTAGTTCTACAAATACTTTCCCAAAATTGTAAAGTCAATCTTTCAAAGGGGTTTACTAAGAAGAACTAGAGTCTCACAATGTAGGGATTTCCTTTAGGAATTTTTAAATACTAGAAATCCTTGCAAACCTCCAAAAGGCAGCAATAATGTTGAACCAAAGTTTACATGATTCTATGTATGAAAAAATCAAAGCCACAACCCAAAGTTTAATTCTTTGAGCACTCAAAATGTATTCTAAGTTGCTCAAGATTGATTGCAAGGAGGTCCTACTTTTTTTCATAGTTTTAATATAGTAGGCCGATCAAGAGAATTAATTTTTAGATAGTGATAATTATTATTTTTAGCTTGACAACATTCTCTTCATGAATGTTGCAAGAGGAAAGTACTCTAGAATAGTCATTCATTTAATTTCCTAAAATTACATTTTGAATTGATAATTCCTATCTATTCCTATTTATTGCTACTTCATTTTTATATCTTTAATTTTAGGGTTTGTTCAATTCATTATACGAAATCAATTTTACTTTACTTGAGCCACCCTTGGATTCCTCTTTAGGGTTTTATTTATAAATTACAATGATTTATGTTAAATTATCTTCCTATTCTTCATTACAATATTGTAATAATTATTCCACGAGCTACTTAGGATCCTAATCATCCTTTGAAAAAATCTCATCTCAACCCCACTATGGAAACCTTCTCTACTAATAGTGGATATTTTGTGTCCTTGTATTGATAGCTTCTTAGGTTTTCAATAGATTATTTTCATGAAGGACAATTCATTTAGAAATTACTCTCATATATATAGATGTACATATTTTTATTGATACATTTCACAAGTTAAATCTCCTTGTCAATTGGAAAATCTTTTATGTAAGATATTGCAAAGGTGTCCATTATCATGGACACTACTCATGATTTTATCTTTTTAATTAATCATTTTATTTGTATATTCTCCTACCCTTCTTATTCCACTCCTAACCTTCAATTTACCACTCACATCCATTTTTATTGACCCAACCATCATTATTGTACATAATTGCCCCTCCTTCCACCTTTCTCATTACCTTTGTTTATCACTATCAACACTCCCTCATTTTTCTCCTTTCACCATTGATCTACTTCTATTAATTTATTTTCATCTAACATTTCATTCACATAGCTATTAACATATTTATATAACCTCTACCTATATATCTCATTATAGGGCACTTTTCCATTCTCTAGTTCATACTATTTCTCTATCTCATCACATGCCTAATATTTCTTATATTAAATCCTGGTCTATTCAAGTATGACCTTATATCTTCACCCGTGACCTCTTACTCCCACTATATTTATTCTATTGTTTTATATACCCTCAAAAATACCCTTATAACCTTCTCAATGATTATACCAGAGCGACTGACCAATCCATAAATTGGAATAAAAGCTCCATTTACTTCATCAACACTCCTAAGGGGGGACAGAGGAAAATGGCTAACATCTTGGGTTGTGGTATCAATTCCTTCCCATCTTCTTATCTGGGCTTGCCCTTAGGAGTCAAACCTCCAGATGCCTTCTGGAATAAACTTATAGACAGATTCAACAGGAAGCTTGCAGGTTGGAAAGGGGTTTCCCTCAGTCAGGAAGGAAAGATTCAACTGGTCAAATCCACCCTGCAAAACCTCTCAACCTACGCTCTTAGCCTCTTTTCTATCCTTGCTAAAGTTGTGGAGGCTATGGAAAGAATTCAGAGAAGATTCCTCTAGTCTGGCACTGAGGATCACAAGCGTATACCTCTTATTTCCTGGGATAAAGTTTTTTGCCCAAAGAAAGCTGGCGGCCCTGGAATAAAGAAAATAAGATTGTTTAATAAATCTCTTCAAGCCAAATAGATATGGAGAATCTTCAACTGCAAAGGGGAATGGCCCTACATTATTGAAGATAAATACCTCTCACATAACTTATTAAAGGTCTTCTTTGAAGAGACAGACTCTTCAAAAGGATCTGTCATATGGAATGGTCTTCTCAACGCTAAGGATTTGGTTAAATCCAAAGCTAAATGGAAGATAGGAAATGGCCAATCCATAAACTTCTAGAATGACAATTGGCTTCAAATGGGATGCTTGAGAGATTGTGAGACTCTCAATAACTGGAGAGATGTTTGTACCTACACTTATGGATCCCAAGCCAACAACTATAGAATGGATGAAAAATGGGTGGATCTCTCCCAGGTTTCTCAGGACTTGGCTCCTGATGACAACCCTCAATGCGGTCTCTCTCTCCTCTGCTCAGGACGAGATCATTTGGGAAGGGTCTCTAGATGGTAACTTCACTGTGGTTTCTACCTATTCTACCCAGCTACCTCAAACTCAAGAAGCAAAACCACTTTGGGCTAAAGCCTGGGTTCCTGGCCTTATTTCCAAAATCAATGTCTTCTTCTAGCTCCTGCTCAAGAACCGCATTCTTACAGTTGATAATCTCATCAAGAGAGGTTTCTAGATCCCCAAAAGGTGCATGCTCTATAGATGCCAAGCGGAATCAGTGGATCATCTATTTATTCACTACTCTTTTGTAAGTAACATCTGGAACCTCCTCCTTTTGGCCCTGGACTTATCTTGGTGCTTTCCCCTGTCTTTCCAAGAAATTTTTTCTCAATGGGCTTTCACCATGTTTATTTTGGATTTCCATTTATTCTTCTCCTGGATCCTTCCTCATTTCTGCTGGGGAATTTGGAAAGAGCGCAACAATAAAATTTTCTGTGACTCCTCCACTCCTCCTAAAATTATTTTTGAAAAGATCCACTTTGCTGTAAAGGAAAACTTCTTTTTATGTGGAGGCACTAATCATTTTGCAGGAAAGGCCCAGGACACGGCTTAGGAGAAAAGATAGAATTGCACCTAGAGCTTCCCCCCGACTAGCTGGTCCAAAGCCAACTTCAATGGAGCTACCAAAGGGAACCCTGGTCAGGCTAGAAGCAGAGGAATTATCAGAAACTACTTTGGGTTTGGCTTAGTGACTGTTATCTTACCTCTTGGTCTGCAAACTAACCACTATGCTAAAGTGAGTGCGGCCCTCCAAGTCACCAAACTAGCCCATGACATTGGGGTCAAGAAGCTCTGGCTCGAAGGAGACTCCATGAACATCATCAAATGCTTAAATCTCAACCACACCCCGTCATGGTCTATATCTAACATGATCAAAGAAATGCGAGCCATCCTTAACTCTTTTGAAGCGGTGTACATCTCCCACATGTAGAGGGAATCCAATAGTGTCGGTGACTGGTTTTCCAACCTAGCAGTTAAAAAGGAAGATAAGATTTGGCATCATGGTGTAGATTTCCCTTGTGAAGTGAAGGATCTACTCGATAGGGATAGAGTCCAAAGTACCGAGGGAATCATAAAAAATAATAATGAAAAGTAGTGGGGATTTTCAGAATGGTCATTCCATAAATGACATGTGCTAGAGGGATAGAAAGGCTAATTACTACACGTCCCCTCGGCATGCTTTCTGGGCTTTCATTCCCAAGAACAACATTCTAGCTCAAAGGAAAAAAAGAAAGCTTATATCGACTATTTCCAAAAAGTTTGACATCAACATGTCTCAGTTGAACCATAGAAATGCCCAAATCCTTGCTAGAGAGATGGTTGGGGAAAGACACATAAGGGAGCCCGAGAAAGATAGTGCAAAGTGGAAGAGATGCACCAAGGTTTGGAATGCCCTACAGAAAGGGGAAATCACTAGCTTCATTGAAAGGATTCACGACAACAAGAAGGCAGTTATTAACAACTTCATGAAAAGCTGGAATGAAGGAATTGTGGAGATAGAGGGAAAGACCTTTACTGTAACTGAGGAGGTCATTTCCAAGGTAACTGGCATTCCCATAGTTGGAAATTTTTTTACAGGGATCACAAAATTTTTGAGAATGCCATAAATGAATTTGTGAGAGACGAGGATGAGAAGAAATTTATTGTCAAGATAGGAACCTACTACTAGCCCGAGGGAATGAAAATATTGTGGAAGTATGTTCTAAAGGCCCTAATCTCTTATGTCACTCTAGACACAAGGTTTGACAGAATCATGACCTATCACTTTGTGTTATTGAACCACTTCAAGCATGGAAAGAAGGTATCCATCCCATTCTATCTTTATTCTTCTATCTATGAAAACATTAATGGTGTGAGGGAGAAGAACATTGCTAACCCTACTTTGCATGAGGGCCTGTTATTGTTAATCTATGATTACTTTAAAGCCTAAATTTTGGGAAAGGTGATAGCGGAGAAAAATGATAATAGTGAAGCTTTTGGGTTAGATTATATTCCCTTTGAAGAAAACAGTGAGGGAAAGCACTATGAGGATATCATGGAAGAAGAGATAAAAAAATTGAAACAAAAGTCTTCCTCAAAGAAGAGATTCTCGAGCTTGGTTAAAAAAGAAAATCCCCCCAAAAAGAAGGCTAAAAAGGAGATACCCTCAAATTAAGATTATAATGACAATGACGAAGATATGAACACAGATGATGAGGAGGGAAACTTTGAGCGGGAGACCAATAAGAAGATGACACAAACCAAAGGGGAAAAATCTAATACTAAGGGGAAAATCCTAGGGCATCTCTCAGTTGACCTCACCATCAGCGAAGACAACTCTCCCCCTCCCCCTTCAAGTGACAAAGATAATAATCAAGATCCTAAAACCGAGGAGCCCTACGAATACCAGGGTAACCCTTCTACACACTCCCCCAATTTGCAAGAGTATTCAGTAGAAAAAAACTAGTCTGGGGAGTATCAAAGTCAAGACTCTTGAAAAGGGAAAAAGTGTGGAGGAACTTCAATATGAACACAGTGTCGATGGGGATCATCAGAGAAGCCATGAACCCCAAAATCCTCGAGGACATTGATGGAAAAATTTAGGAGGATCTAATTGACCCCGCACTGGTCGTCCTTAGCAACAAGGCTAGGGAGATGGAGATGAACTTCCTAAACAATGCAAAGAATAGTATGTTGGACCAATTTAGGTCCTTTAAGTGGCTATTCTTTGAACTTGATGATCTCAAGGACAAAGTCCAGAGCATGGATGATAAGGATCACAGGAACCATTGAGCAAAAGCGTAACCTAGATTCTAGGATTGACCATTTGGAAAGAAGCATGAAAAGCCTAGAAAACACCCATAACTTGGCATAGCAGAACAAAATTTTAATATTCTCAAATCCTCCAACGACCATATCAAGCTGCTTATTGAAAAAATGGAAGAGAAGATGGACACCAAGGATGATCAGAGGACCACAAAGGATAACAAGGATAATCCCAATGAAGGACCGGGAAAGAGAACCAAAGCCAGAACAAATAAAAATTTGGCTGAAGAAGGATCCCACAAAATCCAGAAGATTAAAGATGCAACAGAGAAGAGGGAGATTCTCGAAAGTAATTCTGCTGCAATGCTCAGGAACCTTGCCTGATCTTATTCCTTGGTTCCTATTTTCTACCCCTTTATTTTTGCTCTACTTAGACTTTTGCTTTAATGTGGATGCTTGTATTTTGGTCTTCTTGTGGCCCATTTCTTTGGTCGCTCCGCTTTAGCTTTACACTGAACTTTTAGTCGATTCTCTTATTTTTTGATGTGGGTTTCAGGAACCCTATAAACCTATTTTACTTAATAAAAAAAAATAACCTAATGTCTACCTTCACCTTGGTAACACTATTACCAGAAATAGCCAATTTTAAAATAACGATAACTGATAATAAGGGAACTATCAAATGCAATCCTTTACATCAAACACATTGACATTTTGAGTTGCTACCTATTTATTTCCTATGGGTTCCACAACCTTTAGATTTGAGGTGTATTATACAAAAAAAAGATCTTTTATTTTCATCTATTACTATTGCATGCACATGGATTTTTATATATGATGATAATAACCTAGAAATGCTACTTCCATTAAAATTAAGAGACCGTGATACTCAATGGTTTATTGTATACTTTTGGGCTTGATGTGCTATTTTATTAACTTAATTTTAGATCACTCCTAACTAAATTTCACATAAATTTGGTTTGGTGATGATTGTGTCGTGACTTGACTAAATGTATGTACTTTATAATATTGATCCTATTAACCAATAGGTTTTTATTTCTAATGTATGTTAAAAATTAAAACATCAATTTGATAATGACGAGTTCAAAATTATTTTCTTAATAATCTATTTCATAATATTAAGAATAATATATACACCAAAGTATACATTTATGTGTCTTTTCGATATATACATAAACCTACATATCCATGTCACACTTAATGGACAACATTAACATGAGCTTTTAACTTGAAGCACTTGAAACTAGCATATAGATTTTAAACTTTGGAATGATGTAAAATAATCCAATGTAGAATATTTGATGTAATTTTTATATGTATATGTTAAATTTAAACTTTTGGATATAATTTCTATGCAAATTTGAAACTATATCATTTTTTTTATATAATTAGAATAGCAATAAAACAACCTTGATCGGACTTGAAAATTTTCTATTGGGTCGCTCTGCAACTTGGGTTAGGGTGAAATTATCAAGGAGGCCTTCCCCGCTGGAAGAAGGTCATCCTCCTTCCTGCATTTACTCCCCTCATTAACACCATCTGCCTTTTATGGGCACTTCAACTCTAGGAAATAATCAAAACCATCCAATCTTGCAATCTTCATTCATTGATGAACCTAGAAATAAATATTTCTAAGAGGCATTGAAGAATTTAGTTACGATTACTGATAGAGCACACTTCTACCAGAAACCAGTGAAAGGAACCAACCAAGCTGCACCTAGAGAAGGAGGTAAGATTTCTACTACCAATTCCTTCATTATAAAACCAAATTTGCATATGGTCATGGCCATCAATGCACAAAAGAATAGATTAAAAATATGGTTGTGTTCTTAGCCATCCAAGAGCTTACCCATCTTCTATCTCAATTTTTTTAAATGAATAGATGCATAATATCTGGGAGAAACTGTGAGGTCTATCCCAGTTGTCATAGTTTTCATTGATCTTAGTTACATTTTTCAGTTGATATTTTGGATTATGATATACTTGGACATATGTTATTGTTTTAGGGATCAGAGAATCCTATGTTATGTACATTTTGCATTTAGATTATGTTGATTTGAACACTTATTTGATGCTCGTAGTTGATCCTGATTTACCTATGTTAGGTTTTTGATTTCATGATGTAGTTTATTTAAATACATTAGATATGTATGGGGCAAAATGAGATGTTATGTTGCATATTATGAACTTTGGGATCAAATGCAGATTTGATAATTATGAGAAAGAATTATGCAATTGTGAGTGTTAGATGATATATACAGTTTATGTTATTATCTTGTTATGTTATTGGACTTATTGATATTTGCAATGAGTGTGCAGAAAATTAACCATGGTATTAAATATGGGGAACAAAGAGTGAAACTATGTTATTATATGTAAAGCCAAGGTTCGGTCTAGTGAAGAGACTTGAACCTCATTGTATCATGATTTTATTTGTGAAAGTAATTATTGAATATTGTATTATAAATTAGCTAATTGTTTTGTGTTAGTCATGCTATGTGTGAATGTGTTGGAATTTATGTTGTGTCACTTAACACATGGGTGTATGCAGTATTGTCATGACTAACCCTTTTTATAGGATAAGTATAACACCAACTAGAGGGTTAACCTTGTAGAGTTCCCATGCTCACCTAGGGTGTAGAAAACTTCTAGATGAGTCAAGAAAGAGTAAACCCGTATGAAAACTTAAAGTGAAGTTTTGGAGGGTCTAGGAAGCTTCTAGGGGGTAGTTAGGTTCAAAATTAACTACCCTAATTGGTATACTTGGGGTTAGGGGTTAATTTTTTGTCAATAGAAGGCCCTAGGCTCATAAATTAACCTTCTAAATTACCTCCCAAGTCTTCATCCAAGTTTAAGAGTTTGAAATATTTGGACAACCATCTTCTCAATTCCATTTAGTCTTCAAATCTCATTTATGAGGGGATGAAGATATTTGGAGGAGTGATGGAGAAGTTACCTTTGCATTTATGATATGAGTTAAGAGGTGGAGTTAGGGAACCTATTAGAGGGAGTTTGAGGAGTCTTCCTAAGTTGATCACCCACTCTCTTTCTTAGAGACTTGCTAGATTGGAAGGACTTGGAAAAAGGATAAAAGGAGAAAGTTCTTCTCAAAATTCACTACCTTTAGCTTTGGAATAGGTTGGTGCTCTACTTTCTTTTGGTATTTTATGTTTTGTAGTAAGAAATGCTTGTTTTACTTTCATGAAGATCTTTAGTATATGTATTTTTGTTTTACCACTTTTAGTGTGTTTTCTTTGTTAAGGGAGTTGCAAGACACACTCACACTTGGGAGGGAAGAGTAACCTTTTAGGGTGAAAGTAACTAAGGGATCCCCATTTTAGTGAAGATTTCCCCTTGTGTGGGAAGGATAAACATGGATGCCTTGTTCTCCATGATACCAAGTTTTGCCTATGGGAAACTAGGGGCTATAAAGAGCGTTCTAGGCATGAAGCCTTGGTTCTATTGCGAGGATTGTTTTTGTAAGGATTTTGAAGTTAACCCATGTGTGCCTTCATCTCCTTCATTATAACTTGGTTTCTCCTAATGGGCATGGTCCACTTTCACCCTTTGGTAAATGATTTTTGGAAGCCTATGTTATATCCTTAGTTTTGGGTATTTTGAGTGTGCTAGATTACCATAAGCTATTTGGGTTTAAATG